>JAVSCE010004243.1:0-220784 GCA_032199065.1 Smutsia gigantea
CACTCCGTAAATGCTTTGATATCATTCAGGGTCACAAATAAGCTATTATGTACAATGCTGCCCTATTTCTTAATTTCCTTAAGTGGGGAAACGGGGTATGGAGTAGATAAAGAATTATGGAAATTCGAGCTGAAAGGGATCTTCAAGAGCCTGCCACCCAGCCCCTCATCTGCTGGTGCAGGCAACTGAGGTCCAGAGAGGGTCAGAGAGTCATTCACCCAGCAGCCAGCAGAGGGGAGGGATGGAGGCATCCAGGGCCTCGAGGCTCACACCTGGGGAGGGGACAGGCCTTGGCACCCAGGCCATACCCTACACACTGACTGGGATAGGCTCTTCCCCAGCCAGTTGGCCTGCTTCACTCGCCATCCATAAGCACGTATAGTTAATAACAATGTGATTTAATGAGAATCACATTAACAAAGATCAAAAGGGCCAAATGGAATGAGCATGACAATCCTTGGCAGGTCCAGAGGAAACTGGAGAGCTGTGGGGGGCTGGGCACAGCACGGGGAGTGTCCCGCTTCCACTGTGCCCCCTAGGCCTTTTGTCTATTGTATCATGTGCCTGTATGCTTAGTCAAGTATTAATAAGCATATATACCTATATCTATTACACAGATGCACATGACTATATAATGATCTGCATATCATCATAAGTATATATCATTACTATTTTTTTCTTTTTTCTTAGAAGGGCAACGCTATAGGGATTGGGTTGAAATTTCACTTTGGGAGCAGGAAAAACAGTTCATCTTTGCCTTCTGCTTTCCCATCCAGAGCCTGGGTGGAGCCTCACTTAGAACATCTGCATGTTCTCAGGAGATGGAGAAGTTACCGCCTTCCAACTCCCCTGAAGGCAGTATGGTGTGGGGTGGCAGAACCCCTAATTCCAGGCATCATCAGAGCTGCGCCAGCTTTGCAGCAAGCTGCTCTCCCCTTCCCAGCTGCTCACTGAGGGGCTGCCTGGAGTCTTCAACTTTTTCGGATTGCAAAGACAGTCATTACAAATGCAATGTCCTGTGGCAGCCCCCTTTGAAAGTCAAGGGAAGTCTCCATTGTGGGGCTGAGCCCTGCCCCTGGCTCCTCCCTCTTCACAGCTCTGCAGTCCCCAGGGGTCCCCAGGAGCAGCCAGAACACCCAGAGCCCAGACAGCGTTCAGCTCCCGCTCAGCCTGAGCACCTTGGGACCAGCCTGACTCTCCTGGCACCACCCCAGGCGGAATCCTCCACTCAGAATCCCCAGACGGTTGTGGGGGGGTTTCCCCTATTGCACCTGGCCTCCTGGCCCCCACAGAAGCTCTGACAACCTCCTAATATAGGGGGGTCCTCTGCCTGGTGCTTTGGTCCTTAAGAGAGGAGGGGAGGGCAAAGCTGGAAAGCCAGGTTTTGCTGTGGAAACGTCTTTGAGAAAAGGACACAAGCAACCTGGGTCTGAAGGTTTGTTCACAGATGAGGTGTTGGAATTCCAATTGTGTTTTCCTTAGGAACCTGGGTCCCCAGGTTAGCTCACAGAAGCAGTAAGGCTGGTTGTCCAGTTGGGCCTGATCACCATTTGAGTCCGCTGTCTACAGAACACCCTCTGTTCCTCAAAGACTGGCCACAAATACCTTACCCCTCCTCCTCACTTACTAGCAGCAGGAGTGGAGACCTCCAACATCCTTGCACACTCAGTGGGGAGTGAGGGCTCCTTGGAGGAGAGAATGATAGCTCTTGAGTGAACGACACTGGCAGGAGGGGGAGTGGCTGTGTTTGTAGCAGTGAGGTGGCAGCCCCTCCATGGAGTCAGTGCATGGATTCCTTATTATACATCACGTGGCATTCTGGATCTAGCGTACCCTCATTATCCTAACCATGATGACTATGGCAGAGGTCAAGTTATCCCCCAAATCTGTCTCTCCATAGTATTAGAGCCCCTCATTCTTAGCTGACCCGTGGCTGTTTAGAATAAAGACACTACTTTCCCAGCTTCCCTTGAAGCTAAATGTAACTATGTGACTAAAATTTATCCAATAGGACTTAAATGGTTGCAATTTCTAGGAAATGTCCTAATTGGAGAAGGCATCCCCATTCCTTCTTCCTTTGTATTTGCTGGAATGCAGACACAAGGGCTGGTGCTTTAGCAGCTATCTTGGGCCATGAGTGACTTTAGGAATGGAAATCATGAATAGCAGAACAGTTAGTGGAAGGAGCCTTGTCTTTGACACTGTGGGGCACTACATTACCCTTTGATTGCTACCTCTAGATTTCTAAACAGGTGAGAGAAATAAACTAGATTTTAAGCCAAACTGAATGCTAATACAATGCCTTTCAAATGGAGTCCATCTAGGCTCAAGTTCCAGTTCTCCCTCACCCCCTTTGCTCTCTATGCTCAGACCATACCATAATGCTCTTGATTTCTAGGACAGGTCATGAACTTGCATCTTCTTTTTGCTGAGAGCTCTTCTCCCACTGTGCCCGGCTAATTCCTCCTCAGGTGCCCTCTTATGTGCCACCTCCTCAGGAAGGCTTTACCTGACCCCTGATCCAGCTGAAATCCTGGGTGCACCTCCTCAAAGCTGCCTTGCCACCCACCCCTGCCATAGTGTGCATTATTTTGTAAACTCCTTACATAAGACCCATCTTTCCCAGCAGACAGACCAAACGCCTGTGGGCAGGGAGTAGCCCTAAATCCCCTGGGCTTGGAGCAGAGTTCAGATTGCAGAGCAGAGGCTCTACTGTTGGGCTAAATTAAAATGCATTTTTCTTGACAGCTGTTTGCATTTCCTTCTCTTGTAAAGTTCTCATATGAAGTAGATACTTTCCACTCCACTTTACGTGGGGACAACTGAGGCCCGGGAAATGGAAGTGTCTCAGCCAAGCTTTGTGTCTGCTCGGAGGCACCGGCAGGGCCTGAGCCCAGTCCTCTGGACACAGTGCTGCACAGGAAGGACTGGGGGCCTGGGTCTCAGCGGATGTCAGAGTCTCTCACCTCACTGTGGTTATCTTTCTTCAGGTCAAAAGAATAGTCTCTGTGTTCATGCTCCATGCAGACCCTTGTCTACAGTGGGGATATAGTGCCAAACCAGAAGGGTGCCATGTCACCTACCAGTCTCCCTCTGGGTGTGTGAGAGTGGAAGGGATAGAAAAGAAGCTACTTGGCATAGGCATAGAAGGAGAGGAAAGGTGGTCCTGGGTGTTTGGAGCCCATCATCAAGGGCCAGAGGCTATAGGCATTGGGGACATGTGTTAGTTCATCCCAGGAGCCCACGTGACAGTCACTCCTCCCAGCTCTGCAGCCACTGTTTCTGAAGGCCAGAGCCGCAGGAGTTGGGAAAGGTCATAGAGGAAGGCTGGGAACATCCGAGAGTGCACATCACGTCCTTCAGGGGAGGAGCAAATGGGTCGCCCAGCCTAATTTCTGTGGCCTCATTTCACTGGACTCACAGCTCTAAGGTGGCCCTGAGGGCCTTGGAGCCTCCTCTGTGCTGCGTGCGCCCCGGCTCCCCCAGCTCTCACTCATCCACCTGCTCGCGCTCTGCCCTCCCCCCATGACCTCCCCCGCCTTCCTGTTCCTGGACCCTCTCCAACCATGGAGACCTTCCCCTTCCTGACGCCTGCCCTGCCCTTCCCTGCCCACCCCAGCCTGCAGGCATCCAGGCCCCCTCCCTGAAGCCCTCGAAGGCTGTCCTCTCCCTGGGCCTGCATGTTGCATCCTTGCTGTGAGTCGAGTTGTATCCCCCACCGAAATATATTGAAGCCCTAACCTCCTGAACCTGTGAATGGACTTTCTTTGGAAATAAAGTCTTTGCACATGTGGTCAAGTTAAGATGAGGTCACACTGGATCAGAGTGGGCCCGAATCCAGTGACTGTGGTCCTTATAAGAAAGCCATGTGGAGACACAGACACACAGAGGGAAAGCCTGGTGATGGCAGAGGCAGAGACTGGAGTGGTGTGTCCACAAACCAAGGACTGCCAGTAGCCACCAGAAAATAGAAGAGGCCAGGGAAGATCCTTCCCTGGAGCCTTAGGAGGGAGTGCAGCCCTGTCACTTCCTTGGTCTCAGACTCCCAGCCTCCAGAGCTGTGAGGGAAGAAATCTCTATTAAGTTCCACACCACCCATTCATTCTCTCGCTTCAGCAGAGTCCTAGCGACCCAGTTCAATCCTTATCATGGATGATGTCCTGTCTCCCTAACTCGGTGGTGACTCCTGAACGTCAGGAGGGGTCTTGGTCCCCTCGGTACCCCACAGTCAAGTGAGAAGTGAGTGAAACCCAAAGGTTCCTTTAGAATCTCCGGGGATGCTGGCCAGGAACCTGGGAAGTCCCCATCCCACCCCACAACCTCCTCCAGCAGTGTCCACGGGAAGTAAGTCGTGCTGCGCTCTCTCTCTCTCAACACCCTGTTCTGTTCATGGCTGACCTTTGTCACATTTCACAACCACAGATTATGTGTGGGTCATCTGTTCACCCCCAGCCACCTCCACCTGACTAAGCTCCAGGGGGGCAGCCCGGTGGGTCCTGGTCAGCAGAGTCTATGGCGTATCTAGTGCAGGACTTAGTGCTTCATCGAGAGTAAGTATCAGCAATCATCACCTCTGGGGAGAGGCCTGGGGGCCTAGGTGAGCTGGGGGGCAGGAGAGAAACGCCTACGGTTCAGCAATGAGTCTTCCGAAGCTTACATTTTTCCCAGGTGCATCTCTTTCTTCATTAATGACAACACAACTAGTTTGCATTTAAAATTCACAAATACATAAAAATACAGATTTCCTACCCCAGAAAGGTAGCTCTGCTGTGGGGCCTGAGAATATGGATTTTTGCAAGCTCTCAAGGTAACCCTAATGACAGGAATGAGAACCAGACCAAGCCGCTGTCCCCACCTGAAGTCAGTGCTGCAGCTCAAAGACACAGAATGTTGCCTCTGTCACTTGTACCATGACCAGACGCGACCAAAGTCTAGAATGGAGGCATGGAGTTAGGGGGAGAAGAGGTGAAGCCATAAGAGGAGTAGATGGCAATGCCCCTGAGAAGGCCCAGGGTGACAGAGCCCTAGAAGGGGGCACTGAGACCCCAGGCATCTTCTCCACTCCCCCCTGCCTGGGCCTTGGTCTTGATTCATGGGAGTGCTTGCTCGAATCTGAATACTCCCTTCTGTGTGCGAGTGCAAGCATGCCCACACACACGTGTGCACACACACCTTGTCCTCAGAGATAGTCCCGAGAAGATGGACGGACCCACTGTGCGCCCCGCAGCCTCCCTCTCCCTTGGCGCTGCCACCAACCCTGAAGTTCCTGGGCATGAAATCAGACGAAAGAAGGAAGGTGAGGAAGAGGGAGTCCTCAAACCTATTTGGTCATTAATTAGTGTGTGGCTTTGAGCAAGTCAATTTGCCTCTCTTTCTCCATATGTAGTTTCCCCATATGTAAAGGGAGTCAGTGAGACATGCGCAGAGAAAGGCTCTGAATGCCTAGCTGGGTGCTGCCCCAACCAGTCAGCATCCCTGCCTGCCTTGAGGGGTGACAGGGGCCGGGCAGCCACTGATCCTTCACCAAAACCCTGGGTCCGGGGGTGTAACAGAGGCAAACAGGGGCAGTATAGCAGAGTGGTCACAGCTCAGCCTCTGGGGTCCCCTGGCTGGCTCTGAATCTTGGCTTGGCCTCTACCAGCTATGTGACCCTCGGTGATTTCTCTGTGCCTCAGCTTCCCCATCTGTAAAATGGGGATGATGACGGTATCTTCTCCCGGAGTTGGAGACTGAGTGAGGCAGTGCTCATGGAGTGCCCGGGACCCAGCAGGAGCTCCAGAAGGGAGGGCACCAGCCTAAGCAGGGGGCACCACACCAAGCCGCACCCACCACAGGGGAGGCAGGGGTCACCCCTGACCCCCTGGGGCTCCCTCTCTCACTGTCCTCAAGGTCAGGACTCTGCTGAGCATTGCACTGACAACAGAGCTTTTCCTGAGAATGGACATAAAGTAAGCACCCCCCCTCACCCTCCACCCCTCCCCAGCGTCACTGCCCCCTTACCCTATGCCATTTTGCCCCCTCACCTCCCCTGCGCTGGTTACCTGCTTGCTTACTTGCTGTCTGCCAGCCCTTACTAGAATGTATGCTCCATAAAGTCAGGGCCGGGGCTCTACTCTCTTACTCACTACTGCATGCTCAGTGCCTAGGACACGCCTGCAACGGGGTTGGCCACTCAGCCAACATGCAATGTGGATTTCAGTGTGTGGAACGAGTGCATAAATGAATGAAAGGAAGGAAGGAAGGAAGATAAAGCCATTTCTTTTTCAACTTCCACATAGTTCCTGACAGAGTAGGGGCTTAAAAAGTGTTTAAGTAATAAATAAAGGGGAAAATGAGGGAGGAATTGTGGTGATTCGGACCAGGGATCTGAAATGAGCCAACCTCATCCTGGCCCAGTGCCAAGGGGCCATGGGAACCCTGCCAAGGACCAGCCCAGCGGCTTTGGCCCTGCAGCCCCATCATCTGGCCATGCCTCCGCCCACCAGAGGCCTGTCTATGTCACCATCACCGTCATCACCATCCTCCCCATCCACCAGGCAGATCCCCCATGTGCTGGGGCTGCACTGGCCATTGGGTGCTGGGGTCCTGCTGGCACTGCAGGGCCTTCCTAGGCTTTGGATCACATGCAGAGCTGGGTCTTGGGAGGGCCTGAGGTGGTGGCTGAGTACATGACAGCTGGAGAGAAGGAGGGGGGCTGTCAGGGGGCCAGACAGGCCCTGGGCACAGGGGTGGCAGAGGCACTGGGCAAGGACATCCCTGGGTGCTGGGAGACTGCAGCTGCTGAAGGAATGGGAGGAGGGGTCAGCATTCCAGAAGGGTCACCTGGGGGTCCCTCGATAAGCACTGGAAGGGGGTTTGGACAGCTGGTTTGGAGAGGAGGGAAAGTTAAGGAAGTTAGCTTCTTTTTTCTATAATAATAACTCTAGGGCATGTTGTCCTTTCCAAAACTTTTTGGACAGCGAGTATCTCCTGCAGTCCTTACCCACCCTTGAAGAGTAAAGCAGAGGGAAGATACTCCTCCCCTTACACCAGTGAGGAGCCCAAGGACCCCAGAGAAGTTAAAGGCTGGACCCCATCAGAAGGGTCCCAGGCCTCCCATGTCCCGAGTTGCGGACCTCTGGTTCTGGATGCGTTCATCGTCCTCAGTCCTTAGGTATGGGGGTCATGAAATGTTTAAAACAAGATGAAGGGGGATGCCTTCGGTGAGAAAGAAACCAGATCTCATGAAACACAAACACGGCACTGACATTTGCTTTTGAGGGGCCTACACACTTACTTGTGGTTCCCAAAGCTTTGTATATGGAGAGGATGAAAAAAGAATGCCGAGCTGCAACAGTCCTAAGAAGCCATCATCTGCACGGTGCACCATCGCTTTATGAACCACTAAAAAAATTTAAAAGACAATTAAACTAAGACGCATGGGCATTTATAAGGCCCATCCCAGTTTCAGGGATGCAGGATGTGAAAGCAGGTGCCTCGTGGAAGCTTCCTGCTGCAGCGGCTCACAGTACTGCTCCGTTCTGTGACAGCCTTAAGTGTCAGGCAGAGACCGTGGAAATATTCCACCCAACTTGGAGACTCTTGTAAAGAGTTTGACCCCTAAGGTACAAGACGACCTTGTATTGTCAACAGTACCCTGATCACACTGCTTTCCATCCTGAGCCTCACGCATGAGGAACCTCAGTTTTGCAGCCTGAATGGACAAGAAGCCCCTGCTTCTGAATGGCCCCTCATACTTTACAAACTTGCATCAGTTGATCTCCACCCGAACCCTGGGAGGCCTGTCTGGTTCTCTCCACTCGGGCCCTTAGCACACACCAGTGAGCCTCAGAGCTGGCATCCAAGTACAGGCCCTCAATCCCTGACCCTGAAACACTCCCTCCCCATCACAGCTGCTCTCCCAAGAGGTGGTGTGAGTCCTAAGAACATACCAAGGTGCTAAAAAGAGGCAAGGTGACCACTTGTCTCCCAATTTCTGTTCTCTTCTTCTATGGTAATAGAACCTCTGAAATGAGCCAGGCACATATCCTAAAGACTACATTTCCCAGACCCCTTTATAGCCACAGTCATGTGACCCAGTTCTGGTCAATGGGACACAAGTGGGGGTGACTTATAGAGCATCATGCCAGCTCTTCCTGCTCTTTTCCTTCCTCCATCCTGCTGCTTGGAAAGTAGGCGTGGGGGTGAACCGCTCTGGCCCACGCAGAAGAGGGCCACGCCCTAGGGAGGGTGGAGCAACAGGACAGGAGACAGCTGGGCCCTCGACGTCAATTACCTGCCCGCCATGCCTGCCCAGGACCACTAAACTCTAGGCTGTTCTGAGACAGCTGATATCCCCTTTAAGCCACCTTTATTTTGGGTCTCTGTCATGAGAGCCAAATGTACAACTTACCAAATAAACCTACCCCACTAGGCTAAGATGTAAGTGTCTCCATAGCAGGTGTTATCAGATTCCAAAGTGCTGGTCCAAGTGAATTAAGTTTAATAACAGGATGATGTGTGCCCAGAGCATCTGATACAAACTTAGGCTGCATGCGTGGAAGTGAAGAATCTTGATGAAGGGGTGCATCTGACGGCATCCACCCTGACTTCCTTCCCATTTTATGGGCTTTGACCAGCTGGAGTACATCAAGGCGCGGGCCCGGAGGGGACGTCAGGCACCTGAGGAGATGGAACTGGGGGCGTTTGGCCTGAAGGAGTCTCTGAAGTCCCCAGGAGAGCCGGCAAAGGCTGCCAAGAGCCGGTGCTGGGGGGAAAGGCCGAGGTCTGGGAGGCAGAGGGCCTAAAGCTCCTATCTCAGGATAGGCCCAGGAGATGCAGGAGAAAGGCAAGGGACAAGCTCACCTCCCGTGGACCACTGACTTCTATCGGGGCAGAGTGGGGATTATGTTTGTGGGTTGGATAGGCCCTCCTGTCCCACAACTCTCTCCCGCTCTGACCTGCAGTGACAGGTTCTGCCAGACCACCAGTGGAGAAGGATCCATTTCTGCCCCAGAGACCCCCAGGAAAATATACCCACCCCGTGGAGGAAGACTGCTTAGGTGCATGGAACATGAGGACTTCCTTAGCACCTTGAATTCTTGCAGACCTCTATCCCAACACGCACCAGCAGTTTTGCTTTCCGCTGAGGGATGCAATGTCTGTGTGTGTGCAGATGCATGGCCAGGCCCTGCCCCCAGGTTGGGAATACTGCCTTAGGTCACAGAAGGGACATCAGTGTCTGAAGTGGATCTACACCTCAGCCTCAGGTTCTAGGCCATGAAATTAAAACTGCCTCCTGCAACTTCTTGGTTTTCTTATCTTTCAACTGGGTTCACTAAAAAATGAACCAAAGATCAACATAAGACAACAAAGAGCTGATGCCTATAAAGCCCCCAACATGACCTTCATGAACTGATGCTTCCCTCCTGCTTGACAGAAGGGTCTTACAGCCAGCCGAGGGATGACAATGCTGGGGAGGGGGCTCTGTGGGGGGAAGGAGAAAGACTTTGCAAACTGACCATCCTGCTCAAGACCCAACCTGTTCTTTGCAGCCCTTGTCCTGTCCCTTTCTCTTCAGATATCCAGAGAAGGGAAACCTTGGCTTGGGGGAAGAGGAACCCAGAGGGAGCCATGTTGGCCTGTCCACAGATCAAGACCCATCAAGGCAAGAGTGTAGTGGAGAACACTCCGGGCTAAGTCCCAGGTCCCCTTCCCGGAGCTGGTGACCCTGTAGGGCTGGGGGTATCTGCACTTTAACAAGCTTCCAGGTGATTCTTAGTGTAGACTCTAGACTTTGAAGCTCCTTGGCCAGGTGTCCCCCAGGGGCTCTCTCCCAGCACAGGTGGCTGGGCATCCCCACCTAGCTCCCTGGGTCTGCAGACCTGCCCACCAGCCAGGACATCCCTCTCCCACACACTGCCGGCTAGGGGAGCTCCCGGCCTCTGGTTGCCTTCCATGATTTATGGCTGTGACTCCCACACACACTCCAGGAGCAGGAGAACACAGCGCCCTGCTCACAAATTAAATCCAGCCCCTCTCCTCCCAGGTAATGGGTCCATCTGATGATAGAGAAGCTTATAAACAGCTATCATCAAATTAATCTCAATGTCAGAGAAATACTAGCAGCTGTAAATAAGACTGAGTGTGCCTGGCTCACCAGTGTGTTAGGACACTTCATAAAACAGGGCGGCAACATTAATATTGCACAGTCTCTCGATTCCCCCAGCCACTGAGGCGGAGCCCTGAATGGGGAGTCCCCCAGGCAGCAGGACCTCTGCCCAGGACAGCAGGAGGCAACCCCAGAGCAGGCTGCTGGCCATTCCTGGCCTCTTAACTCAACCACCTGGACAGGCTCAGGCCTCATGGCTTCATGCTGGCTGAGGGTCTCAAGCTCCTTGTTGGAATATTATGTGAATTCAGTGATCACAGAGCAAGGGCCTCATGGGGACACAGGTGACATGTCAGAGAAAGGTAGGAGAAGGGGTTTCTATCTGGAGACGTTGATGCTTTTATATCACGTGATAATGTGTTCGGGTGTCATGGGATGTACTGTGTGTCCTCATGAATGCGAGCAGCAATGGTGAAGCGTACATTTACTTGCATCTGTGGACGTGCACGTGCCCCGCGTGCTATGATCTAGCATAGATGCGAATGAGTCTATATGCTGGTGTTCCGTGTGGACTGTGTATGAATGTGTCTTACATGGGGATGGGTGTGTGTTGGGGCTGAGCAGCTGTGTGCACTGTTAGGCGAACTTCCAGTGTGGCATGGATGACGTGTTGTGCGTCCAACGCAGCTGTGGGTTAAGGGACACGGTCGCTCACAGCTGGGCAGGGAGAAAGCCCATGCAATGGAGTCCTGATAAGGCCATAAGTAGGACAAGGTGGGAAGGAAGCCCTGGGCAGAGTGAGGCTCTCGTAGAAAACCTCCCGTGACTAAGAGCTCCCTCCAGGGCCACCACAGCTCTCTAGCCCTGCAGAGCTTCCATGGCTGACCAGCAAGGGTGTGGCTGGGAGTGACCAGCTCACCACCGGCCTCCCCATCTTACAGTCTTCTCCTGAGTGGGTGAGGATGGCACTCCTGGCTGGAATAACGGGGTGACTTCGAGAAAGGTGTGATTCCACTAATTGATAAGCCACCTTTCATGGCCTTTTTCTCAGTCTCCATTTCCCCTCAGGGTAAGGAGCTGCTTCTAGCAAACCCTGACCTAGATGACCAATTTCCAGACAGGCATTTCCCAGTGTCCCATGCACCAAGTTGAAGGAGTATTCCTAGGAGTCACACATGCGTGTGCACACACACACACACAGTTCTGCGGTCAGAGAGAGTGGGGAAGTGCTACCGAAGCTGAACCAAAGGGCCTTCTTTATTGCAGGACTTGTCAGAGCCTTTAATGGGCTAATCTGCGCCGGGACTCTCCATGACAGTGGTGTAGTGTGTAGCATTTTCCAAATCATCGGAACATGTAATCCTTTTGCAGAAACAACTTTTAACAAATTAAGGGGTCCCAGTGTTTGGTTGGACAGTGTGGAAAATTCTGTCCCAGGCCCCTGCTTCCAGGGTCAACTCAACCCCTGTGTCCTCCAAGTCTTCCAGACACCACACTCCCCTCCTCTGAACCCCTCCCAGCCCTCCCAGCAGTGGCCATGGTAACCCTAGTACTAGCAGTACTAATGCTATGGGTAGTAATAGTAATAGCAGTATTCTGCCCCATCATTGCTTGGTGGGGGGCTGTGCAGACTACAGCCTAATTCTCTAGGTGTTCAAGGGCAGTGCCCAGGCCTTGCCCTCAGCCTTTAGCCTGGGACTTACAGGGCCCCGGGCAGAACTGCGTGCACTTCCTTCTTGCCAGTCACCCAGCAGCAGGGCTGAGAGGCCCCGCCTATGCTGACAGCTAGGAGGGACAAAGCCCCAGCTCCCCCTCAGGGCACTGGCCTCCTCCCCACACCCCTTGGCAGTACTCCCGCTCAGCCCGCCCAGCACCCCTGCAGCCCTCCTCTTCCCCTGGCTGACCTCACGCCTCCTTGACACTCAGCTCACATCGGCTCCTCCAGGCATCAGCTTCCTCAGGATGTCTCCGCCCAGCATGTACCTTGGACCTCACTTTCTGACTGTTCATGTGTCTGTTTCCCATGAAACTGAGCCTCTTTAGGGCAGGTGAATTGCTCAGGGAAGGGCCTGGCAGATGCAAGTGCTACATGGGCATTTACTACTGCTCTTGTTGTTATTGTTACTATTACCCTTGTGTCTCCAGTGCCTGGCATAGCACCTGGTCCAGGGCAGATGCTCAGTACACATCTGTTAGAAAAGCTGAACAAATCCATGATCAAATCTGAGCCACCTTACAACCATGTCAGGGGTGGGGGGTTATGAGGATTATTCCCATTTTATGGGAACACTGAGGCTCCAAGGAGTTTTTCTTCTTCCCCTTCATTTCCCTTACCAAATTCATGTGTATCCTAGGAACAGGCAGGGGGGCTCTGTACGTGGCAGCTCCCTCCTAGGTAGCCACAGACAAGAGGAATAGCCCATATTCTGTGCCAGGCATCATGGTGGGCACATGACATCCACTTTCTCATTTGATTCTCAGCCTGGCAGGTAAAAACGAGGACCCCATTCTTCAGAGAGCGAAACCAATGCCCCAAGAGGGTTGCCCACTTCAGAGGGAGGTCGTGAAACCCCAGCTCCCCTGAGACAGCCTCACCCCCAGCACAGCTCTCTGGATGGATGGCATGTGAACCCACTGGGGCACTCAAGCAGTCCAGCTGGGCAGAGGGCTGGTGGAGGAGGCAGAGAATTACAGAAGTGGCCAGGACCACAGGGATAGCAGGAAGGAAGGGGACTGGAATGGGTGGGATGACTGAAGGGAGAAGCCCCAGTGCTCCAGAAAAGAAAAAGAAAAATCAGACAGGGATGACAGCCCCAGGACTCTGAATGTTCACCTCTTGGATCAGATCTGGGCCTAGGTAGGAGAGGGGGGAAAGCTGACCTAATATGTCCCTCAGGCAGCTGAGCTACAGATCTTTCTCCTCAGGGAACGGTTCCAGTTCTGCCTCCTCCGGGGGGGCCCTCCTGACTTCTCCAGCCTTCAGTGACCTCTCCCCATCCTGTGCGCTAACCCTGGCAGGCTGCCTCCAGGTTGGGCCACACTTTCTGGCCAGCATGACCATAGATCCGGTCCTCTGTGTAGCACAGGTTGCATTCTCCACCCCCTTTAGGGGTGCTATGGGGTCTCTCCAGCTAGACTGTGGGTTAGATTTAGTAACTGCTTACACAATCAAGCTGAAACACAACCAGCCCTATGCTGTCTGTCCCTTTGCACTCCGTTAGGACCCCTTAGACCGCTCCAGGCCCAAACAAATAGGGATGTGTGTTCAGAGGGGACAGGGAGCGCTGGGAATGACCATTTTGTTAAGTACTTCTCAGGAGCTTTGTGTGCCTCGTACTTTATATGCATCAAAACTGTTTCATCGCACCCCCACCATGACACTGGCATAAGATGAAGAGACTGGGGCTCAGAGAGTCTCCCAGCTAATAGGTGGCAAAGCCAGAAGATGAACCCAAGACTTCCTGATGCCAAAATCTGTGCATGCCTTCCTACCACTTGGTCTCCCCCAATCGTCCCCAGGGGGATCCAGCAAGCCCAGCCTTGCCCTGCCCGGGGGCAGGCCTCAAAGCCAAGGAGGCCCTTAGTTTCTGTCTGAGGTGATGAAACGTTTTGGAAATAGAAAGTGGCGATGGTGGCGCAAATTGTGAATGTACTTATTGCCAGGGAATTATACACTTTAAAATTATTAAAATGAAAAATATTATGCTATATATGTTTTATTATAATAATTAAAAAAGAGTCCTCAGAGCACCAGAGGCAGCCTCCAGGAAGGCTTCCCTCACACCTCTCCGTCTCCCAACCTTCCCAGTCAGACCTTCACTCCCAGCCCGGCCCTGGCTCTCCACACTAGGGGAGCAGTATGGGAGATCAGCCACAGTAAAATACCACCCGTTTCTCTCTCTGCTCAGTGAAACCCCACTCTGTCTTCAGCCTCACCCCGCTCTGCCCCCCAAAAGCCTGCCTGAGCTGCTGGAGCTCAGGCTGCTTCCAGCTGGCCTTGGGTCGGTCAGGAGACCCGGGCCCAGTTCCCACGGGGCTCTCGGGAGCTGGTTTGTGACGCCAGCCACTGGACAGGCTGGAGCGTCCGGTTCCGTGAGGAGACCTTGCATCACCCAGAAGCGCTCCTCGTACTGTTCCCCAGGCGCGCACAGAAGCGCTCAGATGTCAGAAGGTGTAAAATCGCAGCCCCCAGCTGCCGGGGCGCGGCCTGGCCTGGCCTGCCCGAATGAAATGAAATATGTCATCAAAGCCCTAAGTTTTCACTCAAAAGTTCATCCAAGATTTGCAACCGATGATGGAAGAGTTCCTTGTGTAGTTTAATATAAAAATCCCTCCTCCCCAAATTCAGCAGTAAAGCCGGCACTACGTTGTTTATCCTGCGGCAGGGCACGACCTTTTTTACCCTGAGCCAAGGGTTCTGCTGTCCGCTGCATACCCGTCCTCTCCCCCCTCTAGTCTCCTGGAGGACAGCCCGGCCACCCACCCATGGTGAGCGCAGGGTAGGATTCTGAGGTACTGGTACCGACTCAGAGTCCCAGCAGTTCTGAGAAGTGGGGATGGTGACAACAGTGTCTCTAACTTCCTCCTCCCACCTGCCTCCTTGCTCCTTCCTTCTTCCACCTCTCCAGGGGGAAGCTTGGCCTAGTCACGGACCCTTCAGAGGGGCGACGATTGGAAAGTGCCATCCCAGGTCTGGGTCTGGGCCCTGCCTTCTCTACCCGGCTCCCAGCTCACCTGCCCAGGTGAGGGCTGGTTGCTCTTCACCCCACATGGCACCTCTTCCTGTCTCAGCCCCTGTTCCTCCTGGTGGGGAGAGGGACGGATTCCTCGGGTTCCAGTAGGGCCTAAACTCCTGCCTGTGGGCTCCTGCCACCCTTCCCCTCTGGCTCCAGCGCCAGCTCTGGGACAGCCCTGCCTCCTCGGCACCCCGGCCCAGGAAGCCTCAGTACCTCCTCGGCCAAAGGCAGGTAGGCAGAAGCTGCCTCCCGGGCCCAGGCTCAGTTGACTGACCCTCCTCTGCAGGTCTGACTGCAGCTACGCCCGGAGGGACATGGGTCCACCGGGGAGAGGCCAAGGCCGAGGCCTACCCACCCTGGTGTCCGCGTGGGACTCTGCTGGGCCTGAACCAGGGCCAGGGCTCTGTCCAGCTGCCTCTTTTGTCTCCCTGCCTCAGCACCGAGTTGGGCACACAGGCTGCTGGGCCAGGGTGACCAGCAGTGCAGGAGACTGGAAGGGGACAGGCCCGTGGTCCCAGGTCTTCCCCTGTCTGGGTCTCAGCTCCTCCAGAGCCGGATTTCTCAGCTCCAGTGAGCAGGGCCGTGCCTCATAGGTAGAGGGGCAGGCCTGACAGGCCAATGGCCCTGTTTGCTCAGTCCATTCCAGGTTCCTTCCCGGGAATGCCATGGAGGTGGAGGGCTACACGGAAAGGGCCACCCTTTGGCTTCAGGAAGGCCAGTGTCTCTAGCCCTGGGGTGCAGTGGGCACATAAGTCATTAGTGACCACAGAGTTTTTTCTAGGAGGGGGTGGCCCTGAAGTGCAGGGCCCCCGAGAAGTAGGGCTGGGTGGTGGTGGGGGGTAGTGACATGGAGGCAGCAGAGGGAGGGGAGCCGGAGCTAAACACGCTGGCTCTGGAGGGGAGGGGAAAACTGAGAGCGCCTCCACCCCCTTGCCTCCCACTCACAGCCCCAGATGGGGAGCAGCAGCTGTTCCAGAGCTCCCTGCCCTTCCCTGAGACAGGTGTTGGCTGAGTTCGCACTTCCTCCTAGCCTCAGGCAGCTCCTCCACCCGCTCTCCCCTGCAGGCTGGTGCCGAGTCAGCAGCCAGCACTTCCTCTCCCAGGCTCGCAGGCCAAGGTACCCAGCAGGCCAGTGCTGCCCACGGTTGCCTTGGGGGATTGGTGGAGCCCTCATGGGGCAGGCCACTGTGTGGGTGACCTCCCAGAGGGCTGTCTTCCCTTCCCTAGTGGCCCACCTCATGGGAATGGCCTTAGGAAAGGGAAACAGTGACGTCCCAGGGAACTTCTTGCTCAGGGGAAGAACAAGAGCGGCAGTTCCAGGACTCCCCGGGGTCCATGTTCCAGTAACTCCCACAGCACGGCCCTGGGCCCCTGCAGAGCACGGAGCACAGGACCATCTATTGTGGGCTGCAGAGAGGAGGTCGCTGCCCCTGAAAAGGCAGAGAGGCCGTGGATATGTGAGTTATTCTTATCAAGAGGAAATCAAGTTTCTTAGAGCAAGAAGGGGCAATTAGGCCAATTATCTCCCTGCAGATGGGAAGTGAAGGCCAGAGCAGTTAGCCCTGACCAGCGTGTCACAGGCGTGGTTATTGGCAGAGAGGACTGTGCTGCAAGGCCTGAGGACTACTGTTGTGAATAATGCAAGCAGTTGTTACTGTTGCCTTGGGCTGGCTTCTCAATTTGCTTCATATGCATTATTTCATGTGACAAGTCCTGTAAGACAGAAAAATTGGGACCTATCATCCCCATTTGACTGATGGGCCAACTGAGACCCAATGAAGAAAGTTGACTTGCTCAAGATCACAGTAGGAGCTTGTGGCAGAACAAAAATGAGAACCCAGATCTCAGAAGGGTTAATCCAGATCTTCTTCCTTCCCCAAACTCTCTCTTATCTGCCCTCCCTCCAAGTATTTGGGCCTATTGATAGAAAGGGCTGGTGGTGAGCAGAGAGGTTTGGGAGCTGTCAGACCCAACGCATTACCTACCTCTTCCCACATGGCCAAATAGCAGCTCAAGGGAGGTAATAGGTAGGCTAACACGGAGTGACCCCATATCCAGGGCCTTTGAGTGCATCCAAAGCCACTGAGCCTGAGGGCAGAGCCACCATTCAAGTGGAATATTATGCAACCATTAAAAATGGTGCTTGTGAAAACAATTAGCAAGACATGAAAAGGCTTGTGTTGGGTTAAACAATAAAATGGAATTGGAATGCAAAATTGTGTATTACAGTGTTTACAGCTCTACAAACATATATACAAATATATTCATACAAAAATGTGGAAGGCCTTTAACATGATCACAGAGGGATGGATTCCTAATAGATTTTTTTCCCTCTTTGGTCTATTTCCTAAACTTTCCAAAATGTGATTCTATTTCTTTCATGCTGTAACATAGATATAGTTTGTGAAGGCATTAAAATGACCTAAAGAAGGGTGGAAGACCTGTTCATGACTTGAGAGTGAAAGTCCTCAGAGCGTGACACCTGATTATTTCTGTCACAATCAGAGCAGAGTGCCCCCAGCACACCAGCTGGGCCTCCTGAGCCAGTGTCTGCAGGCTGAAGGAATCACCACTCCAGGTCCAGCCCCCTGCTCATTTCCTACTCAGGGGGTACTCTGGTCTGCTGTGTGCCTCCTGTCTCCCAGAGGCCCCTTCCAGGAGATGCAGGGCTCGGTACTGAGGACTCAGACCCCTTTGAAGCTTGGCAGATAATAAGCTGGACAGAGCCCTTTCCCAATGTGGATGAGGAGCCTAGCATTCTGAGTTGTCCCTTGGACATGGAGGAAAATCAGGGATTCCTTTCCAATTCTTATCTTGCTCTCAACAGGGTTCCCAAGAGCGGCCGGCTGAGGAGGCAGTGCAGGGAGGCACAGGCAGGCATCCAGTCACCTGGTGTTTTACTTCTGGCTCAGATATCTACTAACGTAGGGGAGGGGTTAGGGGGTAGAAAAGGCTTTCCCCACCCTTGACCTCAATTTCTTTCTCTGGTTGCCAATTACCTCCTCTTAGCCTCTGTCGAGGGAGAAATGAGACATGGAAGAGAAAGAGCTTTGAATTAGGGAAAATCAGCTCTCTGCAGACAGGACCAGTCCTGAGATACGAGCCCATGCCTAACCTTTCACCCCTGCCCTTGTCCCAGCTACTATACCCCTGCCCCTACTCTGCTACGGGGCAGGGGGTTGGGGGTCAGAGGTGGGAGGGCTCCCTCTAGCTCCTCCCTCTCACAAAAAGGTTGACCTTTTAGCAAACCTGTGCAGGCAAAAATCCTGGCACTTGCCTGCCCTGGGGTCTTTCTTCTCAAGATGGGTGAAATTAGATAAAAGTTGTTCAACTGAGTTATGGGGGCACAGGTCCCAGAAGGCCAGTGTTTTAAGAGAGGTTGCTGAGAGAGTAACCTGGTAACTAAAGATAGATATGCCTAAATGAATAAGGAGGTTTCAGGCATGGAGAGAGAGGTTTTAAGGACTTGTCATATAAAAATGAAGAATTTTATTATTGCAGTTGATTTCCTACCCGAACAAGGTACAGACGTCTCCCACCCCAGGACATCGCCATGGGCCTCTTGCCTTGCCCCTCTCTGCATCTCAGATTCTGTCTCTATCTACACACTGAACTCATCTCTCCCTAAACTGGCAGCTCCCCCATCTTCCCTGATTGTTTTCATGGTCTTACACTCCCTGGGTCACCCCAGACCTCAGCTTCTCCATTTCAACTCAGTTCTGCTCCCTGCTTCTTATGGTAAGGGCCTTCCCCAGAGCCTTCCTTCCCATTCCCCAGAACCCTGGCCTGGACTTCCATCACCCCTGGAAGCCTGCCACGGTCATGTCCGTGGCCTCAGCCCCCTAGGCTCACCCCTCTGTCATCAGGTGCCAGAATAAGTTGTTGAAACACCACTCTCCCGAGAGGGCTAAAGCAGTAAGTCCGAACTCTACCGAAGCTTCCAAAGGCCTTGGGAAACTGGCTTCAAAACAGCTTCCAGCCTTTTTCTCCCACATCCTCTGGAGCTCGTGCAGCTTAACTTCTGGAGTTGTCCTCTTGGGAAACTCATTCAAAGACAGAACGATGGTCCCAGTGCCTCCTGCCAGCTGTGCAAGGTGACAGGTCTGCACACATACACACACACCCCTCCTCATATGCACTTGCCAGATCAGCAGAGCCACTTGGTCTTGGCCAAAGTCTCACTCCTTCCCCACCCTGCCACCTGGAACTCTCCCTCCTTTTGCTGCCCCCTGTGTACATACCACCCTTTGAGGTACATCTCAATCCAGCCTCCTCAGCAAGGTCTTCTGACTCAATCCCTCAGGCCAGAAAATTCCTACAGTTGTGGAGGATGGGGGGCAGCCACATAGCATGCCCTAGGCACCTGCTCTGTGCCAGATACCTTCGAAGAGTCTAGACACACCCTCCTATCAGGTGGGTACTATGACAGTTATTGTTTAGATAATGCTCAGAGCAGTGGCCTAAGTTCACCCTTCCAGGTCAAGACCGAGCTAGGACCACACTCCTGGACTGTTCCAAGCTCTTTCCACCTCCCCAGTTGGGATGTTCTGCCATCCGTTTGGGTGTTTTGGCGCATAACATCTCAGACAGCATCTGGTTTCCTAAGCATGTATCTCCCAGCCTCAGCACAAGGCCCGCAGGGCAGGCACCCAGGTCTACGCTGCTTTCACATCCCCCTTAGCTTGGTCCCAAATACATATTCAGTGAATCCTCATTAACTAAATGAATAAATGAGAGAGTGAGTGAGTGAATGAATGCCTGGTTCAGTTGGGGGGTATGAATGTTTGCCTTTAGTTCTTAAATCATCCCCCAAATCTGAGTCTCTCTAAGGTAAGCCCTCCCCTATTCACCACTAACTCTCTTGGAACTATATTGGTTCATCTGCAGCTAAACCAAACCAGCCTCTAATAAATACTAATTCACACTCACACTGTATTAAGCCAGGAATTTTTAAAGACCTATTTAGATCCATAGAAAAAAATAAGACACAAGTGTCTTGCACATTTGTGCAGCGGTGGTCAGGAAGGATTGAGAGATGCAAAGTCACACCCTAAATTGGGGTCAAGGGCCTGTGTCTCCTGGCTAGTAAAGGGGCTACACACGGCTCTTGGATCCAGCACAAGCTGTTGCTTCTCTAGCTCAGAAAACTATTAAGTTTCCCAATGTGACACTGCAGGCTGCTTATTTAAAGATGGGAAGTGTGGGAGGTGAGGGCAGGAGGGGAGCAAACTGCAAAAAGAGAGGTGACCCAGTCTCTGTCATTACAGCACTGAGACCCTTGGTGGCCTCTTCCCCTGACCTTGAGTAATTAACGTTGAGTATTTGCTGGTTTATGGGAAACTTTTTTTAAGAAAATGCATCAAAAAGGTGATCATTATCTAATGCTAGTTTCAAGACAGAAATTCCCCTTTTGGAAAAGAAGAGTTGTAAACAAGAGCCGTGTTCCATCTTAATACAAAGTCTGCAGTGTGACATCTACATAACAGATGGTCTTTCCAAATCCTGGAGTCAAAAGTTATTAAAACAGATACACGTCAGATGATTGAAAGAGCAGATAAAAAGTACAATGGCTTTGTAATGACTGGAAAAGGCTTCTTGATACAAATGGGTTTTTCTGACAAACTAGGTGAAAATATAGTATGCATTTGATAAATGGCTAAAATATGACTTTCCATGAACCCAACTAGCTTTCTATATTATTCCTAGGTTACTAAACCATCCTCGAGATGGAATGATCAAATAATTCTGACAAAAATAACACTAATTTAAAGAATAAAATCTCAGCATTGGTTAATGTGGATCTATTGAGCCCCTGCACTCGAGGGCAAAGTGAAGGCGATCCCCTGGTTTGGGGTGGTTTTATTCTTGTTGAGGTTTTGGGTGTGGGAATGATTTACTCTGCTTTCTCGAACTAGGGACAAAATTTAAAGTTTCATGTAAACCAAAATAAAAGAGGAGGAGGAAGGGAAAGGGGAAAGAGTAGGAGAAGAAACAAACTCCTCACAGACCTGCGTATCTCTCCTTGCACGAACTATAGCAAGAGCCTCCGCTGGGAACTTCCATGTGTGTCCATGTGTCACGGTAAATCAGCTCAGCCTTTCCACCCTGGCTGGGCAGAGCATGAGAACAAAGGGCCAGAGCAGAAAGGGCAGACATGGGGGAAGAGAAGAGTAGTATCAAGCCACAAAGAAGGCGAGGAAGCACCGTGTCAGGCAGGGGGGTGCCTGCCGGGGGACGGATGCAGCTGAGGGGCAGAGGTGTGCCAGGAGACAGGCCAGAGCGGCGAGGAGGAGGCATGCTGGCCCAAGGAAGAGCGGCTCCAAAATGATGATCCTTTGAAGGAGCCATGCATTTCTTTAATCAACTGATTTAGCAAGGCTTGTTCTGGGCTAAAACTGAATAGGTGTAATTGACAAAATGCTTGAACTTGGGCTTCAGTCTGGAGAAAAATACCTCTCTACTGGCTTCTCCAATGTAATTATGGAAAAAAGATACACTTTAAGGGCTCTTCTTCCAATTCAGTTTGGGGGTAGGCCCTGATGTCCCTCCTGATCCCCCCATACACCTCTCCCCCGGCCCCCTGCTCCACACACACACATCCGCACATACACTTAGACAATGGCAGAGATCTGGCTTTCTTTCTCAAGAGAAGCACTAAGGCCACAGATGAGGCAGCTGTCAGAGGACTAGGCTGTAATCAGCTTTGACTGGCTCACAGCCTGCAGAGGACACAGACCCTCTTATTCCTACGGTAACAGGTCAGGCTGCTGGCCCTGGGATGAATGTGGGGGTGGTCTGAGTTGGTTTCTGTTTCAAACGTCTTCCTTCTGTGGGATCGCAAAGCAAAACTTACACTGCAGGTCCCAAGAACTTAAATACACATATAGAAGAGGGTACTTAAGAATTTCAGATCATGACTCCAATTACATGTCACATGTCACCCCCAGCATGATTTGTAAGGACAGTAAATCAATGAGACAATAAAAGGAAAAGTTAAAACACAACTAAAAATGGGTTTTCAGGTGAGTCTGAAATGCTCCAAGATTGCTAGTTAAGAACAGTATCCCTTTTCTCAACCTAAGCGTTATATCCCCATCTCTTCATCAGCATCATAAACGGAGTGCCATTAGGTACACAGGTGGCCAAGGACAAGGGTTCTTTCTACACAGTTGAGCTGTTTCAGTGTAACAGGACAACTGCCCCTCCCATCACCCCAGACATCTATTGTAAAAAGATATGGACTAGATGAGATTAAAGTCACCATATCTGTATCACATAAAAAAAAAGTAAAAAAAAAACATTCACTCGAATCTTACAATGGGAGGTGGGAGTGGTGGGTGGGTGAGGGTGGGAATAGAAAAGCAAGGGGGAAAATCTAAACAGCAGGATACGACAATAAATGGGGAAACAGCAAGAGAAAAAGCACACTAGGTTAATATAGGAAAACTAGTTCTTTATTGAGAGATTGTATATTAGTATTAGTGGATTCTGTGTGTAACAATGTCGTCATGCACACGATACAAAAAAAAAAGGCTGGGCCCACCATGCTTCGGAAGGGCAACAGAACAAAAGCAGCGTACAATGAGCAGATGGCCCGGGCTACACGACCACAGTACGTTTCAGCAGGGTAACATCTCTAACCGAGCGCTGTACATTGTCAACTGGGGAATGTAAAAAAATACAGATCATGCTTTAGTTTTAGTACAAGAAAAGGTGAAAAAGATACACAACCAAAAGGATATTTGATACAGAAAAAATTACCCACAAAATAAGAACAGGAAGTAATTCAGCACAGCAGAACACGCTATCCCTGTTTAATGGAAAACCATTTTGCTGGGGATGCTTTTCTTCTTCTCTCTCTCTTTTTTTTTCTCTTTCTTTTCAGATTGCCAAATGGCAGTCTGGGGCAGCCACTCAGGACTTTATTTTGGAAGGGCCCTCGAAGTAGGGGCCTTATTCTTTCATTATTGCCGCTGTTTTGTTTCAGTTTTCAAGCAGGTCTGGCCAGCGAGGCAGCAGAAGGGAGCCGGCTGTTAAAGGGGCAGCTCTGAGAGCCAGGGCGGATGTCCAAAGATGCTCTTGACATTGTACAATTACACAATTAAGCCACCGTGGCCATGGCTCCCACGGAAGCCAGGGACCTTGCTGCACCAGATTTTCAGAGGCAACAGAGCAGCAGCAATTGTCATGTCATCGAGATTTTCAAACATGTTTATTATTTTTTGCCTCCGACGAAATCTAATCTCTTGACTTATGCCTAGGTGCTGCCAGGAAGCTAGCTGATGGCCACCCAGATAAGTGGGAAATGGGATGCAACAGCCTCCAAGCCAAGGCAAAAGGAATCCACTTAACAGGGATTTACAGTGCAATGTACTTGGCTAAACAAGATGAAGATACAAAAATGGTTATTTCTCTACATCTATTCTGAAATGGCCTACATCCTATACTACTACAATGAAAACTAAAAAGAACAGATTTAAGCTGGCAAGCTATCTAATAGTTTTACAAGAAGATTGTGGTTTAGGACCTTGTTGGGTTAAGCATTAGTATCCTCTATCGGAAGGTCACAAATTCTTATCACATTGTGCTAAATTTTACCCACAGCCCAACTCACCCACAGCCCATGAATTTCCTGTGGGCGTGTTTGCCATGAAAGTAAACTTTGACTGACGGGCAGGATTTGTTTTGTTGGGGTTCTTTGGGGTGGGGGTGAGGGGTTGTATTAAAAATAAAATTTAAAGGCAGCTGAGCAATTTGAATTTCAAAACATGGAATCAGCATCCTGCAATGGTATTTAGGGATCGGTGGTATTAATGAGGATGATAATGATTTAATCAGGATAATTATACTTGCAGGCTCAACATCCTTCTTAATCATTTTTGAATTTCTGCCTAGTGAAATGTTCCACACCCGTTTTAAGAGGAAATGCCAAGCAACAAGCCATAATTGTGTCTTGGGGAGGGGGTTGGCATTTCAGGGGAGAGCGCATCCAGCGCCCCCATTCCTGCTCCTCACATACCCATCCACCCCGCCCCCACCCCCACCCCCACCCCGTTTGCTAGGCCGGCCTGAGATAGGGGATACTGCCGCTTAAATAGCAATGCCTTCCTCAGATGGAGACAGGAGATGGTTAAGAGGGGTGTCACAATACAGCTAAATGCGGAGGCAGAAGGGTCACAGCGCACACAGCAGCGAGTTGACCATTCACTGAGCTACACAATGAAGAAAAAAAAGATTTGATAAATGCAGAATGTCATCATTCTATCATCACACAAAAAAAACTGCGGTTCAAACAGGCCTAAGGGGGCCAACCTTGCCTTTTAGGTTCTGGGGAGGGGCGTGGGGCTGGGGACAGCTGGGCTGGAAGAAAGAGGGCTGGGCTTTCATTTTCTTGCCCAATCGGGCCCCTGGGGAGCACTAAAGCGCAGGCCCCACGACCCCACCCCCCACTCTGACTTGGAGGAGCAACCCCGGTCTCCGAGGGAAGACATCATTCAGTGCGTGAGGGAGGGGGAAGGGGAACGGGGAGGGGGGGAAGGGGGACGGGGAGGGGGGGGAGGGCCTTAGCCAGCAGGGATTTAAGCAGACGTGGAGTGGGAGAAGATAGCAGAAACACTTCCAAGAAGAGAAATGTGAGTCCAGAGGCAGAATACAAAAAGAAAAATGAATCTAAATGCATCTCGGATTTGCTTTGGGTGGTGGGATGTTTGATTAAAGAAAATGGAAGAAATGTGGAAAGGGGGATAGAGGGGGAAATCAAGCTATTGTTGCAGCAGAATGTAAGGGAAGGGGGATGCGGGGAAGGGGACCGTGCAAACACACCCCATATATCACAGTTAAAAACAAAGCCGGCGCGGCCTGCTGCTTTGTCAATGCCTGCCCGGGGGCAAAGGCCTGGAGTCGGGGGAGCTTCCCACCTCATCCTCACACACAGCGCAACAGCCAAAGGCCGGGAACCTCAGTCCAGCCGGGCCCAGGGGGTGCACAGCAGTGCAGGTCTGACTCTCCGAGGCGCGCGCACACTTGCACACACACACACACACACACACACACACACACACACACAAGCATTTTGAGCCCATAAATGCAACTGTCATACAGAGACAATGAGGGTTTCACAAGGGCGATACACAAAAAGGGTTAAAGGAGAGAAAACGATGGGATGGGAAAGCGTGCAAGTGCCCACGAGAGGGTGGGGGCTGGGGCACGGGATAGGGCAGATACCAGATCCCAGCTAAGCAGCCTTCGGTATCGATGACCAAAAAAATGAAATACAAACGCAAATAACACAAAACACACATATACCTAAAAAAAAATCACAGAAAACCAAGAATGCTCACACACACGCACGCACGCACACAGTCAAGTATCTCTCCTTTCGATCAGACAGGGCTAGGTATTAGGGGAAGGGGCTGTTGATTTAGGGGACCCGCGTCCGCCGCAAAGAATAAAAAATGGGGCTGGGAGGGGGGGACCCAAATTCGCCAAACCCTAACTTCGCTACAAAAGCTCCCACGAGGGCGGCCACTCTCACACTCGGGGGTCCCCCCAAAAGGGAGAAGGAAGCCATCGCTCGCCCTGCGCCCTCGCGGGTGTGCCCTGAGTCCCCAGCCGCCCGCGGCGCCCGCCCCCGCCCCGGTGCCTGCGGCGATCCACGCTCCGAAGCGGACCCCGAAAGGAAAAAGCGATACCTCTGTTTCGCACAGAGCCAAACACTGGAAGCACGAGATAGCCGACGTGGACCAGGACCATCCTGGCTCCTCGCGCGGCGGCGGCGGCGGCGGCGGCTGCGCGCGGGCCCTTTGTGGCGCGGCTCCGGGGCGCGGGCGCGGGCGGCGGCGGGCTGCGGGAGCCGCCGGGGCGGGAGGCGGAGCGCGGGGCGCGGGCGGCGGTGGGGCGGCGGCTGGCGGGGAGACAGATGGCCCATGGAAAGGCTCCCTTCCCGGCCCCTCTCGACATTCAAAGGCGCTGGGGCCGCAGCTGCCGCCACACAAAGGCGCGCGCAGCCAATGGGAGCGGAGCGCAGCGCGGCGCGGCCTCGCCGGAACCGCGGGGGACAGCGGGGACCGCGGGCGCGCGGGTGGCGGGAGGAGGGAGGGGTGACGGCTGAGAGCGAGCGGGCGGCCAATCGCGGTGGCCCGCGGCCGGGCGCAGGGAGGCGGGGTGGGGTTGGGGGTCAGCCCCGTGGGGCGCGTTGAGCTCAGCGCGGGTCCCTGGCCGCCCGCAGGCCAGAGAGGGTACACATGAAGCGCCTTGCACAGACACGGGCGGCGTGCACACGGACCGCGCACACACCCTGAGGGACGTGAGCCCAGACATGTGGAGGTGCGTTCGTGCGTGCGGAGAGACAGGCACGAGCGCACCAAGTGCACACGACCCCGAGGTCCTTGCACACCGCGCACGGGTCACTTGGGGACGTGCGCATGGAGGCTGGCGCACGTGCAGAGCCTGACTGCGGGCACTAGTGAAACTGGAAAGCTAGAGCGAGCAGCCGCACACAGGGCTCAACCACAGCCACACAGACATGCACACACCAAAAGCCTTGTTAAGGCAGGACACGTGCCAAGATCACATTCCCAAAGCCACCTAGAGGGGACCCAGAATGCAGGTATGTAGGCTCCCAGACTCCCTGCCTGTCACAACGCTTTGTTGGTTTTGCAGGGCACAAAGCTCACAATAATGATTTGCTAAATTGAAAGCCATTCGTACACTGAGGCATGTGCACACATCCCATACATAGACATGCTCACCCAGAAAACCCAGTGCCACTTGGCCACCATTCGCCCCACTCTGACACAGGCATAACCAGCCATGTGCACAGACACGCCCACTTCCACAGTGGGCAGGCACAGGAATGACATCAGGGCTAGGAGCCTCCTCAGATTCACATGTGGAAACGTGGCCATGGTGTCACATGTGGCCTGTGACTGGCACATGGGGTCCGAGCAAGACAGAAGCAAAGAGCCTTCACTGCACAGCCCTGTGGTCAGATGCACTGCTAAGACCACCTTCATGCACTCAGCCCACCTGCTATGAAAACTCCCAACATGACCCTCACACAGGGCTCACAGTCCACACCCAGGCCAGGGTGTGCTTGGGGAGCCCGTCCTCAGGAGGAAATACAGAGAGGATGTTTCCCACGCTGGGAATTGTCTTCCAAATCCAGTGGCTTCTTGATGTAATTAGTCTGGTAAAAACTAAGAGGTATATACTCAGTATGTGGAGCTGGAAGGAATCTAATCTAACCCAACCTGGCCCTATTTAGTGATAAGGAAAAGGGGGACCCTCATCGAAGGCCCGTGTGCTGCTGTCAGGGCCTAGGGAGGTGATGTCGATCCTCCTGACACCTGACCCTTGCAGCCCAGAGGGGCTTCAGAAGTGTAAATGCTGTCACCATAAAGCCTGCCAGGTGCAGAGATGGAGATCAGTATGGGGTGCTGGAGACAGGCACTTAGCTCAGTGGGTGGGAGGGAGGGGGTGCAGTTGGCACTAAGTCAAGAAAAGTGACTTATAAACAGATTTAAAGAATGGGGAAAGTAAAGTGTAACAAAGGAAGAGACAGCAAAGTGAAAATCATGGCCTGGCTTTGCCAAAGCAGTTTCCGTATTCCCAGTGGCAGCGGCAGGGAAGGACTCCAGTGCACACCATTC
Organism: Smutsia gigantea; assembly: GCA_032199065.1. Classification (NCBI taxonomy): domain Eukaryota; kingdom Metazoa; phylum Chordata; class Mammalia; order Pholidota; family Manidae; genus Smutsia; species Smutsia gigantea. The sequence goes on from JAVSCE010004243.1 coordinate 27,477, forward strand.
TCTCTCTGACAAGCACACATAACCCTCAGATCTCCTCTCCCACCTAAATATCCCACTGCCTTCAGAATGAAGGCAGACATGGGAAAGCCTCTCACCAGTTCCAAGCCCCACTCTTGATGATCATTTCAACCCACTCCCGCCACCAGCTCCTCCCTTTTTTATTATCTGTCAAATCAACATAATGCCACCACTAATAAAAATCTTAAAAAACGAGAAGACCTTAACAAAAACCTAACCAGTAGAATTTTTCCTGCTCTGTTTTAGGCTTTGCCAATATGCAAATACATGCAATATATATATATAAGATTTGTGATCATAATCTACGTATTTTTAATCCTGCTTTTTAAACTTTATCAGAAACATTTTCCCATCCTTCTACATAATTATCTTCATAATTTTCACTTTAAGTGTTTTCATAGTATTCCACCAAGTGAATGTACTCTGAAATTACTTAATCATACTCTATCCTTGGGCACTTAATTTGCTCCCAGTTTTCCATTATTGCAGACCATACAATAAATTTCTTCATACCTATAACTTTGTTCCTTTCGTTAAACTATATATAAGCTTAGAATAAACTTCTAGGATTGGCATTCTTAAATGGGTAAATATGGAAAACTCAATGGCTCTTGCCACATATTGCTTTATAAAAAGGTTAAACTCATTGTCAGTGCTACCAGCAATATATGGCAGGCCAGTTCCCTTTGAGTGGGCATTCTTTTCTTCATCTTACTTTATCCCAGAGCAGTTCCTAAAGGTTTATGACTACCTGATCTGACCCTGACAGCAGAGTGGTGAGGGTACAGACTCTAAAATCAGATCGCCTGGCTTCACATTCTGGCTCTGGACACTTACTAGCTTGCACAAATTATTTACATTCTCTAGGCCTTGGTTTCAATATTGGTAAAATGGGCATGTTTATAGGAACCTTCCTTAAAGGATTAATGTGAGGACCAAGTAAATTAATCCTTGTAGAGTACCTAGAACAGTGCTGGCAATTCAGCAATTAGTTCTTTCCCCTTTACCTGCCCTGCCCATCTATCCTGGTCCACTACGTCTTGCCCTCCTGTATGACTGCGTAGTTCCTGCATACAGTGTAAATTTATACCACAACATGGAACAGCCATCAGACAAAAGCAATCATCAAGGAACAGACCGGTGCTATAAACCAAGAGAAATCATGAGTCCACCTACTAACTGCACCCTTCATATTCACACAAGGCGGAAACCTAACAGACAGATACTCACATTCACTGACATTTACACACACACAAGTTCCTGCTAAAGAGGAATTATTTTGGATTAGGAGAAGGAGTTTCATTTTAATGAAGTCTTGGGCAAACATGTCACATTCCTCAGCTTCAATGCCACCATCTGTCTAATATGACAATAATAAGCCCTGTAAATCTACCTTAAGGTTTATTGTGAGGATCAAATGAGGAGATGGCTATGGAATCTGTAAATAACACAGAGAATTCTAGAAGCATACAAACAGTGGTGTCTCCAAGAATGAAACTTGATTATTGTCTGCCCATCTCCTTGTTTCATGGGTAACAAAACTGAGGCTCAGAAATGGGGTTATGAGCAAAGTCACAACCATTCCCGGCTGAGTTAGAACCAGAATCTGTATTTCCTAGCACACAGCCTAGTATTGCTCTTACTTCCGATTTTTTCACCAAGCTGGGATGACTGCTTTCCATTCCTCCTCCCATTAGTTAAAGTCCACAGAAGTACAACAAAGCAGATTCCTGAGATTAGAAAGATTTGTAGAGATATTCATTCCTTGCAGTTTTTTCTTTGTATGTTCCTCCCGTTCCTTGCCAAAATCAATACCAGGAGCATGTCTGCAGGCTTACCAGGTAGGACACAGGAAGAAATCTAAAAAATGAAAGGTGACAAGTCTATAATAAATAGAGAAACACGACCCTCTAAGGTAGAAATACCACTGCCACCTTGAACCTTGACCCACACTTTGATTTCTCCCTCTCTTCTGCCTTCACTCTGGCCAACAGTGGAAAAGATTCTGTATAACATCATTTCTGGAACCCATTTCAAGCACTACTCTTTTGGAGCTCAAAAGCAAATCTGGGTTATGACCACCATTGCCCTTTAATCAACAAATGGAAACAAATCTATTACATTAGCCATGCAGATATCACGAATTTTCCAAGACTAATGACAGAACTCCTGCTCTTCTCTGTGTTGGCATCAAGCAGACACAGCTTCAATATCTGTGCAAAACAGCTGTGCTTCACCCCCATGTTTGCTGTCACAACAGCCCCTGTGCTAAAATCTAGCAGGACGTCCCTGGGCACTGATGGTCAGTGGGGAGTCAGGGCATAACCACAAGAAAATCGAGAGGGTCCAAGAGAGGTGGCTCACCACCAGGGTGATTGTGAGTCACGTGGGAGTCAAGGTGGGCTTGAGTACTCCTGAGATCCTTCAGGATAGAGCAGAGTGGGAGAGGACTCTAAGGGTGGGTCCATTTTCAATAGGCTGAGAAATGGGGAGGCATTGAGGCGAGGAGGCAAACATGGACAAGAGCCCAGAAGTAAATGTAGAAGAAAGAGAAGTTGCTGGAGAGAGCTGAAGCTGGAGAGAAAGAGAAGGGGAGGCAGAGGGAGGAAGGAGGAGAAGGAAGAGAGTGTGAGGGAGGGAAAAGGAAAGCTAGGAAGAGAGAGTGGGGAGGAAAGGGAGAGAAGCAGCCACAGCTGGGGATGAGTGAGGTGAAGGGAGAAAGCTGTTGCTCTGTGTCTAACAGGCAGTGTGGGACAGGGGATGGGTGGGAGCGGTGGTGCAGAGCTGTGCACACACGTGCTCCATGCACACACACTGAGCAGAGCTCTGTGTGCTGGGAACTTGCCTCAACTTCAAACAAGTATGGACTAACAGGAAACGAAGAGGGCACCCAGTGCCCACGATCCCCTTCTCCATTGTAATAAGGAAATTGAGCACCTGGCTGCCCCAGGTTAGAGGCTGATGATATCAGACCCCCTGGCAGTGAGGTGAATCTTGTGACCACATCTGGGGGAAGGGAGGGAAGCAGGCATGGTGTGAGTGGTTTTCTTAGAAAATAGAACTGGTTTGGAGGATGCCAAGAAATCACTGAAACAAACAACTAGTTAATAGAAAGAATCACACATGTATTCTGTCTTTTCTCTAAATACTCTATTTCAGGACAATAAAATATTTGATGAGGGCAATTTCTCTTTATAGAAGATTGACTAATAAGTGAAGAAGAAATTATATAATGGGCGTCTTCCAGGCAATGACCATCCACAGCTGTTAATATCACCAAAAGAAAGACGATGGGACACGATGTGCAAGCACAGACTACCACCTTTGAAGCAGTCATCCCAGAAAATGGGACCTGAACCTAATCAAACTTCTAGATCTAATTTCCAACTGATAGGAAGCACAGGAAACAGAGAAACATATTAAAAGATACCACTGGGTGCAATTAGCAAAATCTAGATGGTGGAAACTCTATAGGACAAACCAACCATTTTCTTCAAAAGTCAATAATAAGGGGAATAAAGGAGATAAATGGGAACCTATAGAGACATAAGGAATATATCAACCAAATGCAACATTTAGACTTCTAAGCTATAAAAATAACTGAGGAAATGCAAACACTGACTGGACACTAATGATATTAAGGAGTTGGTTTTCTGTTTAGATGGGATAATCATAGTTATGTTTACATAAAGCATCCTTCTATTTACAGATTCTTTATTAAATGATGCCTGGAAGGTTCTTACCTGTCCCAGGGGAGAGGAGTATAAGTGAAATTAGATTGCCACTGAGTTGATAATTGTTGAAATTGAATGATGGCTACATGAGGATTCATTATATTATTCTCTCTCTACTTTTGTTTCTATGATGGTTAATTTTATGTGTCAACATGACTGGGCTAAGGGATGCCCAGAGAGCTGGTGAAATGTTATTTCTGGGTGTGCCTGTGAGGGTGTCTTCAGTAGAGATGAGCATTTGAATTGGCAGACTGAGTAGAGGAGATGCCCTCACCAGTGTGGGTGCACATCATCCCATTTATTAAGGGCCTGAATAGAACAAAAAGGTGGAAGAAGGACAAATTTGCTCTCTCTGCTTGAGTTGGGACATCCATTTTTTCCTACTCTGGGACACCATGCTCCTGGTTCTTGAGCCTTCAGACTAAGATGAAGACTTTTACCATTGGCTTCCCCGGTTCTCAGGACTTTGGGGTTGGACTGGAACTCTATCACCAGCTTTCCTAGTTCTCCAGTTTGTGGATGGCAGATTATGGGACTTCTCAGTCTCCATAACTATGTGAGCCAATATAAATTATATTTATAATAAATCTTCTTCTGTATATAGATATATATCCCATGGGTTCTGTTTCTTTAGAGAACGCTAACACAGTTTATAATTGAAATTTTTCAAAAAATAAAACATAAAAAGACAGCTGGTGCACAACCTGGCACTCTGTAGGCAAACAAAGAGATGTTCTGGTCGGAAAGACATTGCTTCTTCCTCATCCTCACAGGCCCAGGCCAGGAGCTCGGGCTGAGTTTCAGTTCCCACTCAGCCCCTTGGGTAGTCGTCTCCGCTGTGCTGCATGAAGTGCTCAGCAACAAGACCACGCCAGCTCACCACCCACGGTTGCTGCGAATGGTTTCCTCACTTCACGACCTTCACGAAAGAAAGAAATAAACTCCCGTCTTAAATCATTGTTTCTTTGGGTCTCTGTGTTCACAGCCAAACCTAACCCTAACTAAAGGTAAGAGTGATTCATACCCTAAAAGAGGCACTGAAAATACTGCAGGGGCTCAGACCCTGAGAGAGCATATACCTAGATGGGTGGGGCGATCACCTACTGCTACAGACACATCACATAACAGTCACAATCACAGTGGCATGCAACAACAAGCACTCGTTCTCAGATCTGCAGGCTGGCTGGGGATCAGCCAGCTCTGCCTCTGCTCTGAAGCAGGCGTGGTGGCTCTGTTTCTCATGGCGGTTGCTGGGTGGCCCTGCTCCACATGTCTCTCATCCTCCTCCAGCAACCCAGCTAGTGTTCTTGTCTGGTAGTGGCAAATGGAAACATGCAAAGCCTCTTAAGGTATGCCAGTGGTGATAGCAGCTTCCACAATAGCCCAGAGAAGCCCACTCTCAGGGTGAGTTAAGGAACAGCAAGTGGTTTTATTTGATGAGAATGGAGAGTGTGTGTGTGTGTAGTGCCTGGTGAAGAAATAATTAGGAGTGTATTTGCTAGGGAGAGGGGATCCCTGGAGGTTTCCGAGTTGAAGGATGAAGTAATCAGGGAGAGTAATCTATGCACAAAATGAGTGGGGGTGGGGCAGGGTTAGATTATAGGCCCTGGGAAACCAGGGAGTAAATAATGGGGTGAGGTTGAAAGTCAGATGTAGGAATGACACATTGATCCTGAGTGCAGGTTGTAAAGGAGAAACAGAGGACACATCTGACATTTTTAATCAGGGAAAAGAATGTCCTGTAGGCACTGTTCCCTTTATGAGCGTGTACGATTCCAAAGATGGTTCCCAGGCCCCCTTGCTCCTAAATCCAAAGTGATTGTCTATACTCGCCTCCAAGGTTTCATTTTACTCTCATCCCCTTTTTATTTATCTGATTCCATCTAAGTCTTACTATCTTTTCCACATTTTCTCTGATTTCACTCTTATTAGACATGACGCAGTTAAATATGTTCACAAATCAACTCAAATGTAAGACTCACCATAGCAAGCATGCCATGGGTTGTGGAAGACTGACTACATTGGTGCTGCAAAGTGCTAGCAGCCCACATTCCCTGTTCTCCCCTTCTTCCTTAACTTTTAATTGAATGGGATGGCCACCTACAATAAAGATTACATTTCCCAGGTTCCTTTGCAGGCAGGTGTGGTTGTGTGACTAAGTTCTGATGAATGGGATGAAAGCTGAAGCTCACATGATTCCCAGGAAGTATATTTTTAAGGCAAGGAGGTATACCTTTATTCTCCTCTTTATCACTTGTACTAACTAGAAGGTGGATGTAAGGTGTGGAGCTGGAGCAGCCATATAGGACCATAAAGTGGAGAGTACATAGTGAATTTCATGCAGATGGTCAAAAAGCAAGTTTGAGAGAGTCTGGACACAGGATGATTTCATAAAGTCGCTCTACAAGCTCCAGACAGCCTCTTCATGATGCCTCCAAAATAGAAAACAAATATCTATCTCATCAAAGCCATTGTTATTTTGCAGCTCTCTCTTACTTTCTCCCACATGCTGCCAGGTGTAAAATCACTGCATGACCACTGATTCCTGCCTACATGGGTATGAGACAAAGGTGACAAGTTTTGGCTGTGACACAAGCTTTTGTTTCGGTTTATGGAAACATGTTAAGTTGTAAGTTCCTAAGTAGAGGAACTACTTCCATGCAAGCAAAAGACAGCAAGGAAGAGGAAAGCAGGGAAGAAAGTGCCCAAATGTGGTCCATGAATGTCAAGAGCAGATCAAACCAATCGGGAGGGACAGGATGAAGGGCTTAGCCTGTGCCTGTAGGCAGTGGGCACTATGACTTTGTCTTATTCCTCACTTCCGCTATTCTTCCTCCTTGGCTGGTGGGATGATGAGAGGCGGAAATCCATGTAGGGGGCAGAGGGCAGTCCCTATATTCACCATCCTTCAGGGCTGGTTCTCACACTCCCGTGCATAAGAATTACATGGAGACCTTGCTTAAAACACGATTTCCCAGGTGCCAGCAGCTGAGATCCTGACTCAGGAGGCCCCAGGGCAGAGCCCAGGAACCTGCATTTTAGCAAGCCCCGCCTCCTCCCAGAAGAAGTTCTTGCAGAGGGTGAGGGGCCATCTGAGAAATATGCTATCAGCCCCCAAGGCAGCCTGCGCTGTGTCTGTTTTGCTCTCCACCGTCTGCCCAGAGCCCAGCACGCTGCCAGCACCACTCGCTGTTCAGTCCCTCTCTTTTGGCAATGGGGAGCCACGCAAGATCTTGAGCAAGAGAGTGACTTTAAAAACACGGCACGGAGAAGACAAGTAATGACTCTGTAGCATCTTACCACACTGACAGACGATGACGGCAATAGGGGGGGTGAAGACATGATAATCTGGGTGAATGTTGAAACCATCAATGTTGCTCCTGTGAAACCTTCATAAGATTGTATATCAATGGTACTTTAATAAATAAATAAATAAGCAATTAAAACAAAGCAAAACACCCCCACTGCTGCAGGCTCTGCTGCTCTGAGCCTGCTGAGGGAGAACAGAAACTTCTAATCCAACAGGAACTGAGGATGTTCTTAAACATGCAGTTCTCAGGCCAGCACTCTGATCCTCAACCTGCTTTCTGACCTTGCCGCCGAGGTCTGACTGGCCCACCATGAACTCTGAGTTGGCATTCTGTGATTCACCCTTTTGGAGATGAGGCCCAGGAGACTTTGAGGGGAGGGACGGGGTCTGGCAGGGAGGCAGTTTGGGGCCTGGGGCCTCACGTTGGCCAAGCCTCCCGTCCTGTGCGCCCCACACCTTCGCACATGGCGCTCCTCGCCCTCCCCTCAAAGGGCACGGGGCTGTGCTTGTTCTCATTTCCCGGGAGAGGAGACGAAGGCTCCGAGAGGTTAGGTCACTTTATCCAAGCAAGGGCACAGAGAGGCACACCAAGGAGTGACACCCAGCTCTAACTGCTCCACCACGGTAAACTGCTCCTCTTTGGCATTGTGTCACTCTCTGTCCCCACCCCCAGAAGCCAGGCTGGCCACACACCTTGATGGCTGTGGTGGCCTCACTTCACAATGGAACTTGGGGGACCCCAGTTCCCACCCATCCAGATCTTCAACATTTCTGCCCGAATCAGGCAGAGTACCTTAAAAGGCCACCACTCCTTTGGTTAAACCATTGAACCATTTTGTTCACTGGTTAAAAAGTGGCCTTGGGAAAAAGCAGTAAACATTCAAGGACATTTATGCAAGAGCCCCCCTCTGACCCATCAGCCTCCTAGAAGCTGAGGATTCCTGTGGCTCAGAAAATGCCTTCCTAGCCCTCCTCAGCACATTTGCCCTGGCAGCCGAACTGACCTCCAGGGCCTTTGGTCTCCCTTTCCCATCTTCTGGGTCTCCTGTCCCCACTTCTCTGGGTAGTCTTGGTGCCCGTGGGTCAGATTCCAAAGATAAAGTTTCAGGTTTGGGCCAGGCAGAGGGGTGGATTTCAAAGGCCAGACTCTACTCCCTAGCACCCCGACGGAGGAGGTCAGAGACCAGTCAGACCTCCTGGGGATGTGTGCCCACCCGGACAAGGCAGATGTGGTCCAGGCTTCCCCCCACAATGTGTTCAGGTTCGTCATTAGGGCTCAATTGATGTTGATTACCAATAATAACTGCTCCAAAGCAAAGCCAGATGGGGAGTGTTCAAACTGAATGAAGAAGGAAATGAGCTGCCATCCACAGGGAGAATGGCTTCGTGGGGGGCCCTGGATCACGGACTCTCAGGACCGGAAGGGAAGGGAAGAGTCACAAAATCCAGTCCATCCCCCAACCCAGGAAGGGAGTGTTGATCACAGTGTCACCCACGAGTGGTCATGCAGCCTGTGCAAGAATACTTCCAGTGACAAGGGGCTCCTGCGTCTGTCCTTCCGGGTCCCCTTTACCTTTCTGCACATTGAGGGCGTCACCCAGATGCTCTCCAGAGTCCCCTCCTGCTCCAACACTCTCTGACCCTTGGATTCTTAAACCCTTAGGGGCACCTCATCCAGAGGACTTGCCCTTAAATGATGTTACAGCAGTAATGGCCGAAGGGAGAGTGTGTCTCTAGCCAGAGGTCTGCAGAATATTCATCCCAGGTGGCTCCAAACAAGGCTTTGAGAGTGAGTCCCGGGTCCCTCCACAGCCCAAGGGGCCAAGTGACCATGAGACACCAGAAAACTACCTGAAGTGGGAGCACAGAGAACCTCAGCCATTTCCTGGCTGGCCACAAACTGGCAGCCCCAGGATGGTCAGGACACAGCAGTGGGGGCTTTGCGTGAGTCATTGTTTAGCCAGCAGAGCCCTAGTTGTATTTGATTTTTTATTTCAAAGCTCCTCACTCTATCACGTCCCCCACTTCCACCAAGGTCTAACTCCCTTTCCAGGTTCACATCTCATCTCATTACCTGCCTGCCCCTGAAGGCATTTGAATTTGCCATTCCTGGTTCATCCCTGTGCCAGGAAGCCCTCCCAGATCAACACCTCTGACTCCTATTCACCCTGGGCTTGCCCATCCCTCACGCCCCAGGGTGAGGATAAACCAGCCTGGTTATTATTTTACAGGTGTTCTTAAATCCCTTCCTCTGCCCTGCTTCGTCCAGGCCCAGACTGTGTCTGCATCATTTTTGTTTCTCCACATTGCCTAATGGAAGGTGCAGATATTTCAAACTGGGCAAAATATTCACCTCGCTATTTTTGTTTTGTTTTGTTTTACTGTATTAAAATACACATAACATAAAATTTGCCATTTTGACCACCTTTAGCGTACCTTCATATTAAGTACATTCACACTGACATTGAGTACATTCACAGTATCATGCAACTGTTGCCACTATTTCCAGAGAATTTTCATCCTCATAAACAGAAACTGTGCCCATTAAGCAATAACTCCTCATTCTCCCCCACCCCCAGCCCCTGGCCACCTCTGTCTACTTTCTGTCTCTATGCATTGGCTTATTGTAGATACCTCATATAAGTGGAATTATACAGTATTTGTCCTTTTGTAACTGGCTTATTTCACTTAGCACAATGTCACTAAGGTTCATCCCTGTTGCAGCATGTGTCAGAACTTCATTCCTTTTTAGGGCAGAATATCATCCATTGCATGGATAAACCACACTTATTTATTCACCATCTGTGGATGGACATTTGGGTTGTTTCCACCTTTTGGCTATTGTGAATAATGCTGCAATAAACATTGGTGCACAAGTAACTGAGTCCCTGTTTTCAGCTCTTTGGGGTATGTATCTAGGAGAGGAATCGCTGGGTCGTTTGGTAATTATATACTTAATTTTTTGAGGAAGCAACAAACTGCTTTCCTGAGCCTTGCTGGAACTTCCTGAAGTTCTCTCCCCATCTCCTAAGTCAAAATCACCCAGGCCCTGCTCTGCGCTCCAAGGCACCTGTGTGCATGACAAATGCAGTCCTTGTCACACTGGCCCCTAGTCATCTGTTTGCTGGTGTCTCGGCTGTAAATGGCCTTCCAGAGGACAGGGACAGGGTCTCTCTAGTCTCATGTCCCCAAAGCCTAGGGTGCTCTTGGCTCAGGGAGAGCCAATGATGATATGAATCCATGTTTGTTTGGCTGATGGGGTGATCAGTTGCTCACACACTTACTGACTAGCTGCCTAGTTGACTGACTGACTGAACAGACCCAGCACTCTCCCTGTTCTCTCTGTCAAATCTTATCCTTTTATCCTTGGCTGGAAAAGGGGTGCTCATTCCATGTCTACTTATACAGTGACTTAGTGTGGGCTCAGGATCTGATGATTACTAGCTGTGTTTCCATGGAAAAGTTGCTGAAGCTCTCTGAGCCTGTTTCTTCATCTGTAGAATAGGGTAATACCACTACCTACCACAGGTGGCTGAAGCTCAGACTGAATGGGAACTATTTGGCAGTGCTGGCCATAGCAATGCCCTGTGTGTGTCCTGATATGCACAGTAGTGGAGTAGGAGGAATCCTGCTCGGTGTTTCTTAGGGTGACCCCTCCTACATCTTCCTCGTTTGGTTTTGGATTTCAAATCTAGTACCTAAATCAGGGCCTGGCACAGAGTAGGCCCTTAATAAATATTGAATGAGTAAATTGCTAGTGTATCTTCAACTCCACTAAAACATAGCTTTTATTTTGAACTGAATGTTTAGGTTCCCCCCAAAGTTCATAAGTTGAAACCCTACCTCCATGTCATGGTATTAGGAGGAGGACCTTTGGGAAGTGATAAGAGTTAGATGATGTCATGAGGGTGGGGCCCTCATGAATAGGATTAATGCTCCTAGAAGAAGTACAACAGAGCTTGCTTCCTCTCTGCTCTCTGCCATGTGAGGATACAATGAAAAGTTTGCAGTCTGCAACCCTGAAGAAGGTGTTCACCAGACCCTGACCATGTGGGCACTCTGATCTCAGACTTCCAGTCTCCAGAACTGTGAGAAATAGATTTCTGGTTTTTATAAGCCACCAAGTCTATGGTACCCAGGCTTAGACAGCTTTCTTCCAGGTACCAGAAAAATCTAGGACCAGAAACATGGCCTGGGAGTGTTATAGTCAACAGAAAACCTTATTAATGAAGGCTTAAACTATTTCATTTACTGTTGACTTGGTAAGCCCCACTGTGTTAGTAAACATGGTATTAGGATGGGTGCAGAGGCTCGGCAATGTAATCAACACCCATACTCTTTCTACCTTTTGAATCCACTAACCACAGTGTATGGGCTTTAATTTCCTGTTCTGTTGCCTTATGGTTGCAAGATGGCTGCCTAGCTCAGGCATCATAACTTCCCATGATAACATCCAACAAAGAAAAGAAATAAAGGTGAGGCCAGAGGAGGGGAATCTTCTTTTTTGTGAAGCTCTCTCTTTTATTAGAAAGGAATATATTTCCCAGAAGTTGCACCACACTTACCCCACCTCCAAACCCAGGTGTATATTTCAGTGGTCAGAGCTGGGTAGCATACCCATCCCTGGACCAATCATGACATAGGGGAATGGGATTGCTGTGATTGGCTTTAACCACTCATGAGTCACGCTGGGGTTGACCCAACACTAGCCGTGTGGATCAGTTCTCTGCTAGGCAGAAAGAGAGGCCATGGCTGCTGGGGGGACACCAACAGTGTCCCATCAATTACACTGTCCTTCAAGGAATGACACAGGCTGTAGCACCCCAGGGCAAGAGCTGCCAATATTTAGGAGGACATCATCACCAAGGAGGAGTTACAAGGACAGAGTCAGCCCCACTTCTGAAAAGAAAGGGCCTGAGCCCCAAATATGATCAGGCTTCGAAAGGCAGGTGTTTGAATGAAGGCCAGAAAGAGCAATGTCAGTGTCTTCCCGGAGTGTGGCCCACCGCCCACCCCCGCCATCCACAGCAGGCAGCCACATGGGTGTGAAGGCACCTACCTGTACTGCCTGCCCAGGCCAGTGGGTTGGTTGTCCATGGCCATGCCTAGCTGGACTTCATTCCCTCTCACCAAAGTAGTGCCTGCTAGCCTGTGCCTTTCTCCTCCAAGCTCCCTGTAAAGAGCTGCAGGTGTTTGGTCCCTGAGAAGCCTGGAGAGGTTGGGGCTCTGTCCCTAGGGAACCTGTCTCTACCTCCCAGCTGCAGCAATTTGAGAAGCAGCTTGTAGGGGCCTGGCCTAACTAAGAGACGACATCAGCAGGACTGAGTTCCCCAAAAGGATCTGATCACTTGGCAGAATCATTAGAGCACAGTGAGAGAGCAGGCGAAGATGTCAGACGGAGCACACATACCTAAGGCTGATCCTTTCCAAAATCCCCTAAAACTAATAAAAAGATTTATTGTTTTTTTTCAAAAAAAAAACCCATAAACCTAGAAGGACAAGGAAGACAGGAGAGGAGATCAGCAACAAACTTGGGGGGCTGGGAAGCAAATGGAATGGGCAGGCCCAAGGGAGCTGAATCTTAAACCAGTGGGAGAAAAACTCAGAAAGGATCTGACTGCCCTGCAGAATTCTCCACGGACTCAGAGCTGACTGAGAGGGGACCCTCGGAATCAGGAGTAAGGGGCTGACAAAAATTAGATGCGGTCAGGGCTGGGCATCTGCCCTCTTCTCCATCGGGACTGGGCGTCTGGAGGTTTACTCTCTGCAGAAGGTAAAGCAGAGAGTCTTACAGCAGGATGTCAATGAGTGTCCCTTCTCCCACTCAAGTTCTCCTTCCCAACTCAGCCTCCACAACACTGGCACCAGACCTTTGCCCTCTACACAGACCAGAAGAGAGCTCTCTGGGCATTTGGCCATCCAAAAGGAAAATCCCAAATAAAAACATTGACCCCAGGGTTCCCTAACAAATGATCCACTGAGATCACCCCACATCGAAGCTCAAGGTCAAAGTGCCCCACTCACTTCTAAGGGGCCAATAAAATCTTGGCCCCTCCCACTCACTACGATACCTAATTATAAGCAGATGACCGAAGGTTACCGGACTTCCTAGGAAAACCTCTCATAAGGAATATAGAGACCACACAGCCTGAAGGCAGCAGAGACTACGCAGAAAGAGAAAAAAATGTTTAAAGATCATTAATATCCCCAGAGATTAAGAGAAGTTATTGCATACCAAGAACAGAACGTTATTTTTTGAAAACCATGCAGAGAACAACAACAACAAAAAAGAGATCTTGGAAATCAAAAACAGGAAAGCAGACATGTGAAACTCAGTAGCAGGGCTGGAAGCCCAACCTGAGGAAATCTCCCAAAAAGTGGATCAGACACAAAGACGTGGAAAACCCTGGAGTTCCGGCATCAGCATGACAGAACAGAGGTGGTGGGGAGAGAGCACAGAGAAAAGGGAGAGATGAAGTCATTTTCCAAATGATTCAAGAATGTTTCCCCATCCAGAAGAACACAAGTTACAGAGCTGCTGTAAAAATAGGTCCTTCTGTGTTTTCACCTCTGACGTGACCAGTGTCCAAGGGGAATGTCACAGCCTCTCCTAGTAAGTGGTGAGGAGCGGACTTTCCTGGAGAAAGAAAAAACCACAGGGCTCCGGTCTGTAAGGAGAGACAGGAAGACAAGGAATGGGAACCCTTGACTCCCCCCAGTATTCCACAGAGGGTGTGGCTGTGACACAGTGTGCCTGGTTCCAGGGGAGGGACCCCATCCTCACTGCGGGTCTCCTTTTATAGGTGACTACAGGACAGCAGCCTTCTCAAGGGGGTAACAATAGGCTACTGGGCACCAGGCAGACTGGATTTGGGGTATCTGATGTTCTCAGTTGTTGGGTAATGCCAAATACCCAGCATCTGATGACCTTGGAGTCTGTGGGAACTTTTAGGTGTGCCCCCAGTGGGGAAAGGTGGAAAAGAAGAAACTGTTGGAAGCTAAGCTTAGGTGTAACTCTTCCCACCTAGCTTATGTCTAGGCAACGCTGAGTAGGCTCCAGGGTCTTCTTAATAATTCTGCACCATGAAGACAGAATGGCCCACTGAGCTTCCACATAGTGGCTAAAAACAATCCCATTCCAATGTGCACTGGAATATTCAGATCACTGGGGATAGAAGCAAATCCTATAAAGTTCCAAAGAGAAAAGCATAGGTTACCTATGAGCAGTCAGCGATCCTAATGGATTGAAACCTCTAAGCATCCACACTGACAAACAGGATGAAGCAAGGCCCTCAAAATTCTAAAGGAACATAATTTCCACCCCACAATTCTATATTCAACTAATTATTAATCAAGTAGGAGAGCGGTATTTTTCAGCCATGCAAAGTCTCCAAAAATCACCACTCCAAACCCTTCCTCAAGAAACTACCAGAACTTGCTCACCACTAAAACCAAGAAAGAGGGATGCAGGAAACAGAATATCCAATCAAGAGAACAGCCAAAAGCATTTCCTGGAGGATGACAGAGGGAGACCCCAAAGGGCAGCTGGTCCAGACTGGAGCAGTCAATATCATGCCCTCAGCTGCTATTCCACATTGCTTGCCTGACGATGTGCTTTACCAAAGCAAGGGAATAAACCTACAAAGAGAAAGCCATAAGATCCAGGACACAAAGACCCCACACTCAAGAGAAAGGCCAAGGGAATTTGAAGGATGAGAGCAAAAATAAATCTCAGGGTAACAACTGGATGGCAAGCCTAGGGGACAGCAAGCCCAGGCTAGAGGTGAATGAAGGTCTCAAGGAGTGACAGCTCCAGGAAAAAAAATTGGAAATGACAGATTACCTCCTCTGACTGACCTTACAAAAAGTGAAGAATAGGGAAGAATATGCAGTGGGTATAAAGAGGCTTAAGCAAATGAAAACAACAAAGCAATTACTAACTTTGGGAAAAACAAAAGTGAGAAAGAAAGGAAGAGAGAGAGGGGTGGGGAGAGGGAAGGAGGAAGAGAAGAGAAGAGAAGAGAAAAGAAGGAAGGAAACAGTAGCATATATTACAAAGCTCAGCTGTGAGTAATTTTTACATAGGCATAATAATGTAGAGTTGAATGTTGACTTAAGCAAAAATCATAAAATTACCATACAGGAAGAATGGGAGAGGGTAGGAAGAGAGGATATTAGTATAAGAGCAATAAACCTCATCTATTATATCAAGAAATTAACTGATAATGCCTAATTAAGTAATCAAAACACAGCAACATTTAGACATATATTTCATATATTTCAGACATACAGAAATGGGTAAATTTCAGAAGAAATAGGTACTAACAGTGTGGCAGTTGCCTTTAAGGAGAACTGGGAAAGTGGGAAGGGTGGAGCAGGGAACTACTTATGTCACAAGCCTATTATTACTCTTTGACTTTTGAAATGTGTGTATGTATCATCTCGACTTTTAAAATTAAACAAAAGCACAGCAATATTAGAAGGCTATGCCTAGGAAATTGTCTGATTTGACTGGCTTGTAAACACTATACAAAGACTCACAAATTTGTTCTTACTTAATAGCTTTGGGTCTGATTCTCCCCAAGAGGGTGAGTATTTCAAAGATATACAATAAGCATTTGTGGAGTGAACAAATGAACCAACGAAGAACCGACAAACCACCAGAAGGAAAGCGTGACGTACTCCTAAGAGCGCAATAGCTGCCTCTGTGTGGAGAGATGCTGTCTGCTGGGAGCCACGGCGAAGACGGCTGCACGAGATGAGGCAGCCACTCAGGGAGGGATGCTTGGTACCCAGGAAATGCCCACTCTTTATAAGAGGTCTGGTGGTCCCGATTCCAGACGCACATGGGACCACTAACCCCGCAGCTTGGGTACCTATGTCCACAGGGGCTTGGGCTTTGTTAGTTGGACTCCTTTGGTAGAAAGAAATCAAGACTCACCTAGACCAGCTCAAGAGAGAGAAGGACATGATGGTCAGGAAATACAAGAACTGAAACGAATAGGACAGAACTGACTGGGAAAACCACCAGAGGTCGCTCTGGGGACCTGTCTTTTCTGGGGTCACTCCTTGCGCATGTTCTTCTCTCTTGGCGCCTCAGCATCTCTCTGGAAAATGGACATTGTGGGATGTCCTTTCTAGGTTTGGGGGGATTTCCATCATTATGAGCCCTCTTTCCCACTGCTGAACCCAGAAACCTGGCCTCTGCAACCTCCTTGGCAACATGGCCTCAGGTGGGTGACTTAGATTCCACCATTTACTCTCACTCACACCAGTCTGGGACCAGACGTGAGTACCTGAAGAAGAAAGTACAACTTGGCAAAGGCATCCAGCTTGGGGACAGTGGTGCTGGTTTCCTCTGTGGCATGGCATGGGCCATCCTTCCTGGGACCTGAGCTTCGAGCCTGGTTCTCTGCCCTTCAAATGTTTCCATGTGACTCTTATTTGAGGTTCCCCCAACCTAATTCCCTCTGATTTGAATGTTCAATTGTAACTGTATATTTGAGAGGGGATCCGGGAAGACAATGGTAGAAGAGAGGAAGAGAGAGAGAGAAGGAAGCTAATAAAGCATGCGTTATCAAGTGTGGTAGGTTAGCAATGGCTCCCCTTCCTCCCATTCCAGAATCCAGTATCCATGCTCCTTGGTAATCCATGCTCCTGGACTTCACCACTTCTCCCATTTAAGGCGGAATGTATTTCTCCACCCCATGGATCTGGCCAGCCTTGGAACTTATTTTGACAAAGAGCATATGGTAGAAGTGGCATTGAGTGAGTTCTGGACCACAGGTCTGCAGAAGCCTGCAGCTTCTGCCTGTACCCTCTGGTAACACTGCCCTGAGACTGTCTCAGCAGGAAGCTGGTGTAGCCTACTGGGGGATGAGAGGTCACATGGAGGGGAACTGAGGCACACAGCCAACTGCCAGCCATGTGAGACTTTCTTTCCTGACCAACCTCCATGCCCCTTTCCTGAATGCAGCTGTGCAGGGGAGCTTAGGTGAGACCAGCAGAAGAACCACGAACCCACAGAATGATGAGAAATAATCATTATTGTTTCGCAACACATAATGTTTGGATGGCTTGCTCCATAGCAGTAGATAACTGTTATATCAAGCTAGTTACCACTCAGGGCAACTGGAGCTCACTCCTGCTGGGGAGCTCTGGGAGACAGTGTGGAACATGCCTCAGAGTTATCTCAATCAGGGAGTGGGGAGCTGTAGTATTTATTCACCAACTTCCCGTCCATCACTGGTTCAGATCTGCTTATGGGGCATGAAGTCTCCAGCACTTCCAGTTTCTCTGCACACTGGCCAAGCATGCTCCCTGTAGCCAGAGATCCGTACATAGTCACAGTAAGTACACTTCAGCCTATGGCAGTGAATACAAGGGAGTCTGGGTAGGGCAATGACAGAATCTGTTACAGTGTGTGACCCAGTGTGTTTTTCAGAGACTTCTTTTCTGTTTAGTCAGCTAGGGTCAGTTCCTGTTGCTTACATCCTGGAACCATGACTGATGAATGTGTGTCCCCATTCCAATCCTTCCTGGCTACCAGCTGACCTGGTCCCTCTCTATTCCACAATCCAAATTCTGGAGGCAGCCAAGTTGATTGGCTCTACACATTTCTATCATCCCTGACCAGCAGAGCTCTTCCAGCTGGATGGTCACCAAGTGGTCTGCAAGTAGGCTGCCTGAAATCAGAGGCCTGCCTGAACCAGTCAGGGTTCAGTAACTTCCCTGAGAAGGGCTATTGAGTGTGTGTAGCCGCCATGACTGATCTGCTCCAGCGAAGTGGGGAGAGGCATTTGTGTCTACCCTGCTCTATCTCACTGTAAGGACATGGCCCATTTTTCCCCAGTTCAGCACCTCTGGGCATGGAGCCCTCAGTCCACTGTGGGGGAGAAGTAAGGAATTCCCGAGGCCCAAAATACTTACCCCATACTCCAGCCTTCCCAAGGAACCCCCAACTCCTGGTGCCACTTAGAAGTGAGACTCATGCCTACTTTTTAAATGGGAACATGAAATGCATTTTCTTGCATAAACCACACTATAAATGGTGACCACATGCAGTTAACATTACGAGTTCAACAGAACATTGTGAGTTAAACAGAAATTTGTGGACTGGCCTGAAAAACCAACCACCATTTATAACTTGGTTTCTATGGGGAAATGCATTCTGACTTCCAAACAACTGGCTCACATAGGGATTTCTGGAACATGGCTTAGCCACAACATGGGGAACTGTAGGTGGCTTCTCAGTGGGTTTAATGAACATGGTCATGGTGGGCAGTTGGCGGTGGGTTCTTGCTCTAGGCTTAGAGAACCCTGAAGAAAGTTGTGGGGTGCTCTGGGCAACCCTGTGGAGTACCTACCCTTTCCTTCTGGAAGCTGGAAGTGACCTTGCAGTTGGAGGAGAAATCGAGAGGCATTGAGTCCTACATGCTACTTAGGATAACATTGTTGACAGTCTCTGCTTAAGCGCTCCCAAGACCAAGGGAGAGAGAGATTTTATAGGGCTCACTGTCACAGCTCTTTCCTGTACTGAGATGAAATCTGCTCCAATACTACCACGGCAGTCTCCACTCACCCTTCAGACCTTGCTCAGGTTTTAACTCCTCTGTGCAGCCTTCTCTAATCCCTATTCTCCTGCACATTAGTTAGAGGAATACTAGCTGCTGTAACAAACTACAAACATTTCAGAATATATCTCTCCTTATCAAATAGTGGGTGTCTTAGCCTGGGCTGCTGGAACAAATACCACAGACTAGATGGCTTAAACATCCACATTCACTCCTCACAGTTCTGGGGCTGGGAAGTCCCACAGTCTAAGTGCTGAAAGTCAGTGTCCAGGCGGCCCCCCTTCCTGGGCACAGGCAGCTGTCTTCTTGCTGAGTGCACACCTGGTGGAGAGGGGGCAGCTGTCTCCTGTCTCTTCTTAGAAGGGCACTGATCCCATCCATGGGTGCTCCACCCTCATGACCTAGTTACCTCCCAAGGACCCCACTTCCAATACCATCTGGGGATTTGATCTCAAACTATGAATGGGGGGGATAAACACTCAGGCCACAGCAATGGGTTCTCCCAGCAGCCAGCATTTCCAATCTGGTGATTTAGGGTGCCAGGCTCCTGCCAACCTGACAATGTCCCCTCAGCAGGTGGCAAGGAGAGAAGCAAGAAGCCATACCTGTTTTCTAAAGGCCAACGCTTCTTGTCTTGGAAGTGAGCCGTCACTTCTACTCGGTGCCATTGGCAAAAGCCAGTCACATTTCCACCCAAAGGCAAGGAGGATCGCCAGGCTGGCATTTCTGTGACAGCTGTAGACCAAGGAAGCAGCAGTACAAAGTTTTGATGGATACCAAGTTGTCTTTCACGCACTCACACACACGCATGCACACACACACACACACACACACACACACCTGCTCTCAGCAGGCACCAACCAGATGCCCAGCCAATCCATGTATGTTAAGAAGTACACTGAGCTCAGTGTAATTGAGGCAAAAAAAACCAGACCAATCCCTTCATCCCTAAACTCACCCATATGCCCCTGGGGTCACAGGACACCAGGGAGAAAAAAATTAATGCTCCAAGGACTCCTTCCTCCAGCTGGAGATACAATGGGAACAGAGCCTCTCTTACTAGGGCTGGAATCTTGAGATTCCTGCAGTCTTGAGAGAAGCTCTGAGCACTCCCTGTCCCTAAAATGTTCCCTATTGGCAGATGCCTGCAATTCCACCCTTGGAGCAGCACAGCTGAGAACCAGGGCACTGTGCGTGCATAATGGGCAAACAATAGTAGCTGTTCGCATTCACTGGGCACTTAGGATGTGCCAGCATTGTTCAGAGAACATGACACTGTTAATTCAAATAACCCTCTTCAGCCTATGGCTGAGATCTATTATTATGCTATTACAGATAGGGATGGAGGCACTGAGGTAAGTCACAGAACCAGGGAGAGCTGGGCTGCAATCCCAAACTCCAGCTCCAGGTTCCGCTAGCCACTGGACCAGATTGCCCAGCCCAGACGTGACGGAGCCCCTCAGTCCTTTGTGCCTCTTTGTAAAGCCATCCCAGTTTCCTTCTGTTCAAGGGAAGGACAGTGAGGGAACATGAGGACTGGAGGCTAGGACGAGATCCTCACTTGGCCTGGGTGCCCCTCTTCAGGGGACAGAGCAACTCATTCGCCCTGCAGGTCAGGAGTTCTGGGTCCTCCCCACCCTTGTCCCCTGCCTGGCACTCCCCTGTCAGCCACCTGTCACTGGAGCAGAGCAGAGCAGCTGCATGCCTGGAGGCCCCTCCAGCCCCTTAAAGTGAGGAGGCCCCAAGACAGGAGAGGAGAGGAGAGGCAGACTGGTGCCCGAGACGCCCAGTGGGCTTTTCTGCTGGGGCTTGTAGCAAATCCCCAGCCGAAGTTCATGGGGAGGGAGGGGTTCCCATCCCCAGCTTCTCCAGCGCCCAGCTGAGAGCCCAGGGCTGGGATAGGAGCTCAGAGTAGTGCGGGCCCCACCATCCCCACTATAGGAGGTGGCCCAAGCCACAGTGTGAGGATCAGAGATGGAGACCCCCAGGGAACCTGCCTCCCAGAGACCCCTCCTTGCACACCTCCTGGTGGAGAAGGCTCAGAACATGGGTTCCAAACTCCTCTGTCAATGACTGAAAGATAGCTTAGAGAGCACATCCCCACTTGGGGTCTGTTTCCTCGTCTCCTAAATGGGCTTATGACCCTCAGTCGCAGCCACCTGGGGCTTTGCAGGTTGTCAGATTCCTACTAACCTGGTCCCCCCACTGCAGCCACCCTTAAAACAACTGGACTCCATAGCAAAAATGCACTCCCAAACCCCAAAATTCCCATTTATGATATTCTGCAGCCTTGAAAACAAATGTCATGGAAAACCACTTCATATCATAAAGAAATGTTCATTGTATATTGTTGTGTGACAATGGCAGGTTACAAAGCAGTAGATTCATATCCTCTAAGTTTTATTTTTTTTAATGTGTATATATCTATCTACCATAATGCTAATAGGATGGAAAAATTGGGGGAAGTTTTAATTTTCTTTTTGTGCTTTTCAGCTTTTTAAAACACATTTCCTACAAGTATTTGTTATCAGATTAAAACATTTTTTCAGGTATGTAAAACCTTAATTTTATTGTGTTCACTCCCCTTCCCCAAAACACACCAAAGGCTCTTCCCAGCCCATGTAATAATGTCAGTGAGATATTTTTTTATGCTGGAAGCATCTGGGGCAGGGATTCCTGATTCTTTGGGAACCACAGACTTCTTAGACAGTCTAATGGAACCTGTGGGCCTCTCTCCAGAAAAATACATGTAGATGCAAATCTTAAGTGATTTGACAGGAAGTTCTTCAACTCCATGAAGTCTGTCCATGAACTTCTGGTGTAAAGCTTCTGATTCAAGTAAATTCCCAGATCTTAAGTGTCCCCAAGTAAATCTCAGGCCAGGAGAGAGAAAGCAATTTACTGAAGGTTGCAACCAGGCTAGACTCCTTTAAGGTTGTCTGCAGTCTAGTCCCTTCAACCTTCCCAGCTTTGCTCTCCACTGCTCCCCTACTTGGACATATTAGCTTCTACTCAACACAGTCGGCCTTCTCCAGTCTTCCTCCAGCCATTGCTCTCTAAGCCCTGCTAAACGCCCTTTCTCCTCCTCTCCACCTTCCAAATCCTTTTCATCAGTGTCAAGATAAGCTTCAGCTGCATGTAAGGGACCTTCCTCCTCCTAAAAGAGTGGCTCAAACACTCAAACGGATGTTGTATCTGGCTAAAGTTTAATGGCGAGCAATCCAGGGCTGGTATGGGAACTCCAGAAAGCCAGCAGGAATCCAGGCTCCTTCTGCCTTTTTTGCTCTGCCACCCTCAGTTTGCACAGTCCATACCCAAGATTGTCTCATGGACGAAGAGATCCACCAGGAAGCAGGAAGAAGGACAGTGGGAAGAACAATAAAGGCACATTTCCCCCTTGAGTCACTTACCCTCAAAGAGGCTTCCCAGAAGTCCCACAGATCACCTCCACTGCATGGCAGGATAGAAACCAGGTTCCTGACCGCATCTAACTGCAAGGGAGGCTGGGAAATGTAGTCTTTTCCACTGGACATTCCGCTCAGGGTTCTGTTATTAGGGAAGAAGGACGGGGTGGATATCTACCAGGGAACCTTCAGCCTCTGGTGTGTCATCTCTAAAGCCCATTTTATTTATGAAGCCTTGCCCACCCACTCCTACCTGCTAGGGGTCTCAGCTTCCTGTGCAACCTTCTAGTCTGTGTCCAAGCCTTTTATTTTCTAATTCCATCTCTAGCTAGTATTTATTATTTATTTAAATAATTCTATTGTTAAAATTTACTTAAACGATATTTTAAAATTATTGTTTAATTAAATATTTGGTTACTAAATTATTTTAATATTTTATTACTATCATATTAGGGTGAGTTGTAAATATCATTTACATTTGTAACATAGATATAATTCTTTTTAAAATCCAAAATCTATATTCCAATTACGTCAGTTGCCCCAATAATGTGCTTTATGCAACTACACAAAGCAAGCTTACTAAGAGATGAAGACTTATTTCTGCTTCTTTTTACCTACAGATAGGGGAACAATGAATCATGTTCAACAAATCACCTGGGTCACTTTTTTTTCTTTCAGGGTGGTTATATTACTCCTTTAAAATACAGTTGAGTTCATTAACTTCCATTTGAAAACAGTTTTAGGCATCCCCCATCCTTGTTGGCTGGAGGTTCATTTTTTAATGTACAGAATATTTATATAATTCCGGAAGTCAAAACTGGCTAGAAAGGCACACTCCAAGAAGTGCCGCTCTCACAAACCTTCCCTCAGGCCTCCCTCCCACCCCACCCCTTGTAGATAACCAGTTTCATTAGTGTCTAGTTCATTCTTTTGGGGCTTCTTTTGGAAAGTTTAGCAAACAAGTACATGCTTTCTCATTTCCCCTTCTTTCTTACGTAAAAGATAGTATATACCATATTGTTCTTTTCTGTATGTGTGCTTTGTCCACTTAACAGTATATCCTGCAAGTTCCTCCATATCAGTTCCAAGAGGTCTTCCTGATTCATGTCGCAGTGGCATAGGATTCTACTGGGTGAGTGTTCCCTAAATGACTCAACCAATTTCTTGTGCTTTGACATTTCAGTCATTTCCCATGTTTTGCACTGCAGATTAACCATGTGTAGTTCCGTTATGTTCACACTGTTGAAAGGTATCTTCAGGGTAAATTCCTGAATTGGGATTATGGGGTTAAAATTCTCCTCCATGGGGTCGTACTGTTTTGCATTCCCACCAGCAATGTCTAAGATGGCCTGTTTCTCCACAGCCTCACCATAAGTGGATTGTCAAGCTATTGAATTTTGGCTAATCTGGTGCATGAGAAATGGTCTCAGTATAGTTTTAATTAGCATTTCTCTTATACTTTCATATGTTTAAGTGCTATTTTTATATTATTTTTTTGTATGTGAACTGTCTGTTCATGTCTTGCTCATTTTTCTATAGATTTAAATTTTTTTTCCTTCAGTTTTTAAATATTCTTTATATGGCAGGGATATCTCATTTTATTCTTCCTGTGTAGCATCTACCTCCTCTGTGTCAGGCACCAGTGGAGATTATCCTCTGCCTAGGGCAGTCATAGTTTAAAAGGAGAGCAAAATTTAATACAACATCCTAAGAGTTGTAATAGAGACATGAAAAAGGTGGGAAGAGTTTCTCTGGCTGATGCAATCCAGGAAGGCTTCACAGAGGGGGTGACCTTTACAAAGCTGTCAAAACTAGAAAACATAGAAAGGTGCATAGGCAGATGGGGAAAAGCCAGGGAAGAGGCGAGCATGGCCTGGTCTTCAGGACCCTTTCCAGCACCTTCTGACTCCTAGGTTTGGAAGCCGAGCTCAGACCCCTCCCGCCCAGGCCTCTTCCTGGGACATCCCAGTGTCCTTCCATAGAGTTATAGTTCTGCATGGCCTGTGGTCAGCCAAGCTAGGGGAAGGCAGTGGATTTTGCTCTTTCCTTCTTTAGACCCAACTGCTCAGCTGTTTCAGGCACAATTGGCCCTGCTCTCTTGTTGTGGACGTGTGTGTGTGTGTGTGTGTGTGTGTGTGTGCGCATGTGTGTGCACATGGTGCACATGCCCAGAAACACCTGAGAGAAATGTAGTCCATGACTGAGAGGCCACATCTCCTCCATATGCCTACAATCTGTACATTTGTAGTTAAAAATTAGTTCTCACCTTCCCTCTGCCACCTGAGCCTCCCACCATCCCAAGCTGGGGAGGATTCACATTCCTGTTTCCCCCACCTCTCCATCCAGGAAAGGGAGGGGACTGACTCATGGACTGGCCAAGCAGGGAGGGACAGAGCTCTCAGAGGCGTGAAGTGGTCAGGGATGGCTTCCGGGCAGACATGGGGGCTGAACTAGCCTGGGAGAGTTGAGTGGGATTTAGAGAAGCTGGAGAGACAGTAGGCAGTGTGAGCAGCCCAAGGTAAAGACGGACCCAGCACCCAGCACAGTGTGCACACTGAGGAAGGACCATGGAAGCTGAGGAGACATTAAGTCAAGATAGGTGCAAAAGAGGTAAAGGTGCATAGATGTGCAGGCCTGGTAACACTGGGACTGACTTAGGGTAGATAAATGCTGGGATAAATAGACCACAGATGCAGAAAGGCTTGAACACAATAGAAATCCATTTCTCAGGTCCCAGTCCAAGGCACAGTCCAAGCCTAGTCCCAGGACAGCTCTCCTCCATGTGGTGACTCAGGCACCCAGGCTCATTCCCTCTGTGGTCCACCATCCCTGACGTAACGCCTTGTTTATAGCAATGTGGGGGAAAGGGAAGTTGGTGGAGGTATGCCCACTCCTTAAAAGCCCCAGCCCAGAAGTGACACACATTAATTCCTCTCACACTCTTAGGAGGTGGTGACTACCCCTCCAGGTACTTGAGACCCTGAGCGCTTTTTCTTCAATGGGTCCTGTTAAAAGTCGGACTCAGGCCCTCCTCTGTCAGCCATGACCTCTACAAATGGGAGCCTGCTCTCCTGTGTCCCATTCTGGGGTTTGCTGGCCTGGATCTCCATGTTCCCTGGTGATCTGAAATGCAACCTTGGGCTATCCTCACTGGGTAACTTTGGACCCTGACACCCCCTGCCTATACACACACACACACACACACACACACACACACAAGGACATGCCAAATCAACATCAAGCCCCAGCCTGCCCTCAGCACTTGCCCTGAGAGGAACCTCCAAAGGGGAGCTGACCCCCATGGAGCATGGAGAACATTGTCCAGCTCCAGTTCAGACCAAGCCCTGTGGCTCATGTCCTTTCAAAGGTACTTAGAAAGGCTAATTAAGGGAGTATGCCCAGGAGAATGGCCTCACATGTACCCCTGTAGACCAAAGGGCCTGAATCAGGTACCCTGGCTTCTACAGACAATATCTCTGTCCAGCTGGTCAGCCTCTGACTTCTAGCACTCACCTCCTCCAGGGAACCTCCTGGCCACAACATACCCTGCAAACCCTCAGTGAGGGCTCATATATTTGGTTCACATTTGATCTATGGAAAGTTCTGGTCATTTAGGCTAAGAAAATCCTCTCCCTTATAACTACTCTCTAGAACAGAGTGTGCACAACTCTCCATTATTTCTTCTTTCCACCTGGTTCAGGCCCCACCCTGGAACTGTTCTGTATCTTCACACATTCAAAGCCTGAGTCCCTAACAGCACTTTCAAACATCACTGACATGGGGACAATACGACCAGTGGCCACTCATCTGTGATCCACTCCCATGCTCCTTTCCCACCTATACACTCAAAGATGCTTTTTTTTCCTTGTTTTTAACTATGTTCTGTTGTATCTGTCCTTTGTTCTGCAAGCCTTCAAGTGGCTTTTAGACAAAAAGAAGGAAAAGTATACCCTTAAGAAATTATTAATCAGTAGATTTCCTATTTTAAAAAATTGTATATAGGCTTTATGTTTTTATATGCAAATATATAGATGTAAATAATCTAGACTTAATTCCCAGAAGAAACATAACTAGTGGTTACCAAAGGGGAGGGGTGTGGGAGGGCGGGAGAAAGGGATTGGAGGGTATTTTGTTCAGTACACATGGTGTGGGGGATCACGGGGAAAACAGTGTAGCACAGAGAAAGTAAACAGTGAATCTGTGGCATCTTACTACACTGATGGACAGTGACTGCACTGAGGTATGGGTGGGGACTTGATAATATGGGTAAATGTAGTAACCACATTGTTTTTTCATGTGAAACCTTCATAAGAGTGTATATCAATAATACCTTAATAAAATAAAATAAAATAATTGTATATAGGCTTTATGTTTTTATATGAAAATATATAGATGTAAATAATCTAGACTTAATTCCCAGAAGAAACATTCAGAGGTGGTTTATAAAGAGTTTTCTTTTCTCCCTCTCTTCCTCTGTCTCCCTTTTCTTCTCTCATTTCCTTTTGATTCTGCTCCTACACTCCCCCTCTCCTCTCCACAGCGCACCTTTCTAACAGGTTTCATATTTGTCACACATGTGCATTCTTGTTTGGGCCATATACAAGTTTAATCAATGTAAATGGGTTGTGTCATGGATCTCACTCTCTGACTTTTTTCTCTTGGCTCTGTTTTAAGTTCCTCCGTTTGGCCGTCTGTACATCAAATCTGTTATTTCCGACTGCTGCGTGTGGGGAGGCATCAGACAGATCCGAGGATAGAACAGGGAGGCTGGTGGCCAGCACACAGGCCTGGTGAGGGGCCAGGGGGTCAATCATCTGAAAGGGCACAACCAGGAGGCCCTCGGACATCAGAGTCATCTGAGCTAATGCCCAGTGGGCCTGCCCCTTAGCCGCACCGACCGAACGGCTGCCGTAGCTGTCCTGTGTCCATGTCCATCCGATTGAGTTTGGACCCATTTCAGAGCTCTTGGCCTCTGTTGGGGGTGGGGGACGGCAGCAGTGTGGGGATGTCCAGCAAGCACCGCAGGGGAAAGGAGTGCAGGGCGACAGGAGGGAGACTATGGGGTGGCAGCTCATCGCATCAGCACAGCTGGGCTCTGGGGAAATGCTTCTAAAGCGCTTCCTGGCTATCGCTGACCCAGGACCAGGGGTCAGAAAACTTCCAGAGAAGGACAGTGGATCCCAGGGTTTGAGGGAGAGAGGGCCTGGCACGGGGGAGGTGCCCAAACACCCAGGAGGCCATCCAGGCAGGAGCCAGCCTGGCAGAGTAGACAGTGAAGTAGCCCCTCCTCAGTCCCCTCTGCCCACTTGCCAAAGGCCCAGCAGGAGTTGGGGGACAGAGTTCTGAGTTCAAGTGCCAACTCTGTCCTGACTGGCTCCAGGGGGCAAAGGGGTAGGTGGATCGGGCCTCGTGGCTGAGGACATCTTCTTTTGCAAAGTGGCTCTTCTTCTCAAAATGTTTCCTCAGCCCCAGGCACCCACAGAAGCACCTCTAGGAGGGCACCAATCTCCAGTCTTTCTCCAGTCTGAGCACTGAGTGACAGCATTTGAATAAAGGGCTCCACTGCCTCTTGAAAATCACTAAAAGGCATTGCCCTGCCTTAAGTGAAATGCATCTGGTCCTCAACACCTTCATGAAAATGAGTTTATTAAGACCCTTCCTCTGTCCTGGCACGTTGGTAGTGTGGGCCTGAGCACAGAGGGGAGAGAAAAGGGGGGCTGAAGAGCCTGAGAAAAACCGCCTCCTCCACAGTGGCACTGTCGCCACCCCTCCCCCAGCCTCCTTCTCTGGTTCCCAGCTGCCCACCTGTTCCTGCTGAAAAGGACACTGTCTGCAGACTCTCCCCCACCCTGCACAGCCCCCAGCCGCCTGGAGCAGGGACAGGGACGGGTACTACCAGAGACTGGGTCCCCAAACCGGTCCTCCGAGCCCCAGACAAAGGAGGGTGGTCCCGGAGGCTGAGCTGAAAGGAGATATCAGCTGGGCTGGATTTCAGGATGAGCCTCTGGCCTTTGGCATCTCGCCTCCTGCCTCCTGTTTCCTTGATGTGAAGGAGGGAGAGGAGCCAACCACTAGCTTGGGCCTCAAGAAGGGAATGCACCTTTCTCTTACCCTTGGCTGATGTCAACACAGAGAATAACAGCAGTGGCTAACACTTATGCTTGGTTATGTCAAATTCCACGCTAAGTGCTTTACCTGCATTATCACAGTTGAAGGAAGGCACTCCATTCTAGAGATAAGCAGGCAGATTCCAGGGTCAAATGACTTGCCAGGGTTAAATGGCTAGTGGGGAGGTAGGTCAGGGATTCGCCCAGGCAGTCTAAGCACCAGCCACATACACAGCCCTGCTCTGTGCCCCTCTAGGAGCGGATGGCTCCATTCAGCTGGGAGCAGACAAGGGCCCCCATGGCTCTTGGTTACTCCCATGAGCCCCTCAGGCTGTGGTTCTCATCTTGAAAGTGCGTGGGTATCAGAGTCACCTGGGAATTTTTCCAAAGTGCACCTGGCCTCTCCAGACTCCAGTTTGTACCAGAATAGGCCGGGGAGCTCTCTACAGCACAAAACGGGAAGAGGCTCCCCCAGGGATTCTGATGCTGCCCCCACCTGCCCCCAGGCCTGCCATCTGGGATGAAGGAGGCCCCAGGGAGAAGCAGCCTCAGTCCCATTTCACGATCCGAAGGGACCCCAAGGCTGCTGCCCGCCTCCTGCCCCCACCCCATGAGTCGGAGGCTCTGCTTATTTCTAAGTGGGGCAGCAGGGTGGGGATGTGACCACATAACCATATGTGTCAGGTGTCCTGAAGCGTGGTGAGAGGACTGGACTGCAGAGATTTACCTTTCGGCTTTTCCACTGCCTGGCCCAGGGCCACAAGTCCTCACCGGATCTAGCCTGTGGCTGTGGTTATTCCACTTCGTTTTGCATAAACTTAAACTTCCCATAATTAAAGAGTGGAGTTTTCCTCCCTAATGGTTTGCAGTGAGGATCAAATGAAATAATGGATACCATGTGCTTTGCCTCTGCAGGCATGAGGGGTGATGGCAGGATCAACCGGCTCACCTCTTTACTTCTCCCTGTACCTGGTGGAAGACAGAGGCCCAGAGAAAGTGCCTAAGTCATAGATCTGCGAGGCGGTGACAGAGGCCTGGAGCTTATACAGTATTTTGGTTTGCTTTTCTGGAGGGGCAGAGGGGGGCCCCTCTGTTAGAAAAAGAATATGAAATGACAAATACAAAATTAGTACAAACCTGAAAACTTATCTAGAATGAGAAAAGCATGATAAATGTTAAAAAGCTGAGAAATACTACAAATATCACAAAACCCAGAAAAATAACATAACATTTTTATTAATTTATAGCCCAATCTACCTCTATTGTACTTTTCTTCTGTATTTTTTTGGCTGCATACTCTTTGATTACTACTTCTTGGGACAGTTCCATAATTTTTTCCATGGAGAAAATGGGAAGATTTGGGTTTTTTATTATGGATAGTTTAGAAAATGTTCAAGGTTGCAAATTACTATTAGTATTGCCACGTAAATGTTTAGGATTGTTGCTAAGCTCAGGAAAACTTCTTTCAGTTTCTTTTGTTAGGTGAGCTATAGGAATTCAGGGCATTTCAAGTTTTCTTATTCAAATCAGCCAGAAATGTAAACACAAAAGATCTGATACATTCAATTTCACATGATTCACACTTAAAAAAAAAGTATAGTGTGTATCATGTTTAAAAAATTATTTGACACTCCTAAAAGACAGGCAGGAAAACTTTATTCCGGAGGGGGGTCTTACAATGGGTTTTTATTTTTTAAGGTATCATTGATATACACTCTTATGAAGGTTTCACGAGAAAAACAATGTGGTTATTACATTCACCCCCATTATGGAGTCCCCCCCACACCCCACTGCAGTCACTGCCCATCAGTGTAGTAAGATGCCACAGTCACTACTTGTCTTCTCTGTGCTACACTGTCTTCCCTGTGACCCCACACACACCATGTGCACCAATCATGATACCCCACAATCCCCTTCTCCCTCCCTCCTCACCCCTCCCCTTTGGTAACCACTAGTCCCTTCTTGGAGTCTGTGAGTCTGCTGCTGTTTTGTTCCTTCAGTTTTGCTTCGTTGTTATACTCCACAAATGAGGGAAGTCTACGATGGGGTTTTAAAGTGGGGGAGAAGTGGGGCCTAGTTCAAAATATAAGGACAAGTGGGAATTTACAGCCAAGAAGCAGGGTGGGATCAGTGGATGGAAAATTATTAAGAGGAGACATCAAGGATAAGAGGGGATTGTGGGTAAACCACTCTAACAAGACTCCTGCCAAGGGCAGGCCAGGGTGATCGGGCATCATCTCTGAGGTGGTAAAAGCTGAGGGTGATCAGATACGGAGGATGGCAGATTTCAGCTAAACTGACTTATCAGTAAAACTGGACAATGCAAAGACGAACACGGAAGCCCAGAAGTCAGGGCCCAGGAGAGAATTCAGAGGATCCTGGCTACTTTCAGCCAAGGAGGGGATCTCTGTCAATTACAGGGTTGCACTTCCATTTAGAATAGGAATCGATAAGAACCGAAGTTTCCAATTGAATGCATTTGATGCTCAGAAGAATGTTCCCCAGACTAGCTTCTGGCTCTATTTCAAGCCTTATTTCTCCTATACTATCCACATATTTTGGAGTCCAGTGCCAGAGGGCATGCTCATACTGCGATACAACCTCTGGCCCAGCCCCTTTGTATCCTGATGCTCACAGTGAGCTAGGAATATTCCCCAAAGGCATTTTCTACACTGGGGTGACCAGCAATAAGCTAACTATACATGGAAGTAACTGCAGACTCCTTAAATGCCATGTAACCGTAACTAAATGCACCTCCGACTCAACTTCCCCTTAGCTAAATCCTCTCCAACATCTGTCATGAGAAGAAGTGACAGAAGGGACATCAAGGAGGAAAGAGACAATGGACTTAACAAATCACATTGAAAATTATCTTAATTTTGCAAATTAAAAAAAAACCCATAGGGCCATGGGCACCCGTCCCTAGGGCCTCTCCTAGGGCCCCTTTCCGAGTGGGGAGCCTTGAACTTCAAATCCGCCTGTGACTCCCGCCTTCAGCTCAGCAAACATTCTCACCGCCTGACCAACTGGCACAAAATACTATCCTGGGCGTGCTGTGGAAAAAAGGATTAAGAAGTTTGTATTTGGCCTCCACCTTTAGAGGCTTCTCGTTTAGTGGGGGAGACAAGTGTGTTCAGTGAGGTACTAAGCGAGAGTGGAGAATACGAAAAATTTGCTTCAGGAGTCCTGGTATTGGTCTCAAGCTCTGCCATATAACCCCTCTGGGCCTGTGGCCTGCCCCGTGAAATGGGCCCTCCTGAGAGTTTTGTTGAGACAGCAGATGTGAAAGCATGCTGTGAGCTGGATTCCCAAACAGCATAGGGCATGGTTGTTACTGATACAAGGTTGCCCACAGAAGGGTTGTAAACACAGCACAAAATGTGACAGGAGTATGTGGAGTCGGGTGTGAGTGGGGTGGGGAGAGTTAGTTCTGAAGGAAAAGCTCCTGGGAAGCAGTCCTGAGCTGGGCCTTGGAAGACTTGGAGAAGCCATGAGAGGGTCTTCCACGCAGATGCACACAGATGTGCAGCCCACGATGGGGCCTTAGAGGGCACGTGGGAGATGAGAGGCAGGTGCTGAATGCCCCCAGCAAGGAGGGATCCTGGGGATGTGCGGAGTGATTCCCTGAGAGAAGCGATGCTGCAGTCAGCCAGTGGGTACAGCAGGAGCCAGATGTGGCCTGTTCTTGTTAAAATGACTTCCAGAGGGTCTTCTGATGATAATAAATGACTGTCCTGCAGGCCAGCCAGCTGCAGAAGGTACTGGATCACTGCCTGGGCTGCGTGCTTCCTGCTGCCTCTCAAAGTCAATGACACGGAGTGGTGTGTGAGTCCTCCCCTTTGGCAGCCCTGGGGGCCCCCTAACGATCAGCAATGTGCTCTTCCTTCTATTCCTCTGTCTCTGCCCCACTGGAGACCCCAATCATCCCTTGGTTAAAACTAGTCTTGACTCCAGGCTCTCTCCCTCTACTAATTTAGCATTCACTCATTCATTTGACAAATACCCAGTCCTGTTATGTGCTGGGCGCCACACTCTTCACTGGGGATACGGCTCTGTGCTGATAGAACTCAGGGTGTGTGAAGGGGGACAGGCAAGTTGGCACAATAGTGAAATAAAGTCCATGATCCAGAAAGGAACAGGGCCCTAGGAGTATACAGAAAGATCTCTTGACCCAGCTATTTGGGGGAGCAGAGGAAGGGCATGTTGCCCCATGCCAGGGCTTCACTCCAGTTCACAGGGCTTTCCTGAACCCAGGAACATTCCTCTTGCCAAATATTCGTAGGGTGCCTACTGCTCACACTGCCCTGTTCAGAGTGCTGAAAAGGACCCTGAATGTAAACGTGAAGAAAGCAAAGACGATCTTTAAATATCCCTGGGATTTCCATCCTCACCACTCCTATTCCTGAGACTCAGAACCTCTCACCTGATGTGCAGGGACCTACTAATCAACCACTCCACCTTCATCTCCTCCTGCGTCCTGCACTCAGCCCCCAAAAGACCTGCCTGCCTCAGGGGCACAGCACAGTGTCTGGCATACAGCTAGGGCTTGAGAAATGTTACTCAACTGAAGGAAACCAGTGCCACTCCCTTAGGAATACCATAAGGCCCCCTATGGAAACACTCATTTTCTAGGAGTATTGCGACTTCAGTTACTGTGTTGTGTCCTCTCATCCCCACAAATATGCTATTATCGGTGAGATTATCAGTCCTGAGTTTGGTCCTGCAAATAAGGTCATTATCATGCCATTGGAGTGACCAACAAACCTAAAGAGTTCTGCCTGCCCTTCATGGCCCTTTATAATCAAGCTCACAACTATGGATCTATCTAGGATATGTTCCCTCCTGCCCACGCCCTAGTTTATGGTCTCGGTAAAAAGGAAAGAACCCTCACACATTCAGGAGGCACATTAACTATACTGTAATGTGACATTTATTGAATTTTAAAGTAAGTCAACTGTAGAAAACTTGGAAAAATCAAAACTGCCCAAAAGGTGAAAAGCATCTCCCACAACCCAAGCGTTAATAGTCATTCTCTTGCCCTCTCTTTGCAACGACTATATACTTAACTGCAGGCTTCCGACAAAACTGAGAGCACACTGTTCTGCAGCATGCTCGTTTCCCTTGGCAATATCTTAACATAATTGGTGAGCAGTTCAGGATAATTTCTTTCTGTCTTTATGTCTTCCTTTCTAGATACACAAATCTCAGCATTGAAAGGAAGCAGAGCAAGGCAGGGAACCTTCAGTAACATTCAGAGAAGAACATGGCTAAGAACCAGC
Source organism: Smutsia gigantea (assembly GCA_032199065.1). NCBI lineage: Eukaryota > Metazoa > Chordata > Mammalia > Pholidota > Manidae > Smutsia > Smutsia gigantea. The sequence continues at coordinate 60,902 of JAVSCE010004243.1, forward strand.
GGCGGCTTGAGTACGGCCAGCGAATGGGACCTTCCCCTCCCCAGGCAGCCTGTCCCATGCACTGGCGGAACTACTTCCTGGAAGGCTCTTTCATTCTCAGTGAGCTGAGATCAGCCCCTCGGGGCCCGTGTTCTAGTTCTGCACACTTCAACAGTACAAGAGAGCCTACATAGTCTTCCTGACAGCCTGCAGCTCTTCAAGACTGATCGAGCATGAACGACCTAGGTTCGACGATCCTGAACGGCTCACCATCTTAAATATCAACCACATTCCCTTTCTCACCATCATTCTTCTCAGTCATACTATTAAAATGCCATTTAAGGAGAATTACAGGTATCTTTTAGTTACTTCATGATCTTCTATATTTCCCAAATTTTCTGCCATGAGCTTATATCCCTCCCATTAGAACAAAAAATTTACTGTATAATGTTACTTCTCTGCTGTTCTGTAGTTAATATTTTTTGCTCTTAATTAGCTGAATCCTTAAGTGTCAACTATGTACTCCATTTGCCATCTCGCCCTCCCATGTGCTTCCTCTGGCACTTCAGACTGGACTAGAGCCCCGTGGCCTGCCATCAGGGACCGCTCTTCAGGCTGACACTGACCCACTGATCCAGCTCTTGGGGAGAAGCTGTTCATATTGTTACAGATCTCACCTGACTGTACATCACCCTGCTCACCTCTCTCTCTCATGGCCAGGTGGATAGCATGAGAAACTTCATTTAGTGCCTTACCAAGATATCCTTTGCTTTTCCTGACATGCTGACAATAAATATGTTAAGAAAATGAAAAAAAAATCCTCTGGTAATGAAAATCACTGAAAGTTTGGTTTGACATGATTTAATGAATTAATTCTGAAACAAGCATGGTTCTCTGTGAAGTACTCCCAAGCCATCTGTTTAATAATTCCAGAATGCCGTTGAGTGACACTAAGCTTACCTCCCAGGAACCGTATTCTTCTTTTTGACAATCAGGACATTTTCCTCCCTCTGGCTGGTCAGTCCTTCCTCTCTTCTCTAAACCTTCCTGCAAGTCCTGTCTCACCGAGCCATTCGGGATCATTCAGTGCGTTCACCCTTTCCTGAACTGTAATCATTCATAAACAGAACAAAACAGCACCAATAGGAATAGGTACCACTTTGAGCTTGCTCTGTGCCAGGCACTTTGCTAAAGGACTTGGCATATTTTATCACATGTATCACTTAATCCACTGTATCATACTTTTAAATCAATATAATTAAAGTTTTAATCATTTGAACAACAGGTGCTATTTTTGTCCCCACTTAGCAGATGAGGTTTGCCCAGGTCCAAAATCCAAGCTCTCACTTCCTTCCCCACCAGACATTAGCATCTGCATTATGCAATTCAACTGTTCATTTCATACTATTCTCCTCTTGTTTCTTTGGGAGCTTCTGTCTTAATGTTTCTGGTGCTTCCTGGGCCACACCTACCACGGCCAGTAGCATGGAGTCAGTGGGTCCTTAGCAGCTACAGGGAGTTTCTTGAGCACTGACCCTGACCCTGGTCTCGCCCCACCACTGGGGGCTGGCAGCATCCTTCATCCCCACCACCAGGTGCGGGGAGAAGCTGCCTTGGAGGGGCAGAGCAGGGGTGCAGAGGACCCAGCTGTTTCCACTCCTCACCACAGGATAAAGGACCACATCCCAGAAACCAGACGGATGTGCCTAACCCCCTTGAGACCAGGGGAGGACAACACTATAAGAAGGTTCCACCTTCTGTTCTCCACCACTGAACCCCTAAGGGCCAAGGCCCCAGATCACAATTCTGATAATATAATTCACAACAAGGCCTTTCTGCTGGTAACTGAACTCTGTTTTTCTCCCAACCCACTCAGTGGAGCTTACCCCCACATCTGCTCAGCAAAACACTGGGCCGGACATCTTGGGAGGGGCAGAGGCACGGAGACCCTCTTCAGCCTCCAGGGGCTTATATTTCAGGTGCCACAGGGGCAGGATGACAGGGTGGCGTGGCATGTGTGGCTGCTGTCCTTTCCGGGACTGTCACTATGGTCACCTGGGCTTCAAGGAGCTGGGTTTGTGGAGTAGGAGGGGATAGACTGGAAGCAGGATTCTGACAGGTGGGGAGGAAAGGCAGGGCATTGGCAAAGGCCTGGAGTGGGAAGATGCATGACCCACTCAGTGACAAGAAGTGAACCTGCCAGGACAGACCTTCACTGCCTTCAACCAAGACTGACTCCAAAATACAGAATACTCACTAGTCCCCAGGAAGGACTAGGGGTTTGGGGATGCGGGGTGTCAGAAGACTCACTCTCACCATGCCTGGGATCAGGCCTCCATCTACAGAACGGAGAGAAATCTGGGGCTGGCGCTGGGGCTGGGTGTAGAGGGGTGCCCCTAACCTGGTACACAGTCCACAGTTTGTCCAGTCCAGAAATGAGGCATTTTTTTCTGTCAGAATCCTGCCTATTTTACTGCCCCTTACAGCCCCAACCCTCTGCCAGGCAGGTGACCATCACATCTGACCTGCCTAATGGCAGCAGCCCCATCCCTGATCCCTCTTCTCCAGCCCTGTTGTTCTCTCGTACATTCTCCACAAATCTCCACATGGCTCCCCCTGCCTGAGACTCCGTGGCTTCCCAGAGCATCCAGGTCCAGAGCATGGTGATACAGCCTTCTCTGCTTTTGTCCCCCATGTCTCCAGTGTCACTTTTTGCCACATGAAGTTTCTGGCTCATGTCTGGGCCTTTTAACTCAACTTAAAATTACCTCATCCCAACAGTAATAAGTAACATGCATAATGCTCATGGGCACCCCATGCAGATAAGGATCAGAGAGGTTAAATGACTTGCCTGCAGTCACAGTAGCTGGTAAGGGGGCAGCAGGATTCACACCTAGATGGCTTGTCTCCAGAGCCCAGCTTCTTCCAACACTGCATTACAGTCCCTTCAGAACCTTCTATGGGCACCAGCTAACTCCTCACCCACCACATTTCCCTCCAACCCATGTCCACTCATAAGCCCCAATGCCTTAAGGTTTCTACTTATATGACACCCCCTCCAGGAAGCCTTCTCACATGCCCCATCCACTGGGTTTGGACTGGGGCAGTGGTTTCCCTGCTTTGCTACGCAACGGAATCACCTAAGAATATTTTTAAAAACTACTGTTGCCTGACTCCCACTCCCAGACATGGTTATTAAATTGGTACTGGGTGCCCCCCAGATGACTCCAAAGTGCAGCAAAGTCTGGTAACTACTGGTAGTCATTCTCAAGTTGGAGTGTGCATCAGCATCCCTGAGACAGCTTATTAAAATAAGAGGCCAGCCCACCGGGTTTCTGGTTCTGTACACCCAGGTTAAGGCATGAGACTTTGCATTTCTAACAAGTTCCCAGGTCTTGCTGCTGCTCCTGGTCTGGGGAGCATGCTCTGAGAGCCTCTGAACTAAGGCCTCCAGGTACTGTGTGCTCCCAAAGGGCCCTGTGTTCATCACCACCTATGTCCTTATCACATCTGTTGTAATTGTCTATGTGCTGACTGCCTGGTGCTTTCTGCTCAGTCACCTTCAGTAATAGGTCTCCACACGTATTGGATCAATAAATCCACAAAACACCAGATAGGGTTTGCACGGTGACTGGCACTCTGTAGCAATCCTTGTTTCTGAGTGGGAAACAAACTGTTGTTCTAACTAGTGCTGTCTTTTACTGAGCAGAGGCATCCAGACCACAGATGGAGAAAAGGGCAGAGCCACTATTCCACGTGGAAGCCTGGCTCCCAAGCCCACACTTTTAACCAGAGTACAGAGAGGCCCTTTCCTAGGTGACCCCAAATCTCCACCCCGTCACCCCCACTCCCACTGGATTTCAGAGTACAGGTCTCCATCTATTGGTGGGTGTGAGCAGCATTTTTCAAAGTGACCAAACCTCGACCAGAACTGAACAAACTTGAGATAGATCGAAACGTACCCATGTAGCAAGATTAAGTATTGCTTAGCAAAATACACAGGTGCATGAACTTATACTGATGTAAAATCCATGTCCAAGTGTGGGTCATGGTCAAAAAAGTCTGCCCAACCCTGTCTTAGAGAAGGAGCCTCTACCAAATATCCACGCAGCCAGCTGTTCGCCTGGAGCCAGAGACAGCAGAGCTAGGCTGGCCCCTGCTGGGCACCATGAGCATCGCACCAGGAGCCCTAAAGGAAGACTTGGCGAGAGGCCTGGCCCTGACTGGGCGTGTGGATATGCGCAGGTGGCATACATTTTCTCACGGGAGGCCAAAATGCCAAAAGAAATGTTAATGAACTATTACTGCATTTTAATTTCCCAAATATATGCTGCCCTGGTCATCAGTCCCACACTATCTTCATTGCGGTCTGATCACTCTGCCTGATTATCTCGTTTCACCATGGGGGAGCTGAAGCTCTAGAGGGGCACCTTGGGTTTTAACATCTCCCTCTGAGATCACTGTAGTGAGGGACAGTGTGGGTGGCCAGCCCTCACTTGCTGACTGACCAGGACCAAAGAAGGAAGTCGTTGAGGGTCACCACATGTCTAGCTGATGACCCTGACCACCCAGGTGAGAACATTAAGACTTGTGTCTCTTTCTTATTGCAAAATCACAGGGGAATGTGATTTCCAGAACATATTAAGTAGTTACTATGAGGCAGGTATTCATAAATCCTACTTCATTAAGTCTTTGATCCTCCCTTATTAGTCTCACTTTACAGACAAGAACACTGAAGCCTAAGATCACAAGGCTGACAAGTAGAGGAACATGTTCCAGAAGCCAGGCCTTCTGACTCCTAGGCCCACCCTCTGGAGGCAAGAGGTGGGGGTAGGGTTGGTTGGGACCCTTTTCCCAGCTGGGCCTCTTGGCTGCCTCTAGCTTTGCTCTGCATTTCAACTTCTCCCAACACTGTCCCTGGAAGAGCTAATAACCTTAACAGGTGAGAGAAGTGGGGCCTTCCTGGTGTAGCGTGAGTAGCTGCAGTGGGTTTGGGCATAAGTGTTGGAGGTCCCCAAACCCTTACTGCTAAATTTGTAATATTACAAAAAGCACATTTTCAGGATTTTTGTCTTTCTTGTCTACCTCGCACCATACGATTTCAGCTAAGGCTGTTGGGGGTGAGGAGCTCAGGAGGACTGAGTAAATAGGATATGGCTAGGAGGGCAATCTGCGGTGAATAGATGAGGGTCAGCGAAGGGAAGAGGAATAGTAAGGAGCTTACCCCTGGAGTGAGAGTGAGCACTGTGAGACCCAAGTGTGGTGGGAGGTGGTTTTGTAGAATGAGAGAATGGCTTCATGTCCAAGTTTAAATCCACAGCAGACAGAAAGAGCACATACAGACAACAGGAACCAGAAGCAGAGGTGACCCTGAAAATCTAAACCCCAGGTCCACAAACCTCTTGGACTCCTACAGGCATTCCACAGAGAAGGGGAGTTTCAGCTGATGTCTCAGGAGAAACCTGAGTTTCCACAATAGCCCAGTGCTCAACTCTGGAACACATTAAGCAAGAAAACAGACAAACTGCACAAGAAGACTTGTCTGGGAGAGCAGAGCAATGCAAACTGCAATACAATAAACAACCATATATAATCGATAAGTAGTTGATCCTCTAGCCCCACCCCCACCCCCCTTACACACTGCAGATGGTTGTTCCCTAGGTGCACAGGGAACTACAAGGTGCCAGGCTTACTGTCAGCAGGCTTTACTTCCTCCCTAAGAACAGTATGTGTGACCATGCCTGCCCTTGCCTCCTTCCAGCTTCAGAGGAAGTTTTCCTTACCAGACCTGAATCTGTGCACCTGTGCTCTGGTTTTTTGTACCACAGATGTCCTGGGCTCTTTCCTCTTGGTCATCCCCTTTTTTATACCCCTACTGGTTCTTTATCATCAGCATATACAGGATATCTTTATCATACAGCATGTTCGTCTTCCCAGTATGTTGGAAAATTCTTCCTCCACTATAGTTCCTTCTAGCTGATTCCAACACCCCTTCCTTTCTTGCACCCAAAAGCTCTTGGAAAGAGTCTGTAATTATCTTCACTAACTGCCTTCCAGTCATGCCCTCCCCAACTCCAAACTGACTTCTGCCCCACGTTGCTGACGAAACGGTTTGGGCAAAGGTCCTTGTTGTTAAACTAAATAGACAATTGTTGGTTCCCAACTCCCCTGACCCTCTGCAGCATTGACCTGCTGACCCTTCCAGCTCTGTGAAACTCTGGCATGCACAGCACCTCTCTCTCTTCCCCTCTCTCTGTTTTCTTCCTGCCACTCCCAATGCTCCTTTGCTTCTTAGAACAGTTTCTCAACCTCAGCACTATTGGCATTTGGAGTCAGATCATTCTTTGTTATGGGGATCTGACCTGTGCATTTAGCAGCATCCCTGACCTCACATGCCAGTAGCAGCACCCATCCCACCCCATCCCCCACTGTTGCAATCAAAAATGTCCTCAGGCATTGTCCAGTGTTCCCTAGGGGGCAAAACAGCCCCTGGTTGAGAACTGCAGTCAACAGTGGCAGTGGCCAGATCCACCTTGAGAGGGTGCTTGTGCTGCTGGGCCCAGGCCTAGCCTCCATTCCATCCATCACCATAGCTACCCTTTCCACGGACTTACCGTGCAACCCCTGGGATGGCTGAGGACAAGAATAACCTCCCCAGAGCATCATGTTGCCCTCCTGGTTCAGCACTTCCTCTGTGGTGGGTGCTGAAAAGTACTAGCATGAATATAAAGACCCACACACTTTGTGCCCACTCCCACAGGCTCTTCACATGCTCCTTCCCCAAGCCTTTGTGTGTCCCTTATCTTTTTCCTTTCACGCCCCTGATCAACCAACCAAGCCACTCGCCACTGCCCAAGATCCATATCTGTATGGAATACATACCGCTCTCCCTCTAGACCATGTGGACGAACAGGTATTCTGCTTCCAGCTCTGTCCACTAACCAGTGTCTTTCAGGGCTATCCGGACTGGAGCTGTAGTGAAACCAGCAGACCTTCTCGGCTAACACCAATACATTGACCCAGGCCTAGACCCTTCTTCCTCCATCAGCTGATCACAAGAAACTGCGTGATGTGAACTGAGGGAGTCACTGAGGCAACAGGGGGTCTCCTCCAGAGGTCTAGGCAAGAGGCATGCGCAGCTCACTACTTGTCCAGCTTATTTATGCCCCGGGCCCTGCTCACGCCCAATCCTAGGTGTGCCACTTCCATCTTAGAATGGGCTGCTGTTGGGCCTGGGTGGTACAAAACCCAGCTCATAATGAGCAGTTCTGATGCCTTGGGCATTTGATAGCCTATGGTCAGGGCCCACCAGCATGCTGGGTGCTGCTTTTCAAATGGTGAATAGTTCTTTGCTGCAGACGGCATTACCTTGATCCAAAACCCATAGCATGTATGACACTCCTCTTCTACTGGGGCTTGGCAGGGACTCCACACCTTGATACCTCTGCCACCACTGGATTTGATGGGTCATGTGGTCCAAGCAGCAGGGCAGCCTGCATTGTAGCCTGCTTGCTTGCTGCAGAGCCCTTTCTCCCTCCACATCACTCAGTGAATGGACTGGGGCAGTATTTCCAAATATGGTTATGTATTGTGTCCAAAGCCTAAAAGGTCCATCCAGTGTAGACAAGTCCATCCTAACAGCCAAAGATACAAAGGGCAATAACTTGTCCTCATCTTAAGAGGACATCTAATCGTAATATTGCACATGTAATTGTAAATTAATGATAAAATAAATTATATTAAAAAAAAAGAGGACATCTGTTCTCCTTCCCACCACCACCTTGATTCATCCTCTTTATCTCCTCAGTTCCTACAGAAGCTTCCTAAATTCCCCACTTATAACCTCAGTTCTCCTCTCATTTACCCCCATTTTACGGCAAGGGACAGCTTTTCTCATTCCACCGCACCATAGCTTAGTGCTCCCATCAGTTCAGAGGCACACCTTCATTGCACTTACGTATGAGGATGTCCGTTTTCTGCCTCATATTAGTGGAGACCAACACTCACAGTACCTGTGGGATGCTAGTGAGACGTTCAAGGCCCTTCACTGCGTGGCTCCCAACTCTATCTCTAGTTTCCTCCCCATCACTCACCCCTTTGCCTCCACTAGCAGTTTCTCTATGAAGCCACACTTGCTTTCTCACCTCCATGCTTTCCCTGAGCTTTGTGCCTGGAATGATATCCACCCACACCCTCCACTCTCTACTTTTCCTGACCCCAGCCTTCCCACCCATCCCGCATACTTAGCTTGGCTGTCATATTCTGCATGAGCTCTTTCCCCCGTTCAGTCACTTCACCTCAAAGCTGGCTTTGAGGGCCTTCTTTCTGGTCCCACTGCACTGAGTGAATTTCTTAGTGCTTGCCAGGCCTTGTGACAATGGTTTGCCACACCAGAGCAAGTTACTTGAGGTTGAGGTACTTCCTGTCACCTTTGTGTCCCTGGGATCTGGCCCAGTGCCTAGCGCATAGCAAGTACTTACTGTTTGCTGAACCAGGGAAATTTGCATGGTCAAGGTAGCAAGCTGGCAGCCTGCAGGCTAAATCAGGCCTTCAGACAACGTTTGTCTGGCCTACAGTTCCTGGCTGAGCTGGACCACATAGGACTGATTCAGGTTACAGAGCTCATGAGACTGATGACACAGACTTGGCTTCTACTGCCTCTGGATGACGGTCTACTCAACCAGAGAGATGTACTTAGGCAAGAAATGCGCACCACACCAGGGATGCAAGCAAAGCCCCCCGAGGGTGCACTCTGTCCCTTACAGCAGAGGCCCACCGCAGCTACAAAGTCTCAGCAACCTGTGCAGAGGGTCAGAGCACTAGGGCTCCCCTGGGCATTTTATCCCATGCAGGAAGGGCTCAGAGGGTGGGGAGTGGAAGATGTAGGGGTGGCACAGCTCTACCCTATTTTTATTTCTTCCTGTACCAACAGGTCTTTTCAAGCTGTATATTCAGCAAGTCTGACCATGGCCACCTAAGAACATCTACAAATCAGAAATTTCACATTTAAATTCTTAAAATCCAGATTTGTTTTCTCTTGGAAAATCCATAGATCTGGCATCATCAAGCCTGCACTCTCTCCATGACAAGAGATGCAGCTTTCCTCTTTGGACAAAAAGCACAGGCTCCTTCCAGTTTGCCACATTCCCCACGTGTCTGGCCCAATTTATTGCTACCATTACGAACCTTGCTTCTATAGTCATTTGGGTCTATAACTTCTATAGTGCTGTTCTATCATTTTATTACCCCTCCCCATCCTAACCCTGGTATTAGGCCTGCAAGTGTCCACCTTTCATAGATGAACTTGAGATCCAGTGAGGTGGCTGGCCTTAGTAGATCACACAGACTGTCAGCAACGAAGGCAGGACTCGAACCCAGATCTTGGGATTTGCTATTTTTCACTGCCCCACCCCAGTTATCAATCACACACTCAAATCACTGTTTGCTTTCTTTAAAGGACTTCCCTTCTGCTTCAAGAATGTTTTAAGAATTTAACCTTGCTGCTGCGAAATTGTTGGCGCCCTACAGATAAGTTGTAGTTAAGCTTCCCAGCTCAGCTGGCCAAACAAAGGACTGGGGCAGGGCTGACAAGACTCATCAACGGCTTGGTCTCCACTCATTGACTTCTTACAACATTCCTCTAAGGTGGGTACTATTATCCTCATTTTGTGGGTGAGGAACCTCAGGCCCAGGGAGGTTAGGTGGATAAACTGATATTCTGAATATAAACTGATTTGGCTCAATCAGTTGTTAAAATGATGCCATATTTCAATTGCAGCTGGCAAACACTAAGCCTCTTGAGTACCTTTCCACCACCCTGGTCACCCTCGCAGGACCCCGGGTCTAGCAATGATAGGGTCAATCCACCTGCCACAGGAGTGTGCCAGCGATACTGCCAGTGCTGCATGTATTTTGAGTATTTCACCTCTAAGTGAACAGTTCACATTTTTAATGGTAAACACTATCAGTGACACAACAAACTAATGAACATTACCAACTGGATGAAAGAGAAGTGGTACTACCCAGCACAACCTGAAGCCAAGGTCTCAAAACAGTTTCTGCCTCCTCATCTCTGAGGTGAACGACAAAGTCTCAGCAGTGACAGTGACTTCCAGCAGCTAGCAGCCAAGGGAGGGGCTGGGGATCATCACAGCAGAACTTCACAGGCGGCAGGGCCATGTGATTCATTGCCCCAAGGATGCAGTCAGGGCTACTCTGGCAGGATGTCAGCTGGCAGAAATGGTCTCTCAGGGTGGCTGCAAACTGTTCTGCGCAAAGCCAGGGGCAGGTCCCAGGAGCTCACAGGCTCCGCCCGACCTGCCCTGGGAGCTAGCACTCACATTGCAGTGGGGATGGTTGGTTTCTGGATACTCTTCACCCTCAGATGGCAGATTTGAACCACGCAGACACCTCAGCAAATCACCTCTCTTCAAAGAGAGTAAGTTCCCCTTCCAAAGTTGCACCTCAGGGTTGGAGTGTTCTGCACCCAGTGAGGAACTCCTTGCTTGCCTTCAATTACTGTCATGTTTGTCCCCGAGTCCCTTTTCATAGCTGGGTTGCAGCATCCTGCTCTTTGTGCCCTATCTAAACCCACTTTCTGCAGAGTGTGGCACCCAATCATGCCAAGGTATGTTCAACAGCTTAAAGCACGGTGCTCTCAATTCCAAAGGTACTTGGTATTCCTCATAACTATTTCATTGAGATGTAATTCATACATGATAAAATTCACCCTTTTAAAGTGCTTAATTCTGTGGTTTTTATATTCAGAGTGGTGTACCATTCATTGCCACTATGGAATTTTACATTTTCTTCACCCCAAAAAGAAGCTTCTTACCCACTAGCAATTAATTACTATTTCCACCTTCCCCAGATCCTGGCAACCAACTAATCTTTGTTTCTATAGATTTGTCTCTTTAGAGAAAAAATTATGAAATACTTAAGGTATACATGAAGGCATAAATAATAATATACATCTGCATCTCCACACCTAAGAAATTTTTAGCAATAAAATTGAAGTCCCTGTGTCCCCTACCTCTACCTCCGTAGACAGCCATCACCCTGATCTTTGACATTTATTACTCTCATGCATTTCTTTACTCTTACTACATGTGTATGTATCCCTTATCAATATGCAGCATTGTTTTGTCTTTTTAAACTTCATATAAGTGGCACCATGTTGAATATATTATGCAACTTGCTTTTTCCCCACTCCACATTGTTGAGATTTATTCATGTTGATAATTGGTATAAGTGTAAATATAGCTTTAGTTCATTAATTTCCACAGTGGTTAAACATTGTATACCTAGTTTATCCATCCTACAAATAGACATCTATGTTGAAAGAGTCAAAAACTGGGGAAAATGACACCATTTGGGGGCTCATAAACTGGCTTTTCTAGAACCATGGCTTTATCTTTTTTACTGCAATCCACAGCAAAAAATACCCTATACTGTATATAGGTATGTATTTGTATATAGATGAATATCAGTATGTAACAAGTTTCATGTAACCATATTGTTTCCTATTATCTTCTATGTTGTTTAATTTTCTTAAACAGATGGTTTTATAGACACTGCATTTATTTCATGACTTCCCTATAAAGACCACCACCAGTTAAAAGTTGCTCAAGGGTATCATCCCAAACAATAGAGTTGGTGGCTTAAACAAATTTCTTGTCACAGTTCTGGAGGCTGGAAGTCTTAGATCAGAGTGCGAACATAGTCAGATTTGGGTAAGAGCCCTCTTCCTGGTTTGCAGACAGCTGCACTCGGTCTCCTCCTCCTCTTGTAAGAGCAGTAATCTCATCACAGGGGCTCTCCCCTTATGATCTCAGCTATACTTTATGCTTCCCAAGGGCCCCCACCTCTGAATACTATCACACTGGGGAATAGGGCTTCAACATACGAATTGGGGTGAGGGGGACACACAAATATTCAGTCCCCAGCTTGAGGTATACACATATTCAGCTTTATTAAATTCCACTGTTTTCCAAACCGTTGTAGCAAATATGCTCACACAAAAAGACAAGCAAGTTGTCACTGTTCTGCTTCCTTATTGGATTTAAATGTATTCCTATCTGATTCTGCCTATGCTAAATCCTATAATTTAAGTATGCATTTCCATAATTAGTAATGAGCCCAAGCATCTTTCCTATGTTTACTGGCCAATCTGTATTTTATGTTCTATAAATCATGACACAGGGAATCTATCTATGGAAAAAGTGTCCATGGCCATTCCAGAGCCTGAGCTGGGATGCATAGTCAGGTGTGTGGTTCTGATGTTTCATTCTGTGAACACCTGACCAAGAGAAAAGGGAACCAATCAAACATTACTTTCTGAGGAAGACTTCCCGTTCTTCTCAGGCCAGAGCAAAGCAGAATCAGCAGCAAAAGGAATGAAGGAACACCAGTTGGTAAAAAGAAGTTTGGTTTTTTATTAAAGCTAAAGAGTCCTAATTTGGACCATGAGAAAAAAATCTGCTCTTGGCAAAGTCTAGCTGTGCAAATCTGAATAAGTTTGTTATTCTTCTCTTCTCTGTCTCCTAATCTACAAAATTAGAATAACAATCTGTACCATTTCTTAGCCCCATGTGGAAATTTTGAAATAAACATTCCTTTAAAACTCTGCAAATAAGGAATTTGTAGAAGTTCGAGGCTCTGTGGGTATTAGGCATCCAATACCTTTCAAAAGCTTGAGTGAGTGATAAAACTGTAGTCCTTGGACAGCTTTTTGGAGGGAGTACCTCTCCTTAATTCCTGCCTGAAAAGCCCAATGGCTCTGCAGAACAACAAATTGTCTCCTAAAATAACACAGCCCTATCTTTCAGTCTCAGGAAAGAAATCTAAGAAATTCTTCATTTTACAGGTAGTATGACTTTCTGGGGGTCTCCTGTTCCCAGGCTGAGATTTCTTATATATTGGTCACCCTCCAGTCTGATCTTCCTCATACTGCAGCTGCCAAGATCCATCCTAAAGTCAGATTTGCTTGCTTTAGACGGTCACAAAAGCAAGGGCTCAACGGTCCACAACACTTTACTTTTCCCCTTAGGATGGAGCAATCATGGAAAGGAAACAGGAATAACTCCTCTGAGGCAGCAACTATCAAAAGCTTCACGAAAGGAGGAGCTGGATAGATATAGTTCACAGCCAAGGGGTGTCCCCATCAGCAGGCCAGGATCTGTGAGCAGATCACCCCAGCTGCCGGTCACACCTCTTATGTGAGGTTTGATTTCACTGCCAGCACTCGCTCTCTGTCCTTCCTCACACTCACCCCACCAAACAGAATCTCAAGGCTGGGGCAGAAAGAAACAGTAAATCCTCACCATATAAAGAGATCCCTGCCTAAAACCATCTCCAGCTAGAATGCCTGCCACCAGTGCTAAGTAGCACAACAGCAGCAGTGAATTGGGCCAACGTCATAATCCCTGCTGGGTGAATGGGTCTTTCTTCATCTCATGATGCTCATGATCATTACATCCATCTTTTTCTGAGCTCATTGCTCCTTAAAGTGTTTATTCCTGCCTTTTTTGGCTCCAGGCAGATTCTCCCAGGTAAAGCTCCACTGCAGCCCAGGGACTTCTCTACTGTGAATCAGTGCTGTCAAACATGGAATCAAGGAAGTAAAAAGAATCATACCTACCAATGACCCATGAGGATCACTCCTTCATACATCAGTAATATGGTTAGACCAAAACCTAGGAGAAACTCACTTTACTTCAGATGCAAAATTGGAGCTGTAGAGATATTTATATATTTGGTAAAGACTTATCTATAATTTTTCTTTGTTTGGACTAAAGTTATAATATTTGTGATCTCCTGTGAAAAACATACCAATAAAAGAAAACAGGCCAAAAGCCAGCAATGAGTAGAAGGAGGAAGCCAGAATGAGATAAAGTACTAGGCACAGATTATTTTACCTACTCAAACCTTGTGTGTTCTTCAAAGGCAGTATCCAAGGGCAAGAGTTCAAAAGCAAGGTCCTAAGTAAAAATTTTCTTCTAAGAGCCCAAGAAAAGAAGTTTCTCATAGGCACTAATATATCTAGGTCTCATGTACAAGGTGGTTAGTATAAAAGAACCATTTTAAAAGACTGAAAACATTTCCCAACTGTTAACAGTGTATTTCCTAGTAGTTAACAGATCTCTTTACAGTGTCAAGTAAAACTAAAAATGGAGGAACATCAAGAGATCCAGGGATGGCTATTTCAAACAGGCCGTACTCTCCCTGGTTCCTCATTCTCCTTTGCATGACAGTAAGTTCCAAAATGAAAAGATGTCAATATGGTGGTTCCTAGCATTTTAATAACTAAATAAAAAACCTGAAAATAGAACCAAATTAGGGAAAAGGTTCTTCAGGCTATTTCTGAAACACCCTATACTTGCTTCAGTGTTCTACCATGTGCAAAAGTACATGCAGTCATGACCTCTTACCCTGGCACGCTGGTCTCTGGCAAGTAAATGTCAGTTGAATTTTGTTCCTTGGAGCAAAGGTGCCTAGAACAAGGGATCCTTCAAACCTGTTTGAAATCTCACTTGTCCAACCTGGAAGGAGAGCTAATGCAAAGCTATTTTTATCTAGATCTAACATAGCAAAGGCCACTTGCAAAACATTTTGAGAGTAGGATGCAGCTACTGCTTGGAAATATCAGGCATAACAAGATCTGTTAACAAAATATAATCCATTTTCACATCCAAAAGCTAGCTTGGGAGCTGCTCCAGGCACCATCTAATTAACTGAAGCAGATAGAAAAAAAAAATCCTCAGAAATTATCATTGTTTAAATACACTCTATTTTATTTTGTCTTAAAATAGTTTAACCTTTATGCTACAGACTTAGTTCAAAAAACAGAAAATCTTATCTTGCACCAAAAAATATATATATAACACTCTGTTTTATTTTTTTTTCTCCAAAGACCATTAAATACTAAATGGAAACAGAAACTAAATAATGAATGTAAAGAACCAATTTTTTTAAAAACTAGAGTTGCACATTTTAAAACATTAATTCTAAGCAATGATTTGTCGTCACTGCATCAAGTCCACGCTCACACTCACGCTCCAACAACAGCAGGTCTGTTAACCACCAAGTGCATTGGTTCCTAGCCATACAATGGCAAACATTTCATGTTCATGGTAAGAGGAGCAAAAGGCTTCACTGACCTTTGCACTCTTTAAAAAAACAAAAAAACAAAGTATTTCCTAGTTATCCAGTGATTTTTTTTAAGATCACTACCCTTTAAAATTTGTTAAAATAAGTTCGTAGTGTTTTAAATAAAATGAAAAAAATACAACAGCATTGGACTAAAATATGTGATTATTTTAAACAAACAGTGCACAATCTGAGGAAGTTTGGTTAGGGCACAATCATATTATATATACATGGAAGTCACATCATACACATACTGGAAAACAGGGATTAGGGGCTCTTTGCCTTAAAAAAAAAAGTTTAAACTAAAAGACAAAATTGTGTCCCCAGCTTTTTCAAAAATCTTGTGACACAGTATAAAAAGCAGGCAACAAATTCGTTTTTACCTATGGTGTTAATCTGCTAAAAGTAACTAAGGACAATTGCCTAAATTAGCCAATCAGATGGTTTCATATTCACAATTGATGATAATAAAAGCAGAGTTTATGGGATGTTCAATCGTAATGAATAATGGAGTCTATTCAGTCTGGGTCCTTCCATCAAAATGAAAAAACAACTCTTGGGAGCAGCAATTACATGTTACCGGGCAGTAATATGATGTCATAGCTGGTTAGTGCTCTGTGGTTTAAACCAAGGGGAGGGAGGACTTCACCAAATTAGTGCCATAAACCAATCTGTGACCCAAACATACCATTTTAGTAGCGATATTATTTTGAACAGACAACACCCTGTGAAGCTTAAAGAAGTACTTACGCTACCAAATGCAAAACTGATTAAAAAGGATGCCTTTAGAAGAAATTTCAAATGTCACAGGAGTTTTTTGCCACAGAATTTTATGATTAACAGCTTGCCAGAATCTATATCTCCAGTCTTCTGGATCTGGCAATGAAAGAAGAGTTGAAACACAGTCTCTCTCTAATTAGTAGGTGGAAAAGTCCTAAAATAGTAGAAGAAAAAGCTGACTATCTCTACCACCCTTTCCCCTCCCCTTTCCACATCTTAATTTCTAAATCTCTGTTCCGGTGCAAATCAAGTAGTCGGGGTACTGGAATGGGGACAGGTGAGGGCAAAGTGCAACCTGACATAAAAGCAAAAATCCAGAAAAGAGCTGGAGTTACAACTCTACTCTCTGCTCCCAATCCACAGTGCACACAGCATACCAAAGAATTCTCCTTATAGAGGATGATTATTAGGGGGCTAAAGAATATATGTCATGGGAAATCACCTGCTGTATGGAATTGGACAAAGCATACTGTTAACATAAGAATAGGTAATGCAAAAAACATTCTTTAAAATGGGGCTCTGCCCTAATGCTGGGGAAAAAATAAACTGCAAAAACTTCAAGTCATTATTAATCCACTCTATTCTTTTCCCAATGATCTTCCTGGAAAACACAGACCAGAAATTGTACATTTCTGCTTTGTCTAGCATTTTAATTCAAGTCAAAAACAACATGTAACAGTAAAGTTCAATAAATTAATCCTAAGTAAAATGTGAGGGTCCAAGGATACACCAGTAGTGAATCTACAGAAGGTCCTATTTTGCTCTGGCCTCTGGGTCTTTGGTTTTTGTCTAGAATTGTGGCCATGTGAGAGACTTGATAGATGAGGTGCTAGAACTAGAAGTTCATAATCTTTTAAAAGCCTGATCTATTAAAAGTAGATTGACAGAAAAACAAAAAGTTGATGAGGAACAGAGGCCAGATCAAAGGAGATGCTATCAGAGAAGATCAAAGAACAAACACATGCTTAAATATACTCCCATGGAAGAGGTATATGTGAGAACTAAAGCAGCGGGAAGAAGAGTTAAGGAACTTTGTAAAAATAGAAGAAAAGGCCAGACAGGTGGAGTCAGGCAGACTCTGATACATGCACACACAGGGGGTGTCTCATCACCTCAGCGGCCCCACCGCACCCACCCCACACAGTGCCTTATGCAGAACAGGCACTAGGTAAATGTGTGCTCACTGAATGAAAACTGAAAACGGTCGTTGTCATGCTCTTAGGGTAAGGAAGAGCCTCCAAGGCATTTGGGGAAGGAGGCAACGGGTTATAGCTATATTATATGGTAAAAATGGAAACAAAAACAAATAAACAAAAACCATGGAAAAACAAAAGGTGAGGTCTTCTAAGCCAATATTACTTCACTCCTCCTTGTGGACAGTCCATAGTGTTCTAACTCTAGGTATTGCTTGTAAAACAATTCACTAGTAATTACAACATGTTATAGGAAAAAAGGTAATAACTAATGCCACAAAACTCCAACACTGGCATTTCCTGAATTCCCTGAAGCCCCTACAAGGCTTTGTCATTCCTTTTAGATACTGTGAAACCCACAGTGCCATTTCATGTGCTTTGTATCTGGTTTATGGTGTATTTTGGTTTTTCCACTTTTAGAGGAGAAAAATACCCAAATATAGCATCAGGTCAACTTTAGCTCAAGTGTGGAACAGCTGTTATACACATTTTATGGAGAGATGAGCTATGAAGGAAGGCACTGTCCTCTCAGATTTGTTAAGTGCCCCAAATTGTTTCAAATTCTACCTAAGTAATAGGTTTCTATGTTCTCCCATTATCTGAATAAACCAAGCGGGAAAGATGAGGGAGAGATTTTCTTACTGATCTCTCAGTACTCTCTTCAGATGTCAAAAAACCTCATGATGGGTATCTATCCGAAATGCCTCTGCCCCAAAAGAAGACATTTTCCAAAGGAAATTTTGTAATTTCCAAAATTATTGCAACAAGGAGGCCAACTAAGTCATCTTAAGCAGTATTTATAACCACAAAGGGGCATGTCAATTATTTGTGCTGTGGGAAGTCAGCCAAGAGCAAAGTCAGGAAAGAAGGCAGAAGACTTAAGCTAAAAGGAAAGTAACACTTCTGTCTTCTATTTTTAAGGACAGGTTTTCAAATGCACATGCCCTACTAGGTGCCATTACTAAGGACCTGACTAATATGTGTGCAAATGCCCTAATGTAGGAATGCCAATGGGTGGCCTGACAGTGGTCAAGTCTAGATATTAATTTTATTACACAGAAAAATAAATATGAGATTCAAAAACTGAAATCCATTTCACCTGGTAATTAAAATATTATTCTATTAGGAAGGCAGAGTTTCCTAAGGTTGAAAGTCACCAAGTAAAATGAATCTGTCTAATGAAATTCATCATTCTCGTATTCCTACTGAGGGAACAAAGAAAAATTCCTTTCTCTGTGATGAGTTATTTTCCTAAGTGACTTCTTTTAATTAAAAAACAAAAACAAAAACAAAAAAAAAACAGAAGGGGGTCAATTTTCCATGAGTTTCAATTATACAAATGCCACAAACAGCTTCTGAGGCTGAAGCTATGACAATGAACTTCCATGTCACAAAGAGGAGGAGGAGGAAGTGGAAGGGAACAGTGCAGAGGAAACACAGTGACATCGTATTACAGTAGGTATTTACGTCTGCTATCCTCATCCAAGGTAAGGTCAACAACTTCAGCAGGGGAAGCCCAAGTCTGCTGAGGAGGCACGGCAGTCCATGACTGGGTTTGCCGGGTGCTGACATACTGCGCACCCGAGCCATGCTTCCACGAAGAGACACTCTGAATCACCCCTCCTCGAGGATGAACACACCTGTAATTGAGATGAAGAGCAAAAGCACAGTTAATGGCACCAACGGAAAAACAGAAGGCAGTGTAGCTTCAGTAGTACTGGTCAACACTGACCAAGATCCAAGTTCACAAAACCCACGATCAACGTCACTTTTTCTTCCTTCCCTTCACATCTGTCAATCTGTCTCCCTCTTCCTCTCAGTTTAGCCTTAAAAAAGGCTAAACGTCTTGTCTCAGTCAGAAACTGAGTTATGTCTAGATCTGTTACTGACAATGGATACAATGATGGTTCTCTGATCTTATCTAAACCTCTGGGGTCTTCAAGACAGGGCAGCATATGAATCCTGAGGAAAATTAAGATGCCCAAATAATCTTAGTCTGAACAAATAAAACAGTAAGAAATAAAGGTGGAACTTATTCTCAAAATAAGTTCTATGCCATATTTGGTAATAATACTTTCAAAGACAGTAATAGTAATATGCCTTTACAGATCAGATTTCTAAAAGTCTGTAAGTACCAGGTCATGCATAAAGGATTGATTTTCCACATCCTAAAGGCTGCAACAGAAACACATGGTTTTACACATCAGGATCACTCCTAGTTCAGTTCTGTGAAAGTTAACAAGGCTGAAGTACTCAGTTTATCTTCTCTGAAAGTGTTCTATCAGAGGGACAGGAATGCCTTGCTGACAAATCTCACCAAGAGCTCTTTGGAAGGAAACTGTTTCAGAAACAATGACATATTGAATTCCACATTCCAGTCAAATGACAGAACTGTGAGCCTCCAGGATGAACGACTGAGTAAGTTTTGATTCAGATGAGAGGAAGGCAGGCAGCTCAAGTGATCACTGCTATTTATATCCTCACATCTAAATTACTAAACAGTAGCATATGTGAGAAGTGACAAGAAGTGTCCCTTTGTAGCATATGTGAGAAGTGCAAGTGGCATGATTCTAGTCACATAAACTACTACAGTGGATCCCGAGCCGCTGTTCTAACAACCTGTATACAGTAAGTGATGCTGGGTCACTCGAGAATTCCAGTTTTTATTCAACACTGCTACCGCACGATGAAGTTCAAAAGAACATTAGGATAACAATGGACAACTTTAATTTCAGAACTGCCAAAGGACCCTTAAGTTTCCTGAAAGAGGCCCTGCTCCTACAAATGCTAGCCTGAAAAAGACTCATTTACCAAGAGATGTGCCAAAAAAAAATCCGTCAAGGCCACAGCAGGGGGCAGAACATAAGATTTGTTACAGTACCAGGGGTGTCTGTCATCTGTTCAGAAATGGGCAAAAGAGCTACTCACCCAGGGGCTACTACATTTTCAAGATTAGCTAGTGAAACACATTAAAATAAGAGATGTACATTCCAGAGCCTAATCCAAATCTGTCCAACCCATTAAGTACACTCAGATTAAATGACCATGTAGTCATGGGAAAATGTCAGCTAAGGGAATCCATTCGACATTACAGAAATGGTTTTGATGACTGGTGGCAATAGAACACTAAGTTTATTAAGCAGTTTCACCTCATTTGACAATCCCAAGAGGCAGATGTGAAAGTTATTATCCATATTCTACCAACAAGTAAAGTGAGGATTAAAGAGGTCACATGATTTGCCCAGGGTCACACTGCCTGAGAGTGGTAGGTCAAGGAACTTCAAGTCAGGTCTGATCTCAGATCCAATGCTTTCCACATCATGTTGTCACTTCCAAGCATGTGTATGAGATTAGGTAAGGCAAAACGCATCAAGAGTCAGCAGATGCGTAAGAAAAGCTCAGGCTAAAATTTTAAAATATAATGTTCTTCATCTGTACAAGTAGTAATTGAAGTGAAACTGGCTAGAAACTTAGTAGAATTCAGGGAATCCATGTCTACAAAGAGAGTCAATGTATTCTTTGGCAGAATTCTTAGAAATATCTGAAATAAAATAGGTATTTAATCCCAATTGTTACTCTGCACTGCTCCCTAAGTACTCATACAATGTAACATCAAGTAGTGGCTTTGAAAAGGATCAGATCCAATCTTCTCATTTTACCAAAGAGAAAACAAACGCCAAAAGGCAACTGTTAGGATCTTAAGCAAGTTAAGCACAGAACCAAAACAAAATCAAGTCTCCCCTGGGAAGTTTATTTTCCATTAAATAACTATGCTTTCCTCAGACTACACCTAAAGTACTATACTGTGTTTGATTTTAAGAGGCACTGGCTAGCCCCTGGGAGTCATTCAATAAACAGCAAAGCAGATGTTCCAGAAAGTGTACAGTGTAGAAGAACGAGAGGTTTAGAGATGGTGTCTGCTACTGAGGAATGGTTGAAGGAGAGAAGAATAAGGAGATGAGGCATTTCTTCAACTATCTAAATTAAATTAGATCACATCTGTAATTATGTTATAAATGGTTTCAGTTACTGGAAACCAACTTGGGCTAGTTTCGGCAAAAAAGAGAATTAATTGAAAAGACACTGAGTCAAAGAACCTAAGGATGATAGAACTAACTAGGTCTCATTCATGTGACTCAAACCCCAACCCTCAGTCTGTTTCTCCTACTTAGGTTTTCTGGAGAATGTGATGATACCATCTTTGGTCGTCAAACGCTCTCCTGTCTCCTATTAACTGCAACTGGAAGTGTAGTTCCCAAAGAAGGTTGAAGCACAGTGGATGGCTACTGTATCCAATACAGAGATCAGAAGAGCAGAGTAAGAAACATGAACCAGTTTCTGGAAGGCAAGTTTCAGATGATCATTACTACACAATTACAGCCACTACAAAATGGTAAAACTGCTTTTTAAACACCCAAGCAACTGCTGGGGCATCTATCAGGAATGTTAAAGAGTATTCTACAATGATTTCTGAGGTCATCATCGACTTTCAGATCTTAAACAATACAAGCAAACTATCATGTTAGAAGTCAATATAGTTGTTACAGGGGGCCAGTGGGGTGGGGGTGGGGGGACGCTGGGGGAGATTATGACTGGAAGGTGGCACAAGGTGGGTTTGTTTCTTGGTCTGAGCACTGGTTACTTGGGCATGAGCAGTTTGCAAAAACTACAGTACATGCTTATGACTTTTCTTTGTGTGTTATAAGCCAATAAAACACTCAACATTTTTTTATGATTTAATAACATCAACCATCTTGAATAAAATGGTAGCTAGGAAATGGATGAGGGCAGAACAAAGCTTTGAACACATTTTTTTTAAGTACAGGAGGAGAAAGGTCAAACTAGTAAACAAAGGGTGCTGGAGAAACATGTCAACTATTTTGTAAGATGGTGTACATTACAGAATAATTTGTACTAGACGCAGAAGGAAAAAAACTTCAGGAAGAAATGGGACCACAACCACTGTTACAAGCCCTCTAGAGATGTCCTATAAAGAATGATGTGAGAGGCTCAAAATTCTGTAAGGCAACTAACGTAAAACTCAGTTTCATGTATTATCACATATCCTTTTTCTGCATTATGAAAGACATGGGGTAGGAATACAGTCAGTTGCTTTTTAATTGGTCCAATCCAATTCTAGTGCAGATTCAGGGTTTGTTTCCACAAAACATTTAATCTGCATATGACTAACAAGAGGTATAAAACACACCCTACACTCATATTTTGAGTGTTATAACTAAAAAATGCTTAGGATTCACTTCCCCCCCAAAATTTTAAATTTGGTGAAATAAAGGAGCAAAGACTTCATAGTGGAAAAGAAGAAAAAACACAGAAGGAGAGCAGGATCTGATGGTTAGTTTTTGATATTACTAGTCTAAGAAAACAACATTAATCATTTTTGCTCTCGTTTACAAAGCCTGAAGAGTGACCTCTTAAATAACATTTCTACTTATTTTTCCTAACTGAGGATGAAGTTAAATCCTTGTGGGTTCAGGGAAATGCTTATCTGCCTCCCTCTGGATTTTTAGGGTTAATGTTAGCAATTGGTTCTACGAAGCCATCAATCTTAAAAGACTTAAAAGTCTTTCTGCTTCAATTCGTCTACTGATGGATGAACAAACAATAATATCAATGACCACAGAACAAAAGACTACAGTGAAAGGAGCTAAGGGTCTGATTACTCACAAAAGCTTCAGAGAACAGGTACTGAAGGAACTGTTTCAACACAGTCCATAACAGAAAGATCTGTGCTACATGCATTCATCTACCTAGGCAATTACCAATGAGGCTGGTAGAAGAAGAAAAGAAAAAAGAACCCAAAACCAAAAACCAAAAAATATTGGTATGAGGGTCATGAATTAAAACTTCTGGCAGAATTAAGTAGGCACAGAAGAACTAGAGATGTTGGGAAAGTCTCCACCTCATTGGCAAAGAACATCTTGGAAAACTGGACTGTCTAAAAATTAATACCTGGAAATGATAACATTTAGGAAATGTCAAGAGTTCATCACAGCAAAACAAGGCAGCCATAAAAGATGCATTCAACCATTAGTTCTGAAAGCATGCATTCTAGCCTATGACTAGAAGAAGCACAGAAGCTAAGTAAACACATCAAAATCTAAAATAAAAGAGCAAGGTAAGATACTAACATGCAAGAAATGAAAAACAACTTTATCAAAAAAGACACATCACAACTACAATTACTGAGTGCATAGGTCAAACAAAATGCCTCTAATATGGAAAAATGGCACCCAATGCAAGCCAGAGCAACCACAATCCCTAGGAGAACAATTCAAGGACCAAGTTTGAGTTTTTAAAATTCTCAGGAAGCCCACAACAAGGCAGAATATCAAAAGAAAAAAAAAAAGAACAGGACAACTAAATCCAAACACAACATTTATGCATGCAAATTAAATTAGAACAAAAAGATGTAGATCAAAACCTAAAACCTTTTTCCAAGCGATAACCCTACCAGAAGCCCATCAATACTTCATAACTGCAACCCTAGACCTGTAAAAGAAATAAATTCCAGATGAGATACAGACAGCCAAAAGGGCAATTCTGAAGCAACCACAAGAAAGCCTCTTCCCCCACCTGCTTGTCAGCTTTTTAATCTCAATGTTTGAAAAGACTATCAGGCTTTTTTTAAACAAAGGGAAAATTCTCTCAGAAAGACAGCGAAGAGTCATTGAGACTCTACCCAGTCCTAGACCCAAAGCCAAATTAAAAGATCCCCTTAAAATGACAGACACGTCAATTCAAAGTACTCCAACAAAATCTGCCAATTCTTTGTTCTGTAGTATGGACAGTATTCACCGCCACTGAGATTTCAGAATGGATCTGTCACTGCCAAGCTGTGATTTCCCCAGAATTCAAACCAAAAGATCTGAATAAAAGACATCTGTATGCCTCAGAGCCTGTAAGAAAAAGTCCTTGGAAGTAATGTTATAGTAAGTTATTTAAAATGTAGCCAAAGTCACTTGACTGAGTTCAGGAGTGGAACAAACAAGTCTACAGAGTAAAATGACAATCTGGATAAAAGACCTAGTAAGTAAGTTCAGATAAGGGTCCTAGAGATCATTTGTGTCTGTGTTTGTGTCTTGGAGGTGGCAGGGACTTAGAATTAAATTTCCAGGTTTTAATAGAAACATAATGATAATTTTAACTTCAGATACCATAAATATTGGTAGAAAAGGAAGTTAAAGATTTCATGATGGAAGAAAAGTTGAACAAAGAAGCAGAAAAGAAGGGTGGCTCACACTATAGTATTTCGAGGAACATTAAGAAGGAAAGCTTGGTGGAAGTTAATTGAGAACTTGACCAAGTAATATGTCTCAGCACAGAGTTAAGAGATTAGATAAACAACACAGGTCACTACCTACTCTTTCCTACTAAGTAGAAATATATAAATAACAATGAATTAAAATTTGAACTGTAACTCATGAGGAAGTCGGTGAATGGATAATGTGCTTATGGCATAACTGAAGATAATTTACCTACATCAACCTGTGAATAGGGAGATAGGCAGGGTAAGGTTTTTAGTAGGGAGTCTGAAATAAAAAACACTGTAATATTCTAGACATAGGGCTTAAATAATGTCTTCTACATTATAAGGAACAATGGTGAAATAAGCTAATGGCAAACACATGCTGAATTAAAGGAGGAAATCAGAAAGTATATCTTCTTATCTGATAGATAGGTCGGCTTGACCAATAGACAGAAAAATGCAAAGTACTTAATAGGAAAAAGTTCTTGGTTAAAGCAGAAAATAAGAAGGGAAAAAATTAGATAAAGGGAAGAATGAAAAATGTTCCCACTGGAATAGGAGAAATAACCATTAAAAAGAGAAAAGAAAAAAGCAGCAGCTATGCAGCCTCTTATAGCATGAATATAGGATAGAGGATGAAGTGCTAGGACAATATTAGTTCTGATAAAGAGAATTAGCCACTTTTGGGGACATGGCACGTTAAACATGCTTAAAGTCCCAATTGGTTAATCAAAAAATGTTCTCAGAAAGTATAAGCAGCTCTCAGAGAAGGTACTCCCAATTTATATGCATGTGTACTTTGCCCCTACTCTCCACTTCCTAAGTTCACCTTTTATATAAGCTACAGAAGAAATCCTGGTGAATGTTTTATTACCTTGCTAATTAGAGTAAAATCAGATCTAAAAGCAAGGTAACATGGATATTATGTTACATACCTTCTGGGGAAATCAGAAAAATCACAATTTACTCTTGTAGCATAGGAGAAAAGGTGTGTGCTACATAGAACACAGATTTTCCAAATTCTAAATTTTTGTTTTGTATGTTCTTCAGGAATACCTCTGAGAGTGCTGCAACCAACTCTTTAGGAAGATACCTATCTTAAAGCAAGAGTAAGTTTTTTCTGCAAAGGGTTAGATGGCAACTATCTTAGGCTTTGAGGGCTATGAAGCGTCTGCTCAAACTTCTCAACTCTGCCACTAAAGTGTAAAAACAAGCCACAAACAATACATAAATGAACAAGTATGGCTCTGTTCCAATGAAACTTTGTTTATGGATATATTTTATTTCAATTTCATATAATTTTCACATGTCACAAAACATTAGTCTTCTTCTGATTTTTTTCTGTTAACTATTTAAAAATGTAAAAACCATTCTTACCTTGAGGTCCACACAAAAAGAGGCAGCAGGCCAAATGTGGCCTGTTGGCTAGTTTGTTGACTCCTACCTTAAAGAATGCCAAACTTCGTAAAATTATTTTCCTAATACTACACAGTAATTTGACGTCTTATGTCTTTCTTAACACTAAGAAACAGAACTCCGAGTCACATGAACATCACTAGAAATACACTGTTAGGAAGAGACCAAAGTATCTTACAAGTTTTAATGAAAGGCAAGGAGACATGCTCTAGGAAACAAGCAAAAGAGTTATGACATCAGGCGCATATTTACCAATATTTGCTCCCAATATATTTCAAGATAAAGTGAAAGCAAGAAAGTATGAATGGGGGAGGGGAAAGTATGGTGATACTATGCCATAGGAGAAAAATCCATCAAGCCTCTCTAGGCATTTGCTACAAAAGAGAAAAACAGTTCTAGTTCGCATGCATGTATGGTTGAGACGTTCTTCATATGAAACAATATGCAATACATTCTGAGGCTCATATTACATCTAATCAAAAAGTATTTCTAAGCCAAAGGAAGCTGAGAAATAGCTCCCATAATTCATGCCAGCCATGCCATGAGCCAAACCATTTTCTTGGTTAAAACAAACCTCACATTTTAAAATATCAGAATGCTCTAATTAATATCCTACCTTGCATGTTCCTGAACTCCCACAATCTCCACTTCACTATCTGAAGAGGCAATATTAATTTCTTCATTGAGTGGTGCACTGCCAGCTGATGTTTTGTCACTTGCTAGGAATCCTGGATCCAAATGACCTGAGAGAAACAGGGAAAAAGTTAAGCACTACAATTTGACTTCTTACAATCAGCACAAACAAGTCACTGATGGATTTCTCATTCAGGTTTAACCAAAAAACAGAATGGCCCTAGGAGAGCTTGCTATAGTGAAACTTCTATGTTACACCCATGTCAAACAAGCTGAGGCAATGTTCTATTTTTTTCTTAATGTGTTTTTTTAATTAAAGAGAATACATGCTATGTCTAAAAGAATGTTCAAACAACATGAAGTACATAAAAGTAAGAACTCCCAATCTCTCACTCTACTATTCCTTACGGGAAAAAACTTTTGAGTACTTTTGGGCAAATATGTGTATCTAAATATAGATACACATAAACTGTAATAATTCTCTATATTTTATTCCATAATGTTCTTTGCATTCAACTCATCTGCTTTTAAATGACCTGTATAACAGGTTTGTCACCACCTAGAGGGCAATGGGATTCTCTACTGTTTATCATTTTAATAGAATAAACTTCTAAACGAGAAAACCTCAAAGGTATAAAATGGAATAAAAAACAGAAATACCATTAATATTATATTTATACTGGGATGCTTTATGAAAGACTGAACAACATTTTCTAAGTTTTAAACAATTTTAACAATTTTCTGAAACGGAATGCAGAGTTGCCAAAATCTGACCTAAAACCATACTAAAAGGAAAGGCTAGCAGCAGATCATAATTTTTGCTCTGAAAAACTGAAATATAACCTGTACATTGCTGACAGTTCTCATTAGACAGAAATAAACATATTTTGGGAAAGCACAACAACTTGTGGCACTGGAACATGTAAGGACTTTTTTGCAAGGCTCTTCATAAAGCATCTATTATGTGGCGCAATAAAACACGTTCTCCCCCATCAGAGAAAACATGATCTCCACAGAACTCTCTCTCAATAAAGGCTAATAGCATAGCTTCAAAATATACAATTACACAAACAATTCTAACAAGAGTTAAAGTATTTCAGCCTACGTACCCAGCTCTTGAATATTCTGATTTAAAAGGTTAAATTTTACAGTATCTAGGAGTTGACACAGAATAAAGTTGCAACAGGTACAAGTTCTCATTTGCTCTTTAAAAAAAGGGTACTTTTATTTAAATATATTATTTTCTGATATAAAATGATTTCTCCATGTCCTTGTGACAGTTCATATAAACTAAACCAATATCAATAAAATTTTACACACACAATTCCCCATCCCCCACCCCCATCACTTACTTCAATGCTAAAGGTCATTGTGAAAACGTACTTCCATACTCCCGCCAACTTTCAGTGTAACCCTTCTGGAAAGTTAGACAGTCCAAAGCAAAAGCCTTAGAATTTTTACACCCTCTGACCCTATAACCCATCCCTGAGATGGCAAGGCCACCTGCAGAGCACAAGTGAGAATAGGGGTTTAGAAAAGTGAAGTAGCCACTATGAAGAAAGAATGCTGCCTAAGAAAAAAATGGGAACTGCTGGGCAGTGCTGAAAGCCAGGGATGTTAACATGACCCTTAACTCAACGACATGCTTTTCTCTCGCTATGCTTAGAATAAGTGTGCATATGGGCTCCAAGTGTGTATCCAGGGATCAGATTTTGCCAGCTGGGCACAACAGGAAGTGGCTTTAAAGCATACAGAAAAGACTCCGAAGGAAAAGGAAAAAGCATTAGGAAGAGAGGTAAGAAGGAAACCAGTAGTTATGAGAAGTAAAGCATTGACTTTCCACCCTCTTGGCCACCTACAAAATACAAGCCTCTAGGATTTTCCTTTTGTCTTATCCTCCATTCTGTTACTCTCCTTTGCTTCAGCCACCCCCTATTACTACAACTTTTCCACTGCCCTCTGGAATGACAGATAAATGGAAAACTGCACTGAACTTTCTCTTCACCTCCCTGTGGAATCCTGACTCTCCTAAAAATACTGTCTTCTCTAAGGTCCTCTGAGGCTGCTCCTACATCTCAGTTTTGGGAACAGAATCTCTTATAAATTACTGTCCTCCATCCTCATAAACTAACACCAGCAGCCCTTACCTTAGGATGTTTCCCTTTCACCATCACATACTGACTCCAGGACGGCTTGACTCATTCAAGCTTAGTTTCTCTCTCCCCACTTTAAGTCCTGCTATCATTATTATGTAAATACTCATTACTCACATGGATGAGCATCCCAAAACTCTCCATTCCTATTCACTAAGAAGAAGCTGAGCCCCAAGAGGCACTTAAAGGCCCCTGGGGTAGACTCACAAGGGGATCAGCCTTTACCATCCTAAAAAAACAAGCTAATTGAATTAAGCCAAACTATAAAGGTGGATTAAAGGAACCAAACTCTTCCTCAATTACTCAAATCTTTTAAGCAACAGTAATTAAGAAAACATGAAAAAGACAAAACACAGCAAGAACATAACATAATTGGTTAATTCTTAATATCTCTGTGTCCAGTTCTATCTCCATAGTTCAACTTATAATTCCAACTTGTGGAATGTTCTCTGTAGTGTCTCGGTCATCAATATTTCTGAAAAACCAGTCTTCAATGATGAGACTCACACCCTGCCCCTACTACCTATGTAGCCTCATTTCAGATCTGGAAATAACACTATTTTTAAGAAGAGGGAAGAAATGAAAAATTACTATGCTACTTTTGCTTATAATTTTACAATTTCTTAGGAAAAACAAAGTAACCATCACCAATAGTTAAGATTCTTCTTTGTGCAACATTATGAATCCAGAAACTACTAATTTACATCCTGCTTTCACACTGTAAGATCAATCCAAACCATTTGGTAGTGCAACTGTGGCTATAAAAATTGTAATCTAACCCTGATGGCATTTATAAAACCTGTATGATGCCCTATAGTTGATAACTTAAAATCGGGTCTGCGCTTGTAGCCGATATCTTTATTACTTAGCCTAAAAATCAGTACAAGAAAAAATATGGGACATGACGTGATGGGCTAAGCACCAATTTCCTGGTGAATGTTCGCAACTCTAGGCTAATGGTGTGAGAGTTTTGCTACACTTCCTATCCAAGCCTTAGATAAAATGTGCCACTCAGATAAGTCAGCTGGGACCCACACCAAGGCTGTGCTCTACAAGGTGCCATGCTCTACAAGAGACACCAAGAATTCTCCAAGAGCCAGGAATGCATCCCTCTTCTATTTCAGAGCCAGGACAATTAGTCCTTTTGTCTCAATGTAAACCTCTTCAGCACGTCACATAATCCTTTGGACGCTCCTGTACAGAGCCTGACATTCTCTGGCCTTTGTCCCATGCCCCACTGCTTTACCCCCCTTATGACCTCACAGGAATCCAATGGCAGAGCAGTGCCTTAAAGCATACACAAAAGTGAGTCAAAGATGGTCTGAGGTTCTTCAAATGCTGTCAGTGTTCTCCTGTTCTAGGATGAGTAAATACCACAATTGCCATATATTGAACTGAAAATAAATCAGAGGACTTATATTTAGCTTTGTGGCAGCTGGTTGTCTCTGTATAGGTCTTTGCCTGCACAGCTCTTTGGAAAGACAACTTCATTCACTCGATGAGAAAATTCTAAACTGCTTTCCTCCCACTACAGACCTTTTCATCACATAAGTAAATCAGAAAGAAGCATAGAAGCATAGAACTAGAAGGGGTGAGGATTTTATAATATGGGTAACTGTTGAACCACTGTTACATGTGAAACCAACGTAAGATTGTATATCAACAATACTTCACTAAAATTTTAAAAAAAGAGAAAGAAGCATAGAAAAAGTGGTAAAAATCATGGCAAAAAGTGTCTTTTCTTTTTGTCTTCAAAAGAAATAATGTAGCTACTTTTTAAATCAAAATCTGTTAGATAAGAACTAGTCCTGAGACTATGTGAAACACATTAAAAGGAAATTATTACATACTGATGACAGCAGCATGTTAGGTATAGAAAAGGTTAGTATCTTAAGTCACTACTACTAATTTAGTTTTAAAACAAGAAAACTATTATCCCTGTATTTGTTTTTTCAAAAACAACTTAAAAAGTGGGGGAAGTGGAGGTCAGAAATCTAAAACCCTAAGAGTTGAAGGAGGTAAGCAAGAACCTGACCAAATATGATCTTCACAAGATTGATTCATTAACTTTAAAGTGTTAATAACACAAACAAAACCTTTCTGGTTTAATTATAAAAAGCCCCACACTAAGAACAGGAAACTCAACATTTGTTTCTCTGTACTACAACTAAGTTTGTGTTACAGACAAATCAAGATTACCATCCCTAGTTTAAGGTTAGGGAAAATGCCCCTAGCCTGCCGGTCATTTCTTTAGAATTTTTAATTTCCTAGGGGGGAAAAAAAGACTCTAAATAAACTTAGTTCACTGTAATTATAAGCCTTCTGTACTAAGAGTACCTGAGACTTCTGTTTCTCTTAGCATCATCTACATTTATGTTTATAGTGAGCTACCTAGCAATAAACAGAAATTAAGCCATTTTCAAATATACCAATGTACAGTTTCCTAAACATGTCCAATGCAAGAGTTATCTGGAAGTGATTACTTAAAACAGATGTCCCAGACCCCATGTCAGATCTACTCCCAAAATCTTTAAGGAAAAACCTAGAAGTTTTAATTTTCATAAGCATTCCAGGTAATTTTATGCTCAGGCAAAGTTTAGGAAATCCTGTAGGAAGAGCAATTCATTCGAGGACAGGAAAGTCAATCAAATCCACTGATCAGGTCCATTAATCACTTCCTTACTCAGCCTACTTCGGCATAAGTATATTAACATAATGTTGGTTAGCATTCCCAAGGGCCTACTCTGTGCTGTATCCTGTTCTAAGCATATTATATATATTATTTCACTTAATGGTTAACAATTTTTGGGGGTGGATACTAGTTTTATTCCAGGTGTGTAAATAGGGAGAACTGAGGCTTTACATAATTTACCCAGATTCACAGAGTTTGTAAGTGGCTGCTGGTTCAAAACTAGGCTATTGGCAGTAGGCTGTCGCCTACTACACTGTTCAATTCTAGTATCAAGTGAGAAAAAGTAAGCACAAGGCAAGAACTGAAATGGAAAGTTTGGGTCTTTTGACCAGTGGCTTTCCTAATTTCAATTGTTTTGCCTTGGTGAAAACTAAAACTGAACAGTAACAACTATTTTGCATAGAAGAACATCACCTGAATTGCTTGGAAAAAAAAAGAGGCAAACTTTTACCCTATCTCCAATAATTACTTATGTGACCCCAAATGGAGTGGAGTGGCAGTCCTGTTGTGAGATCCCCTAAACAGTCTGTTCAGTGACTGGGCTTTTATTTTGTTGGTAGGTAGAAAAGGAAGACTCAGATTAACCATTAGAACATTTATCTTAAACCACAAGAACGACCATCTAATTGCTACTAACAGCTCAAGTCACAAAATTATAACCTGCCAATCAAGCATAAGTTCTGCTAACATTTTGTTTAGACACTGAAAGTATATTCAAATTTGCACTATAGGTTCCCAGTATGACAATTACCTCAATACTACAGTGTATTACTAGGTTTTGTTTATTATATGCCTGCACTGATGTAGGGGGGTGGGAAAATACTCTGAATGAGCCAATAAATGGCTTTATAATAAAATGTTATGGGGATCTGCTGAACAGTGATGACCGTAATCTGTAATACACAAAAATCTACACACTATTTATGGTTAAATATACAAATATGCTTTCTGTATATATATCCTATCCTAGAGAATATTCACACATGTACCAAAAGAGACACATGTAAGAAATGTTAACGGCAGCATCATTTGGAATATCACCTTAAACATCCAGTAAGAGAATGGTAAGTCAGCTGTGATATACTCATACAATGGAATACTAAATAGGAAGGAAAAATGAATAAACTAGAGCCATACTTATTAACAAAAATAAAGCTCACAAAACTTTGAACTAAAAAAAGCAAGTTGAAGGAGATTCAAGATGGTGGCGTGAGAGGTGAGACCGAGAACTCCTCCCAAAATCACAGACAGTGCAAAAATATAGTTATACAACTAACCATAAAACAGCAACAGGAAAAAAGGCCGCACCAGACTGCATACAGACCTCACAAACACAGCAGACCTCACGGAACAGGGTAACGTACCAAAGCCTTGATCCAGCGGGACCCAGGCCCTTCCCCCACACCAGCTCACAAGCAGGAGGAAGAGAAACGAAGCAGGGAGCGGGTGCTGAACACCTAGCCCTGGAGATCTGCTTTGTGAGCAGAAACTTACACTGCATGGTGCTCTGGAGGTTGGGGAGCTGGGACAGGCGGAGTGCTTGAGAGACAGATTCCAGCCGTTTGTAGAGGACGGGATCCACACTCAGCCGCTCTGGGACAAGGGAAAGGCAGGCGGTCTGAGAGGTTTCCTAGCAGCAATAGGGCTGCTGAAGGGGCGGGGTTTGCACAGAGCTTGCTGTGCGGGAGAAGGGATAGGGGGACAAGTTTGTTTGGGCACGCTCTGCCCAGCAGATTGGGAATTTTGAGGAGCTTCAGGTGCTGCAGCCCCCTGGCGGGCTACTTAGCTCCGAAGCCCCCACTGTGATACACAGCATTCCTAGCCTTCCTCCTAGCCTAACGGCACCAGCTCACAAACTGGAAGTCACTGTGCTGATGTCAGGCCACTCAGAGGGAAGCCCCACCTACAACAGCTAGAGACACAAAGCACAGAGGCTTACACCTGTGTGCTCAGCCCACTGGCTCTGATACAGGAGACAGGCACTGCAGATGGGAATCAGGAAACAGATCCCCCCCCGCCCCCGGCCCCAGGCACCAGCTCCACTCCCCTACGACCCCCAACTTCACTCTAGGGGCTGAGAAGCTCAAGAGACTGGAGCTTCTGGGCATTAGAGGGCACCACACAGAAATATGAAACGTCAAAAGAACATGGTTCAGACCAAAATCTCACAAACCCCAGAAAAAGGCCAAATGAAACAGAACTCACCAATCTTCCTGAAAGAGAGGTCAAAACAAAAATAATAAACATGCCTAGGGAGGTACAGAAAAATATTCAAGAACTCAGGAACGAATTTAAGACAGAGATTCAATCATTAAGAAATTCCATATCTGAAATGGAACATACAATGGAGGAATTTAAAAGCAGATTAGATGTAGCAAAAGAGACAATATTTGCATAATAGGGGTACCAGAAGAAGAAGAGAGAGAAAAAAGGGATAGAAAGTGTCATTGAGGAGGTAATTACTGAAAACTTCCCCAAACTGGGGAAGGAGATAGTCTCTCAAAGCCATGGAGATCTCACAACACAAAGGACCCAAGGAACACAACATCAAGACATATAATAATTAAAATGGCAAAGATCAAGGATAAAGACAGACTTTTAAAAGCAGCGAGAGAGAATAAAGATCACATACAAAGGAAAACCCATCAGGCTATCATCAGATTTCTCAACAAAAACCTTACAGGCCAGAAGGGAGTGGCATGATATATTTAATGCAATGAAGCAGAAGGGCCTTGAACCAAGAATACTCTACCCGGGAAGGTTATCATTTAAATTTGAAGTAGGGATTAAACAATTTTCAGATAAGCAAAAGCTGAGAGATTTTACCACCCATAAACCACCTCTACAGTGCATTTTGGATGGGCTCCTGTAGATGGAAGTATTATTAAGGCTAAATAGATGTCACCCAAGGGATTGACTAAGAGGACACAATATGATTCATAACATACAAAGAATGGAGGAAGAAAAAGGAGGAAAAAAATAAAAAGAATCTTTAGGCTCTGTTTCTAACAGCATAGGAAGTGAGTTAAATTAGCTGTTAGATAGTAAGAGAATTACCCTTGAACCTTTGGTAACCACGAATCTAAAGCCTGCAATGGCAATAAGTACATAACCTACTGATAATCACCCTAAATGTAAATGGTCTGAATGCACCAGTCAAAAGACACAGAGTCACTGAATGGATAAAAAAACAAGACCCATCTATATGCTGCCTACAAGAGACTCACTTCAAACCCAAAGACATACACAGACTGAAAGTAAAGGGATGGAAAAAGATATTTCATGCAACTAATAGGGAGAAAAAGCAGGAGTTGCAGTACTTGTATCAGAAAAAATAGACTTCAAAACAAACAAAGCAATAAGAGACAAAAAATGACATTGATAAAAGGGTCAGTCTAACAAGAGGATATAACTATAATAAAAATCTAGGTACCCAACACAGGATCACCTACATATGTGAAACAAATACTAACAGAATTAAAGGGGGAAATAGAATGCAATGTATTCATTCTAGGAGACTTCAACACACCACTCACTCCAAAGGACAGGTCAACCAGACAGAAAATAAATAAAGAGACAGAGGCACTGAAAACGTTATTAGAAGAGATGGACCTAATGGACATCTACACAAAACTCCATCCAAAAGTAACAGGATACACATTTTTCTCAAGTGCACATGGAACATTTTCAAGAACAGATCATATACTAGGCCACAAAAAGAACCTCAGTAAATTCAAAAAGACTGAAATTGTACAAACCAGCTTCTCAGATCACAAAGTTATGAAACTAGAAATTTCATTTCTTTTCAAAGAAAATGAAAAAGCCCACAAACACATGGAGGCTTAATGACATGCTACTAAATAATCAATGGATCAATAACCAAATAAAAACAGAGATCAAGCAATATATGGAGACAAATGACAACAATAATACAACACCACAAAATCTGTGGACACAGCAAAAGCAGTGCTAAGAGGGAAATATACTACAGTACAGGCCTACCTCCGGAAAGAAGAACAATCTCAAATGAACAGTCTAAACTCACAATTAATGAAACTAGAAAAGGAAGAATGAATGAGGCCCTAAGTCAGTAGGAGGAACATAATAAATATTAAAGCAGAAATCAATAAAATTGAGAATAATAAAATAGAAAGAATCAATGAAAGCAGGAGCTAGTTCTTCGAGAAAATAAACAAAATAGATAAACCCCAAGACAGACTTATTGAGAAAAGAAGAGAGTCAATACACATAAACAGAATCAGAAATGAGAAAAGAAAAATCACGACGGACACCACAGAAATACAAAGAATTCTGAGAGAACATTATGAAAAAGTATATGGTAACAAACTGGATAACCTAGAAGAAATGGACAATTTTCTAGAAAAATAAAACCTTCCAAGGTTGACCCAGGAAGAAACAGAAAATCTGAATTGACCAATTGCCAGCAAAGAAATTGAATTGATAATCAAAAAACTACCTAAGAACAAAACTCCTGGAACAGATTGTTTCACTGCTGAATTTTATCAAACATTTAGTGAAAACTAATACCCATCCTCCTTAAAGTTTTCCTAAAAGTAGAAGAGGAGGGAATACTCTCAAACTCATTCTACGAGACCAACATCACTCTAATACCAAAACCAGGCAAAGACACCACAAAAAAAGAAAATTACAAACCAATATCCCTGATGAACATAGATGCAAAAATACTCAACAAAGTATTAGCAAACCGAATTCAAAAATACATCAAAAAGATCATCCATCATGATCAAGTGGGATTCATCCCAGGGATGCAAGGATGGTACAACATTCGAAAATCCATCAACATCATCCACTACATCAACAAAAAGAAGGACAAAAATCATATGATCATCTCCATAGATGCTGAAAAAGCATTTGACAAAATTCAACATCCATTCATGATAAAAACTCTCAACAAAATGGGTACAGAGGGCAAGTACCGCAACATAATAAAGGCCATATATGACAAACCCACAGCCAACATTATACTTAACAGCGAGAAGCTGAAAGCTTTTCCTTTAAGATCAGGAACAAAACAAGGATGCCCACTCTCCCCACTTTTATTCAACATAGTTCTAGAGGTCCTAGCCACGACAATCAGAAAACACAAAGAAATAAAAAGGCATCCAGATTGCCAAGGAAGAAGTCAAACTGTCCCTCTTTGCAGATGACATGATATTATACATTAAAAACCCTAAAGAATCCACTCCAAAACTACTAGATCTAATACTGAATTCAGCAAAGCTGTGGGATACAAAATTAATACACAGAAATCTGTTACATTCCTATACACTAACAATAAACTAGCAGAAAGAGAAATCAGAAAAACAATTCCATTCACAATTGCATCAAAAAGAATAAAATACCTAGGAATAAACCTAACCAAGGAAGTGGAAGACTTCTACTCTGAAAACTACACGACACTCATGAGAGAAATTAAAGAAGATACCAATAAATGGAAACACATCCATGCTCATGGATAGGAAGAATTAATATTGTCAAAATGGCCATCCTGCCTAAAGCAATCTACAGATTCAATGCAATCCCTATCAAAATACCAACAGCATTCTTCAATGAACTACAGCAAATAGTTCTAAAATTCATATGGAACCACCAAAGACCCCAAATAGCCAAAGCAATCCTGAGAAGGAAGAATAAAGCAGGGGGGAATTACACTCACTGACTTCAAGCTCTACTACAAAGCCACAGTAATCAAGACCATTTGGTACTGGCACAAGAAAAGACCCATAGACCAATGGAACAGACTAGAGAGCCCAGATATAAACCCAAGCATATATGGTCAATTAATATACAATAAAGGAGCCATGGATGTACAATGGGGAAATGACAGCCTCCTCAACAGCTGGTGTTGGCAAAACTGGACAGCTACATGTAAGAGAATGAAATTGGACTACTGTCTAACCCCATACACAAAAGAAAACTCAAAATGGATCAAAGACCTGAATGTAAGTCATGAAACCATAAAACTCTTAGAAAAAAACATAGGCAAAAATCTCTTGGACATAAACATGAGCAACTTCTTCATGAACATATCTCCCCGGGCAAGGGAAACAAAAGCAAAAATGAACAAGTGGGACTATATCAAGCTGCAAATCTTCTGTACAGCAAAGGACACCATCAACAGAACAAAAAGGCATCCTACAGTATGGGAGAATATATTCATAAATGACATATCCAATAAGGGGTTGACATCCAAATTATATAAAGAGCTCACGCACCGCAACAAACAAAAAGCAAATAAGCCAATTAAAAAATGGGCAGAGGAGATAAACACACACTTCTCCAAAGAAGAAATTCAGATGGCCAACAGGCACATGAAAAGATGTAATCATCAGAGAAATGCTGATTAAAACCACAATGAGATATCACCTCACACCAATAACAATGGCCAACATCCAAAAGACAAAAACAACAAATGTTGGCGAGGATGTGGAGGAAGGGGAACCCTCCTACACTACTGGTGGCAATGCAAATTAGTTCAATCATTGTGGAAACCAGTATGAAGGTTCCTCAAATAACTCAAAATAGAAATACCATTTGACCCAGGAATCCCACTCCTAGGAATTTACCCTAAGAATGCAGCAACCCAGTTTGAAAAAGACATATGCACCCCTATGTTTATCGCAGCACTATTTACAATAGCCAAGAAATGGAAGCAACCTAAGTGTCCATCAGTAGATGAATGGATAAAGAAGATGTGGTACATATACACAGTGAAATATTATTCAGCCATAAGAAAAGAAATCCTACGATTTGCAACAATATGGACGGAGCTAGAGGGTATTATGCTCAGTGAAATAAGCCAGACAGAGAAAGACAAGTATCAAATGAATTCACTCATCTGTGGAGTATAAGAACAAAAAAAAACTGAAGGAAGAAAACAGCAGCAGACTCACAGAACCCAAGAATGAACTAACAGTTACCAAAGGGAAAGGGACTGGGGAAGATGGGTGGGAAGGGAGGGATAAGGGGTATTAAAATTAGCACACATAATGTAGCGGGGGGTGGGGAGGATACGGGGAAGGCAGTGTAACACAGAGAAGACAAGTAGTGATTCTTTAGCATCTTACTACACTGATAGACAGTGACTGTAATGGGGTATGTGGTGGAGACTTGATAATAGGGGGAGTCTAGTAACCATAATGTTGCTAATGTAATTGCATTTTAATAACACCAAAATAAAAAAATGTAAAAATTTTTTTAATAAAAATCAAGCAAGTTGCAAATGATTATCTTCAATGTAATACCAAATAGTATTAAAACATGCTTGTTTACAGATACATAACAAATGCAGTAAAAATGTAAAGAAATACATAGGAATATCAAACAACAAATACCTAACTCAGGACAGCTTTGGAGTGGAGAGGGGAAAAGGAAAGGAAACCGAGTTGAAGCCATGCATGCTTGTCTCTTCACGTTTTTGCCATGTTTTATTTCTTAAGATAAATTGTGGTAGGTACCTGAATGATATATTCTTTATAACTCTGTATGCCTGAAATCCAAAAAGACAATCAATATAGCACACAAAGGCTTATGATGTTTTAAGTAATCAAGCTGATAATTAGCTGAATCTGAAAATGTGATGCTAACTCCAACACTGGTTACTTTAATGGTACTTTTAGACCCCAGATTTTTCACTGTTAGGTTGAATCATTATGAAATTGCTGGATTTGTTGTAGGTGAAAAGGTTAAGTATTAACAACTCCATATTGTTAAACTAATATAAGTTCTCTATACGAAAGAAGAAAAAAGCAATTGTTCATGTTTATCCCAGCATTTACTATAAAGTGGTCTACATTTAATGGCAAGACAAAGGAAACAGGAAAATAAAACTCAAGTAAAAAAGATCACTTAATTGTGAATGGATGAAAAATGAAGATAAACTATCCAGTATACAAATTCTATAACTTAGGAATACATATCACACAAAATGTGGTCCAACTAGTGTCCTTTGATTTTAAGTATTATTACTTACTTCTTTTTAAAAGTAGTTATACATATTAACAAATCCATAAAAGATCCCTGTTAGGCATAGCATTTATACATGTAAAAATTGAAGTTCAGAGAAGAAAAACACCTTGTCCAAGGTCAAATATGCAGTAAGCAGTCAAAACAGTTAAAACCAAATCCAGGTCCTGCTCTAAAATAGCCACCATTAATCAGAAGCTTAAGAGAGATTTTTATTTAGTTCCAAAGATTATGAAAGAAAGAATTAAGGACAATGATATAGAATTGTTTCCTTTCTCATTTCCTAACAATTTCAATGTAAAACAATTTCAGTATCATTTATATAGTTACAAGTTATAACCCAGTTATTTTTGTAATACAAAATTCATTTCCTATAAACATATTTGACAAAGTGATTAAGTTACTGGATTATTAAATTAAAAAGTCAACGCAATTTTTAACTAGAACATAATACTCTTTCCATACCACTGAAGAAAATACCACTACATAAGCAATCTCTTAATCCTCTCCCCCTTTCCTTAAAAAGGTTTAAATTACAAAGAATATTGAAAGAGAGTTTTGAGGACCATACTGAAGCAAATTTGGAGACACTGCAAAATTTTCAAAGTTAGTAACAATGGGATTTTACTGAGTAAATACCAGTCTTAAGAATCATCAGAGAATCAAGATAAATAATGCAAGACAGGGAGAGATTTTTCTGAGATAAGAGAGGCAGAAACTGGAAGAAAAGGGTTCAGAAAAGACAAATATGAGAACTGCTGCAGAATTAACAGGGACACTACACTGCATACTGACAGGCAGAAGAAAAGTGCAACACTGCATAGGACCAGCCCCACCAGCAAGCTGACTCCCTCCCCAAGCTGCAAGGTCTCTGTGCAGAGGTAAGTGAGGGAAACCACTGAGACATGGGATGGGACTGGCAAGAGGGAGTATTAAGTCATCTGGGTGGTTTCCATATAAGTTAGGCATTTTTAAACCAAGAAATATGACTACTGAAATCTACCTAGGTCTACAATTAATGTCTTGCATATTCTCATTTTTGCTTCCTTCTGATTAGGAAAGACAAATGATGTGCTACCCCACATCTCCTTTTCAGTTATAAATGACACCCTGGATAGTCACAATCATCTAATGCCAGGCGTTTCCAGTTGGCCTGCTCTCCTCAGCAGGGTCCACAACAAGGAAATCAGCTTCCAGGACACATGCACATTATACCATTAGAGACAGGAGAAGGTGGGGAGACCAACCTGCCTCTGCATTCAGCTCCTCTAGAAGCCCGCTGGTCCTCCAGGTAGCTCCTGTGTCCTGGCCTCCTACAGAATTACTGTGCTCTTGAACTACTGCAGCCGCCAATAAATTGTCCACATTTACCACTTCTGGGTCAGAGTTGGTGTCAGACAAATCATAATGAGCTACAACTGGAGGTCCATCTAAGGAGGAAAGAAAATGTATACTTGTATCTAACTTGTGGGGTGAAAAATACTTCTGCAACTAAGAGCCCTCTAAATGCCAACTGCCTTTATTTTATTATTCTATCTGGTCAGAAAAGCTGCACTTTATACATCTAATATTTTGTACATGATGTGAAAGTGGAAAAGATAACCCAAGGTTACAAAGATGAGGGACACATTTAGGAAGGAGAAAAAGGAGTGTTATGAAGAACGAAGACAAGACTATACCGAACAAAGTTACAATGAATTCCTGTCATGCTCCTAAAGAGCAAAAGATTAAGAAAAAGGGGAAGACTCCACAGAGAAAGTGAAGCTGATTTTTCTAAAGGAAAAAACTGATGCAAACTATTAAAACTCAATTTATATTTTTTAAGAGAATGAATCTAGTTCCTTCTCTTAGTAGCTAATACTAAAAGTCCCTCGTAGATTCAGAGAAGAAAATCAAACACATTTTCCTACTTTCTAAAGAAAGTTAACATTAAAAGCTCTACTTGATTGATGTGTCTATTTCTAGTAAAGCCCTTTTATAATATCAAGGATTATGAATTTTACAACATTTTACAAAAAGACAATACTCACAAAATCCATCTTCAGGATTTTGCTTTGGATGTCTTATGAGTTACCCCACATGGTGTATCCATGGAAATAACTTTCCTGAGAGAGACAACCAGCTCACACTCCAAGGAAATTATACACAACCTTATGGGTTATTTTAGAGGACGATATTATAGTTCTTGCTGGAAAAACTAAGAGATCCCTTCTACCTCCAAATCACCCTAAATAGCTGAAAAAGGCAGCTGAGTTCCAAAATAACTTCTTGGCAGTGATTCATGCTAAAATAATTCAATATTCATGCTTGTAGAGTAGATACATGCTTTAAAATGCTAATGCTACCCTTTTTCTAATATAACAGCAAAAACAAAAATAGTTTTCATTCAAGTATAAAACACATCCCTTGCTACTACCTTTATTTCTCCATTTTAGAATAAAGGAGAAATTAAGGAATGCTATTTCTCCCCAACAGCTATTTATGAAGTACAGGCAGATTATTTATTTCCATAAAGATTTTTAAATATCATCCAACAAATTAACATTAAACACACCTATTTTATGAAACTGTTGACTATGAAGGAATACACATGCCAATGAATCATTAAACTAGAACACAATGAAGGATTATTGTTTTAATACAAACATCCATTGTGTAAATTGTCACTGAACAAAACATGAACACATGTGGGGAATTTAATCCCTTAAAAACTAAGTTCCCAAACCACAGGTTTATGTAACATTTTAAAAATAAAAAGTGACCAAACAAAAGCAAATGAGTTAAGTGCCACTGTAAAAAAAAGACATGTCACAAATGAAATTCTGACGATCGTGACAATTTCAGTTGCCTATTTAAAAATAATGTCCAATTCCCCCAAAAGGGTCAATCAAATTCATAAAATCCAACAGTGTAGCCTCGGTATCAGTTGGTAACAGATTTTAGTTTAAATAGCAAAAAATTGGCTCATGTTTGAGGTTTTTCTTTTCTACAAAAGAAAGCTGTATCATTTATGGAGTTCTCGTCAGAGTTCAAAATGATTATAATGGAATCAATATACTATGTGATATACAAATACTTGGGTGCAGAAGATATGAGGGTCAAGTACAATATTGACTATTTGACCAAATGTTCTATTTTTAAAAGGACTTTATTAAGGATTTTATGTTTGTAAAAAAAATAATAAATAGTGATTTAAAATTTATATCACTAATACCATTCACAACTTCTTGTCCTCACAGTCACCCCCCACAATCACCAAATTGAGGCAACAGGTCAACAGTCAAGTCAAAATTGTACCACTCCTACATGTATAATCATGCAAAAGTATAAGTGTATATGTACATGCAGAATAACATCACCTACCCATGGAAATAACTTGTCTCAAAGTCTTCATCAGTAGGAAATATAAGCATAAACTTGTTATCTGGCTTCATTCTTGTATCTTCCATATTTCCAAACAGCACACTTTATAGCTTAGCTTAAATTTAGTATTCGTCATGAACAAAGCAGTACTTTCATATTTTAATTACATTT
Source organism: Smutsia gigantea (assembly GCA_032199065.1). Lineage (NCBI taxonomy): Eukaryota > Metazoa > Chordata > Mammalia > Pholidota > Manidae > Smutsia > Smutsia gigantea. The sequence continues at coordinate 103,703 of JAVSCE010004243.1, forward strand.
AAAAGTTAAAATAAATTGTCAGTGCCATTTCTCATTTCCATTATATTCAAACAATGACAAGTCATACTCCAGAAACTTTAAGAAAGGAATGATTGCCTTTCCAACTTTGTCTCCCAACAGGAAGCCACAATTAACGATCTTATGTTCTAAGGTCATCTTATACTTATCATTAGCAAACCAAGATTAAGTAAGATATGTTTAAAGCTCTTAGCATCAAGGCTTGGACCCTGAACCACTAAATGAGTATTAGGAAACTGATGGTGACAATTTGTAATATTCTTTTAAAAAGTGATTCTTGCTGCACAGCATTAAGAGACAGTTAAGATCCTATGGTGATTTTACCTGCCTTTTAAAAGAAGTATTTCTTGAAATTAAAAAAAGAAAGAAAATCAAACCACTGAGGAGCTAGGAAAATCCAGCACATTACTTACAGAAACAGCTATGTGCTTCCAATTTGACTATTAATTCATTATAGGATGAAATAAAACATGGAGATACTCTTCCTCTCACTTGATTATTCCTTTACGCAGTTAAAACAATTACACTGCTACTGAGATTATTTTGATTTTTCAAGAACATCAAAATAGTCACTTCAAGTAATGTTACACATGGAAACATTTCCAATTTAAAATGTAGTCATTAATGTATGTACACCCCATGTTTATAACATTTAAGATTATCTCAACTGCACATTCTCTCATCATCTGACTTCAATGTCTATCACAAGCTTAAAACATACTTATAAAAATGAACTTACTAGTTTTCTACCATCATTAAAAGCATTTCTCTATAAAGGCAAATTTTACATAGTTAATAACCATTCAGTTCTGTGGTTAATCCAAGTACTGTTTCTCCTCCTGACTGAAATGCTTTGGAATTTTTGCTGTTTGCTAGAATTACAAAGCAAGAAAAATTAAAGGGAGAGAAATTCACTACTTTTTAAGAACATCAACTTGTTCATTTTATGCTAGAAATAAGTTTGTATCCTCTCACTCACCTCCTAGCCTATAAATAGGTTCTAATACCAAAATACAGATGTATCTGTGTCACCACACATTCCTGATACAGTGAGGTTTACCCTTTTATGATCTTCAACCTTCTATATCATGGCCATCAAAACTTAATTTTATGAATTGGTTTTCTTTCAGTCAAATGTGTTCTGAATCTCATGGAAACAATTTCATTCACAAAGCAAAGCAAAAAAAACCTAGTACTCTTTACTATGTTTATCCCTGACAAACCCCTTTTCAAATTTGACAACCAAAAAGCACAGAATCTTAAACTATGCAAAGTAATAATTTATCACTCTCGTTTTTACAGATGATAAATTTGAGTCCTAGTAGATTCCTAGTCCTAGTCCAAAAGAGATACATTTGTTCAGTGTTGAGGGAAGAGGGAATATACAAGAGGGAGACTGGGGGCAGCACAGGAAGTAAACAGATTTTTGGCAGCAAACACATAGGTTGAAGTCCTGCCTATTACCAGTTTCTTTGCAGGGTTATGGTGAGGGCTAAAAAAGACAATCCAGGATACAACAGGAGTTCAAGTACTGGTCTGGTCCATTGCCCCAACTTTCCATTATGTCCTACTTCATTATTTGGTAATCTTAGTATGTAAAGTATGCTGTACACAGCCAGCATGCAAAAAGCTGTAAGAAAATATTACTGCCTAGCCTGGTGCCTTACACTGGTCATAGATCAACCCAACTTGTTAAGTAAATGCTTTGCAGGGATTAATGAGGTTATCACAAACATGGTTTTATATTTTTATTTTTGTTTGAAGTGAAATGTCAGCTTGGATGTATTCATATAAACGTGTTTCAAAGGTAGGGATCATTTTGGATGATTTCATATTTAGCATCATCCTTGCCTACAGAGCCCTTCCACTCACACAAGTGTTGTCAGTCTCTCAGGATGAAGTCTAATGAGATGTGGGAAAGAGAAGTTCCTCTTATATCCCAGACACCTTGCAATGTCACTCATCCTTCTCTATTGCTAAGTCTTAGGCCCAAAGGAAAGGTGGGACAATGGACTAATAATGGTTTGCCCTTCGACTCCCATTTCTATAGCTCTAATACTACACAATAAAGCCCGGAGAAAATTCTTTCTCTCCTCCCTACTACAGCCAATCTCCCAAAAGCCCTAAGAGAGAAAAACTTACCTTGTTGCTACCAAAGGACCCTATACAATCATTTGCCCCAGTCATTAAAGGGCATAGTCCCAGCACCATTACTAAATCAAGAGAAAGGGGAGAGGGTGGAAATCACACTCAACCTCAATATAGATGAGATTCAAAAAAGTTACACCTGTAGGAAGAGTTCTTAGAAATTACCTAGCCAAGAAGGCTAAGAAGGGGGAATGTGTGTGTGGTAGCCAGGTGAGGGAAAAAAATGTGGGGGAATGAGGTGTGGGCATGAGGGACTGAGGGAAAAGGCAAGGCACAAGAGCTGCAGAAGGGAATTTGCATTTTGGTAGAACCTACCCAAGAAAAAAAAAAGCTTTTTCATTACATACCAAAATATTTACCAAAATAATTTGTATTTGCAAATGATAAAAAGTAGTAAAAAGAATATTTATGCTGTATTTTTATTAGTATCAATCAAAAAAATATATATGCATAGAACAATTTGGATAAATAGGAAGCAGTCATTCAATGCATTTCTTGAAAAGATGAATAATTACAGTAACCAGGAAAGAAAAAAGGTACACAGAAAATTGCCATCTCTAGGAAAACAGTTTTAAATACCAATAACTGTGTGTATATTTTCTTCAAAATAATATCATAAAGCTATTTTAGTTAAGAGAAAAATGTCTGAGAATATAGGGTTAAATGGAAATGAAATGTAGTAATATGCACTGAAATTTTATGTTTAGGAGTTAAGTCATTTTTAAAATAAAACTAAATTAGTGTCTAGTTAGACTTTCTCTATTAAACTCATCTCAATTATTAAAAACTTGGACATAAAATTTCCAAAGTGTAAATAAAGTTTCAAGGATTAGATTATGTCTGTCCTTATATCATACTGGTAAATGACAGGTTATTCTGTCCACCCAGAAATTTCAACTATGATACTGATGAAGAGCTAATTTTGAAAGGATCAAAGAAGAGGTCAGAACAAATATTCAAGATTATCAAAGTAGTTAAAAAGTTGATCACAAGAGAGAAAATTTAATTTTAATCTCTCACCACTAACTACAGAGTTGGGAAGACAAGAGGGGCTATTTAAAAGATAATTCAGGTAATTTATGTGGATATTCAAAGGAATCTATAAATACAGAAAACGGAGTTTGAAGAGGTCACCGTTTTTTCAATTTACCTTCCTATTTCAGGGACAGATACACAACACACTGCTTCAAGGACTGAGATCTACAAACAGCTAAAATATCTGCACTACATTCACAAAGGAAGAACACAAAAATTAGATGCGACTTACCCATAACCCCATGTCTATGTTCCCCTCTAAAGATATATTCAGCTTTTTGATTAGTCCTCAAAATAGTCTGAATGTTATTACTTTCCAAATAATCTTCAACTTTTAGTAGGATAACTTAGTAAGACATGTAAAGGAAAAGAATCTCAACCTTTTATGTTAACATTGGTATTTTGTTATTTTCTTTTTTAAGACACACAAAAAAACAAAATTATCCCCAAAACATGTAAAATCTATCATTAGTTATACTAACTACAAACTAATACCTTTCATTTCATTACAGAGAAGCCCGTTTGACTCAGGAACACTTACTGTGGATGAACGATAGGAAATCATTAATATGACAAATGCTATCCCTCAACAGAGGAACAAGAAACATTTCTTTTTAAATTTTTTATTTATCTAGTTTAGTTGTTACACTTCAAATGCAGTCAGGTAAAAGATACAAAGAAAATTAATAAAATAAAAATAATAATCTGGTAGCATTCTTTCCAAATTTTAAAGTTTTAATATGAATAAAAACTTCATTACCAAAGAATACGGTTCTTCATTTTTTTAGGATATCTTCTATTATGTGGTGGTGTAATTTAATATAGTATAAAAAGATCTACTCAATACTAGTAAACTAACAGTTTGGTTTCAAACCCCACTAACTTTTCTAAAAACAGAAATCAAGAAAAAAAATGAAAAGTATAGAAACTTGGAAATTATTCATCTGTTTTAGACAAAAAGTTTCTTATCTGTACAATGACTGAGGGTATATATCATTTATGGAGAGGATTTTGAGAAGAACTTTCCTTTGAAAACAATTTTTATGAAACAAATTTAATAAATTTGCTGAAATTATTTTGATACTGTACCTCTGACATGGGGCATTTCACAAAATCTTTTTCACTGTGCCTCACTGCACCATTAAATAATACCTCACTGTAACACTTAAATAATACAAACAGTCAGAGGGAAAATCAATAGAGGCTAAACAAAATATAATAAAAACTTTAGATCTGGACAAGTAGTCACTCTATAGCATCTTACTGGACAGTGACTGCAATGGGGTATGGGGGGGACTTGACAACATGGTTGTAACCACAATGTTGCTCATGTGAAACCTTCATGAGATTGTATATCAATGATACCTTAATTTTTAAAAAAAGTAATCTTCTGTAAGGTAACTTGCTTATAATTTGTTAACTCTAAACAAATGATAGCATGAATCCTGTTTATCATCTTTCCTATAATTTTCAGGCAACTGTACCATTAGGTAAATTTAGCTGTAGAGTAAAAATGGAAATTATCAGTAATGTCAATTTGGGTGTTTTGCTCAACAAAAGGATTCACTACAGCATTTCTTTTATCAATAAGCAGATTTAATACATTAAAATGATTTCATTTCTAATCACCTAACTTTCATACAGATTTTAGGTAATAAGTCTTGTGTAAATTGAGATAAACTAAGACCCAGAGACCTGGATCTCTGCTGTTAAATCTATGTAACAGTAGGAAATTGACAGAAGCAATGAAGCAAAATAAATTAGTTCTTGTATGCTCTTTTACTCAGACTGCTAGTAAAACAAGTAAGAGGTCCAAAACCTTTACTTGACAATTTAAAAAAAGAACGTTTTTCCTACAATTTAATTACCTTAACCTAGGTTTACATGTGAGCAACTTTTTCTTCTTACATACATTTAGGAAGCAATGAATGAATATTATATTAATGACCTGAATCCATTAAAATCCCTGTAGACTATTGCTTAGTTATCTGTGTCCAGCAACTTGTCAAACATAACACTAATAAAAACACAGAATTATTTTTACTTCAGAATTCTGATGGTATATGCACACAAACCATGTAACATCCTTGAGACTAGGATCATTCCTCTAACTTGGTAACAAAAAAACAGGCTTTTCTCTGGAGCACCAAAATGACAGAATCCTTTATTCTACTTCTAAGTTAAAAAGAACACTTCGTGAAAAATATTAAATCTTAAGAAATTAAATTTTCTGTGTTCTAAAATAACATTTTATTTGAGCTTTAATCACATCACTTGTAATAATGCATGACTATGTGCATCAATACAGAAGAATTATTATCTCAAATAGGTTAACCAGATCATTCTAATCTGCTGGATAAATTCTCTTAAAATGAGAAGTCCAATGTCCTAGAACAAACCAGGCACAAGGCAGTCTGTAGATAGATTATTCAAAAACACATCTACCTTTAGTGAGGGGATAATGCCCCCTTCTAAATATCAGCAACTGAATTCCATATGCATATATTAGAGAAATGACATAATCTAGACCCAGGATCTTTTTCTTAAATGAAAAGCTTTTCAACCACGTCTAACATTAATGTCACAGTCTGAAAGAAGTTTCTTCCCAGTATTAGCCCTTTATATACTACCAAGAAAGTCCAAATAGGATACATTCCTTTCCTCCTTAAAATTCTAGGAAAATTAAGGGAATGCAAAAGAATTTAAGGGAAGACCACTGGGTACTTTTAAAACAATACCTATATAAAAATGCCACCATGCAAACCAAAAGTAATTCCCATTTTTTAGTATTAGCACTTTAAGTACAGTAGTTCCCCACCCTCCCCACCCCGCAACATTTGCAGTTTCGCTTCCCACATTTTCAGGTACCTGCAGTCAGGCCACAGTCTGGAAGCAAATGACCCTCCTCCTGACACATTATCAGAAGGTCAATAGTAGCCTAACACTAGGTCACAATGCCTGTACCATTTACCTCACTTCATTTCATCACACAGGCATTTTATCATCTCACAGGCATTTCATCATCTCACATCATCACAAGAAGGGCAAGTACAGTAAGATATTTTGAGACAGAACACACTTACTTTTATGACAGTATATTGTTATAATTTCTATTATTAGTTATTTTGTTAATCTCTTACTGTGCCTAATTTACAAATTAAACTTTATCATAGGTATGTATGTATAGGAAAAAACATAATATACATAGGGTTCGGTACTATCTGTGGTTTCAGTAATCCACTGGGGGTCTTAGAATGTATCCCTATGGATAAGAGAGAACTACTTTACCTTGAATACAGATTTGGCCTCAGTGAAAAAGAATTCAATAATCCATTCAATTCAATAATCCAATTAATTCAATAATCTACAGTCATGTAAAAAAAGTATTAAAACTTCAAATACTCGACACCTCTTAAAAAAATTTTTTTTTTGCACTAGGAACTTTTCAGTTGTGCGATCTAGGAAAGGTATAATCATTTTAAAGCACAACTCATATAAAAACCTATTGTTTTTTCCAGCGTAGCACAGAGAAGACAAACAGTGAATCTGTGGCATCTTACTACACTGATGGACTATTGGGGTATGGGTGTGGACTTGATAATATGGGTAAAAGTAGTCACCACATTGTTTTTTCATGTGAAACCTTCATAAGAGTGTATATCAATAATACCTTAATAAAAATTTTTTTTAAAAGCCTGTTCTTCAAAACAATACTCCTTAAGACAGCAACACATTTTCAAGGCACTGTGAGAAACTGAAAATCAGGATAAAATTTGTATGAATGTTTCTGCTACAAAATTATTCTTAAAGTTAAACTCTCCAAACCACAAAATGTCAAATTTTACTTTAGACTAAATTTTAGTATTTCGGCATATATTCTATGAACTAAATCAATATATTCTGGTGTTCTTTTTCTACCAAAACCTCTCTTTCTACATTCTTACCCAAAATTATGTAGAAAAGGCTTCTTCAAGTTATTAGTGCTTACTGCCTTCTCAAATATTCAAAATGTTATTCTTACCTTAAATATAAATTATTACAACCTATGTTTGATAATTAATTTCCATTGAAATTTTTCTTAAAGGCAAAAAAAAAAATCTGAAGACATCCTTAATTACGTAGTAACAAAAATTAGAATATATCCACTCAATACTAGGAATAATCTATGTCATTCTTAAAAGATGAAGTCGTATTTTTTTTAATAAAAAGCATTTCAGTACATGCTTAATATGTCAATTACACCATGAAACAAAATAGAAACATGTTAAGTGCTTGACAGACGCAGCTTAGACATGCACAGAAAAGTAGTCATGTTAACATGCTAAACATGAACATTTTCTTATGTCTAGAAGGCCATGTCTAGCAAAATCTGTGATCCCAGGAAGAAGCTGAAGACATAGTAAACTTCCCTGAAAACATCTCAACTTCAAGTAAAGATTATAGATTAGTTAAAATCTGGTCATCCAAAACCAATATGGTCATTCCACTGACATAAAACTTAATTTTTAAAGAATATTAGCTGAAATAGTTTACAAATGTTACATTATCACATTAGAGTAAAATTCCTAAGTTACAATAAACCCCTATATGTTTTATGGTGAAAATTCATACTTATGTAAGGTGTTACCATATGTTAAGAAATTTATTGCCAAGTTGCACTGGTATTCAAACCTTACCCCTATTTGTCAAGTATTAAGTTCAGGAAATCTGACAGTCACTACACAATAAAGAGACTTCCAGTCTTTTTCATCAATTTATACATATATTCTTAAATAAGAACTGGGCATATTAACAATCTTTTGCCCCAGAGTTAACTCCCAATTCTTATACATCAAGTTCTAAAAAGGAAAACCAAATCACAGTTATTTTTCAGTTCAAAACTAGAAAAGGAAAAAAACTGGCTCTATTATGGTTACTTCATAAGTTGCAAATATTTAAATAGAGAACAAAATAGAAAAAGTGGTGACAATTTTTGAGTTAAGTTAAATTATTAAAATAAATTAAAGCTCTTGATTTTTATGTACATAATTCCAAATATACCACCTAGCCTTCCTCTAACAAAACAGAGAATAAGAATTTTTTCCAAAGTTGCTATTTCATTATATATTAAAATAATCTTTTCATATTGAGAAATTATTAAGTTATAAATTTGGAGGAAAAGACTAATTTTTATTTTAAGTAAATCCAGTAGAAAGCACATTAAAAAAAAAGTTAGTGTTAGAACATATTCTTATTGAAAAAATTCCATCCTAATTTAGCTGTTTCTCACAATATTCCTACCAACCCAGAAAAAATAAAATACCAATATTTCCCAATGGTAAGGCACACATAAAAACAGCTATCATGTTGCAAGACTTTCAATACTGTGATATTTTCTCCCCTTTGACACACTCCATGGGTCCTTTAACATACCAAGGGCCACTTATTTTTAGTCCAGTGATTTAAAACAAAATTTAATTGGTAGTACATTAGCTAATACAATTAGTCACTAGCAACTTAAAAAACCATTCGGTACATATCCTTAATAGAGTGACCATTTCATATGTATCCTCCAGAGGTACCCTTTACATCAGGGTACTGGCAATTTCACTAGATGATGGCTGCCAGATTATTGCCTCAGGCATTGAACTTTAAGTCAAAGCTCAAGATAAATATTCAACAATGAAGCAATGAAAAACAGTATTTTTCTCATGCATGAAGTTAAATTTAATTTGCCTTCTCTTTAGTATCTTGTATAATAGGTACAGAGTATATATTTGCTCAAAAATTCATTCATTCTTCCTGCATGCAAATGCTATTTAACATTTTGATTCATTAAAGACTAGTAACAAATTAGTTCATTAAATGACATATGGAAGAATGATACAAAAATGTTCATGCAGTACATTCATTCATGATCTTGAGAGTAGAATTAATTACTCCACTGGAATTGATTCCTCCCACTCACCCCCTAACCCAACTGGAATCAGAAGAGAGTCAACAGTGTTTGTACAGAGTAAATACTAAGAGACTCTCAAGGAACTTACCTATTTGGATTCACTAAGATTCCCTTCAATATTTCTGGCTTGGAAAAAACAAAGATGAGGATAACTCCTATTATCATATAAATATGGTTCTACATTCCAACCATATGAAACAAAACTCAAGTTTAAATTTATCAAACTCTGCTGCTGCCCTGAATGTCTAATTTTTTAAAAACAAATGATTATAATTTTTAAATCATCATAAAAAGAAACTTACAATGGGCAAAAAGCATATTCTTGTCTATACAATCCAAAAAGCAGAGTCAACACAACTAATTTTGTGATAGATTCAAACGCTGTTTTATAATACTCCTATTTCCTGCAAAGTTAATTAGAAAACTGTTAGAGGTCTTTGGGAATTCTGTATTTTCAACGTTTCGACAAGTCACATAAGAAGCAACAGGCTGCTGAGGCAGTTCTTGGGAATCTGGCATCTGCATATAAGCATCTGTTTGGGTGATGGGGGTAATTCTTTGGCCAACTAGTTGCATTTTACATTCCCTGGGTTCCAGTAGCTGCTTGTTCTCTTCTCCAGCATCAAGGTGGGTTAACTTTTCCATCCTCATGCAGACCTTCTCCTCTGTCTGCCTCTGCATCCCGGAAAAACAGCTCATAGCCTCTTCTGGGACACTGCCTTTGCAGCTCCTATCACACACAGCACCCCTGACAAGTAATCCTATAATTTCCTGGGTGCTCCTTCAGATCCCCCAGCATGACTGAAGTCAGCTTTAAAGACATTGAATCCATTTGATAAAAATCATTAATTCAGAAAATTGTATTTTTTATTAACATGCTTATTCAGGAAAATGGCATAAGCATTACGAAGAACAGTCACGTGGATAAAGCACTGATAAGCAGTACTTAAATTAACCAATTCTAAGAAAAATGAAAGAACTAATACAGCACTACCATTTGCACTGTTTCAATATATCTGCCAGCAAATGTGTATTCTGTTACTATTCAATTAACTATTAATCTATAACAGTGGTTCTTAACCTTTGCTGAACATACAAAAACCTGGAATGGTTTAACAAATACCCAGACCTAGGTGGGCTCCCAGACACTGAAGTTTGTTTTGTTTTAAGCCCCCCAGATGATTTAAATGCACAGGCTTGGCTGAGATCCACCATATCCTTGAATATTTTCACTGCTTTGACTTTAAGTTCTAGAAGTTATTTTGGCAATTCACCTATAATAAATCAGTATACAGTAATTCTCAGCTGATCGATGCTTATCAAATGCTCATTTTTAAGAAAAAATTCCTTATGGAAACCCACATAAAGAATATAATACACAATTCATGTATACCTCTGGGTCAGCTTATATATAGTGTTTTATCCTTGAACCAGACCAAATCATCTTTGGTTTGGGTCTCTAATAAAACTAATTATACAGAACTCTTCATTTCTTCAGGAAGCTATTAAAAATGTTACCTCCTCACACCACTCTTGACTATAGTATCTAAAATAACTATTCTACCACTTTCCTAGTCAATCTTTTATCTCTTATATCCTGCTTTATTATATTATTCATAGCATGTATTCCTACCTGATAGCATATGATGAATTCATTTATTATGTCTCAAGTAAGATTAAGTTCCATGAGGGCAGAGACTTTTCATTTTCATTGTTGCATTCCCAATGCTGCATATTAAGTACATAAATATTTGCTGAATAAATGAAGGATTGATGGAATCAATCCATCTTAGCCTTACACCAACTACCTATACCAAGAAGTCATAATAAACAGCCCTGTGAAAGACTCTCTTGTATTTATCCCAGGGTATTTCTGTAAATATGGTTCACTCTCATAGTGGCTTTTTATGAAGATAAAGAAGAAAAATATCCCAAGTCTCAATATCAAGAATAGCAGTGTTTCTCCTAGACAATGAAAACTGATTAGTCATGCCACCTCTTTTCAACACCTAAAAGATTATGGTACAAATTTTTAGTCCAATCCTTTAGAGCAAATAAAAACCTCATTCAGTTTATTGTTTGTAACCTTCCCTCTAACTTCATTTTATTCCTTTTCTTATGATTATTCCATTCCTTTCTTCACATTCAAAAAAAAAAACCTTGTTTATATGAAAACTGTCTCCAGAAGAACAAACCCTTCCCCAAAGAGCAGTATATTTAGCTTATGGAGAGATTAAATGGAATTCAAAGAATACTAAGCTCTTAATTTAGTTTATATTTAATATTAAACTCTTTATGTTTACCCATTTTAAGTGCTGGGTAAACTTGAGTGTGTTGAACAGGATGGCTACTTTGATCTGTTTCAGCTTCTGGCATTGCTTATTCTTCAATGAACACTGGAATATAGATATTTAAAAGTTGAATTCAGAAAGTGGTGTGAGAATACTTATGCTAGGGACAGTGAGACAAGCTGCAGCCTCATAAAGATGACTATCAGCAATAAACACTGATAAGCAAGACATTTTTAAGTCTTAAAAACAGGGACCAATTTATACATCTGTCAAAACCCATAGAATATATACCAAGAGTGAATCCTAATGTAAACTATGGTCTCTGAGTGATAATGGTATGTCAATGTAGGTTCATTGGCTTTAACAAATATACCACTCTGGTGGGGGGTGTTCATAGTAGAGGAGGCTGCACATATGATGAGGGCAGGGAGTATATGGGAAATCTGCACCTTCTGCTCAATTTTGCTGTGAACCCAAAACTGCTGTAAAAAAAAAATCGATTTAAAAAACCAAAAAAAACAGGGACCATATTCTCACCTTAAACACACATACATCCTTTTATTAATACTCATATATCCTACTTTGAGAAGAAGACATATCAAAAGCAAAGCTTATGCTTTTGCATACACCGTTAATATAGGCACTCACTCACTTTAGGAAATAAGCTAGGAAAAGGAGGTCAAAAATAATACCTTGGCTCTTTAACATTAGAGATTGCCAAAGGATACTCATCAGTAAGATTTTGAAAGTTTCTAAATTTAAAGTAACATTATCCAGACATTGTAGCATAGAGAAAACTACATTTAAACAATGCATGCTTTAAAAATAATCACTTAAATGGAGTAAAAGAAAAAAGTGCTTAACTTGTTAATTACTTTAGAACTGTCATGTGTTTTTTTTCACTAGTAAGATTTTTTAAAACTAGATTCCACTTGATTCCCAGTAAGAGCAACAGAACTTAACTGAAGCCGACTCCAGTTCACAATGACTTTAGCTATGGGAGACTTAACATATCACTGATGCTTAACTGAATTGTTCTCAGCCCTGGCTGTTCAGTCATCACCTGGGGAGCTTCAAAAATGCTGATGCCTTTGTGCTAAGTGAAGTGAGTCAGAGAAACAACAACTGCATGATCTCTAATAACAGAACTAATAAAGTAACAGAAACAGAGAGTAGATTGGTAGTTGGAAAGGGGTAAGGTTGGGAAGGAGGGGAAACAGAGAGAGGTGCAGGTGATCAGATGGTGAACTTCCAGTTATGAGTTAAGTTCTGGGAATGTAATGTACAGTATGGTGACTATAGTTAGCAGTACTGTACTATATATTTGAAAGTTGCTGAGAGAGATCTTAAAAGTTCTTCGCACACACACACAAATTATAACCATATGAAGTCATAGATGTGTTAACTAACCTTAATGCAGTCATTTCATAATATATACATATATCATCATGTTGTACACCTTAAACTTACACAATATTATATGGCAATTACATCTCAAAAAAGCTGGGGGAAAAAATGGTGCTGCCTGGGTCAGAACCAGAGATTCTGATCTAACTGGTCTTGAGTAGGGTCTAGGCATCATAAGTTTTAAATGCTCCCCAAGTGGTTCTAATACATAGTCAGATTGAAAACTGCATGGATTTTACCTACCTTGTTTGTATTTACTAAGCTGAAAATAGGCAGTTTTCTCCTGATTACTCCATCTCAGTGTTTTGTTATCACTATATTTAGTGTGTCTCCAAAATACAATCAGGTTACAAGAGGCTTAAAATGGAAAAATGGAGCTTTTAGCCAACTTCATATTCAATATAGGGAAAAGGTCATGGGATTCCCAATGTGGGTTTGGACTCTTTATCTTCTACCATGTCCCCACTGCTTAAATTAATATTAAAGTTTTTCCAACTAACTCAATCCCAGTAAGTTAAGAACTCTAACAAATCAGTAAGAAAAACAAATGTGGCAGGAGGAAAATGTGCAAAGAACACGAATAGTTTGTTTACCAAAATACAAATAGCCAAACATGATTTTTCAACTTCACTAGTCATCAAATAAATGCAAATTAACACCAAGATACAACACTTCCTTCAAATGAGCAAGATTAAAAAACAATACCCAACTAAAAGAATATAATACAACAAACTCAATCTCCTGGATGGAATAAACTCAATGTATTTTTAAAAAGCAGTTTGGCAGTATGAGTCAAGAGCGTTAAACTGTTCATACCCTCTTATAATAGCAAACACTAAAAATAACTCCAAGGACCAACATTAGGAAAGATATTTTATAGTTTTCTAAATTATTCAAAATCCATACATTTTAGGTAGAATGTGTTTTGGCTAAATGCTCAAAATGCAATGTTAAGAGGGAAAGGAGGGTAGGAGTATACATAGCAAGATAAATTTTGTTATATATTATAGGAGGCAATATACTCAAATGTTAACAAAAGCAGAATTGTGGGTAACTGTAATCTTACACTTCACATTTTTCTATTTTCAAAATTTTCTACAAAGGATTACTACTTAAGAAATTTTTTTCTTTCATCTCCAAGAAAGAGTTAAGTGTCAAGAAAAACTGTGAGGTAAGATGATAGCTTATCATGACACATTTCAGTGCATAAACACGTATGGTGAGTAATGGGTGCTGAGACCCTAGGCTGAGCTGACCTAGCCTGGCCACAAGGAATGAGAATTCAGGTTATCTTAAATGGCTGCCCTCAAGAGCCGCTCTGACATTCTCCAAGTAGACATTAGATTTTCTAAATACACACCAGCCAAGATAATTGACCCTTACCTACCAAGGTGGATACTATTTTTGGAACCTCAGACTGAGTATTAAATTGGACTATTAAACCACACAAAAACAGTTCATTATGGCCTAGACAAGACAAAGCTACCCTACCCTGAAGTTTACTCTATGCTAAATACTTATGGAAAACACAGTTACTGGAAAAAATGTTTCAGTGCTGCCCATGTACACTGATATATGTTAGTCTGCTCAGAGAATTAATTTCTTGAATTGAATGAAGTCTGATGTCCATTATTCATATTCACTAAAATCAAAATTCCTTGCAAGTGCAGACCTTACAGATCTAGGCTCAACTTAAAATGATTTTAAAGAGAGGTTAACACCCTGCACCACAATCCAGAGAAATAATACTGTTATCATAAAACTGCAGTGATTAATAGTACAAAAAGATCTTCTAAGAAGATAAATGAGACATTTGATAAAAGCCCTGAATGCTCAAGACCACCACAAAGTATTCTCACATTAATATTCACTACAAAATGTTCTACTTCTGCTTATCTCTAGTCCCAATGAAAGCAACTGCCAGAATTATCTTGATATGTACCTCCAGATTCTTAAAACAGCAATATATTTTCAAAAACTTCAAGGCAAGAATGATCTAGTGTGTATTCTAAGCTGCCTGTCAATTTTTAACTAAAAATAAAACAAAATTTCATAAACATGTTGCCCATATATCAAGCTCAATTATTAGGCATTACCATGCACTATATAAGTCTGCATCAACAGTTATTCACTTTTTAAAGAGTCATTAATTGTTAAATTATTTGGCATAGAAGAACATTTAGCATAGCTCCTTCAACGTTTAAGCTGCTGCTAAACAAAAGCTTATAAATAAAAAATTTTCTGAATTCCTAAATTAGTTGTACTTTGATGAAAACGTGTATCAAGAACCTCAGTTTGTACTTTTCTTCTTGAGTTCCATTTTGTGTAAACATATGGATTCAAATTCCAACATCCAAGAGATTCTGTTAGGCATATCCATTTAAATTCATCTGAATGTCTGTGTTGTTGCACTCAAGCCAGTTCATAACTTACCCTATCTTTACAATTTATACAACTGTTTCACTCCTCCTCTTGCTATGAATGTATCCCCCCTTCCCGAAGTCATAATGTGACCGAGGAAACTGAGATATACATAGTTGTTACATTAAAAATGCACAATGTCACAATTTTTCAGGGATTACAGTACGGACAGTTGACATGAACTTCCTAGTATTTAACCTTAAGCTGTTCCTTCTCCACCACTTTGCATACCTGCTTGTGTGAACAGCCCTTCCGGAAACTGCACAGTACACAGTCTAGGTAATTATACACAGTGGCCCAGCACCTTATCTACAATTTGATTCTCCATGATTACCTTAGAAAACTCTACATATTTTCAAAAGCCACAAACTTACTAAATGGCATAAACAACAGAAACTAAATTATAGATTCAGATCATTTACTTTGGTGTTTTGTTTAGTATACAATTTAGAATACAGAAGAAACAGACCACTGGTGTTTTGGAAGCTTTAAACAATGGTCATGTAGTCAATCAGTAAAGAGTTTTAGAATATACGAACAAAGTACACCTAACCTAATATGAGCCAAACAGGGAGAGTACCCATGAAGACATTTCTTGTAACACCTCTACAATTGGGTCTATCTTCAAAGAGAATTTTGTTCACTCACCTTCTTCTTCTCCCTGTCCATAAAAAGGCAAAGTATTGGGGTCATTATATAAAAATCTGTTCAGTGAATGGAATAAAAGCATTGTATCAAGAGACCTATCATGATCCTGACTAATAGATTAGAATAGGACAAAAGAATGCAGAAACAATTTCACAGGTGAAATCTTTAAGGTACTATTAAATGTAAAACTAAAATATACCCAGAACCTGCTTCGTATAACCCCAAAGTCTGCTTCTCTCACCACTCAACTTATGAACTTCAATTCTAGCCCCTCCCCAGTATTTTTAACCCAGGGAACTACTACAGGAATTCAGTATTAAAACAGTAAACATTTCTAACAACTTTTAAAAACTCATATATTTAATATACTATATGGATAAGACTATAAGAGGAACATCTGTAATATTCTTATTATTGAATTTATGTTTAGCTAGCTATAGGCTTAATTAACCAATATGATTTGTCTTGAAATATCCTTTGTATATCAGCAATATGCTGTCTTTCCTGTGTAGAAACAGAAACTTTTCAGAAAACTAAGGAAAAAACACATTCACCCATAAAAAAGAAAACTAAAACTTCCCCCTCTTTTAATGTAGCAATAAACAATGCTGTCATGATCTATCAAATGTTATGTAGTTTACAGAATGTTCCTAATCTTCAATTTCCTCAATCAGAATTCAACAGGTAAGAACTCTTCAGACCTCATTTTTCTTCCACTATGAAATCTCGAGACTGCCTTTGTAGTACACAGTATCAAACGTGGTAATATGGAAAACGCAACTATGTCAGATATGTAATAAATTACATAGTTTTATGCTAATAAAAACTGGAACAAGCAAATTTCTATCAGACTTTTTAAAGCTTGGAGGATTTAAGGTGGAAATGCTGCAAAAAACATTCTTTTCAATGCGAGTGACTACTCAGAATAGAAAAATGTGCAACAAGGATAACTGGTTTATCATGCAATGAATTAGGGGAAAACACAAAAAACTATTTTAGGAGGAACAGTTACTAGAAAACTTTAACAAAAGATAGAACATGTTATTCCAGACACCGTAAGCTCAAGTACAGTGGCTGAATAATAAAGCAAGGTGCCTATTCCTGAGAAGAATTTACTTAGTAATAATGCTGAACAATGAGTATTAAATCTAAGCAATGCTAAAAGGCAATGATGGGAGTTCAGATAATATGTTACAGAGGAAGAGACTTATGAGAAATTCCATTACTTAAAAATAATCTTGTCCCTATCATTAACCACTTAAATATTTTTTGCTGATGTGCTAAAGTGCACTGGAAACCTCAGAACAGGTTTTTTTAATTGGCCATGTCTCGTTAATACACTGCAGTCTTCAAATTTACACAGAGCTGCAGGTCTCCTGGATTTTTTCAAGCGTCACTCATCTAACTGAGCCTGACAGCTGTGAAATGCCATCAGATGCTCTACAGTCAGTTTAAAAAACATCCTCTACCTGGTATCTCTGCAGTGATTGTCTTGCTGCTCCCTGAAACCTCTTCTTCATCATCTGATGAGCTCGTGCTTGAATCACAAGTCAGGTCACTGTCACTGGTACTACTGTCCTGCAACAGGTTATATTTCTTCCGTGCAGCAGCCTCCCGTTTCTGTCTCAGTAGCCTGATTCTCTCCTTGTGCTTTTGGCTTCGATGACCTTTAACCTTGGCAACTCGGCCATTCTGTTTATCACTGGATTGCCGGTTTTTCTTGGCAGCCATAGTGGATGTTTCACTTTCAGATCGGGACCGCCGAGACTTGCGCCCAACTGTGGCACCAGGCACTCCAGAAGGGTCTCCTTCTACTGCTGTTTCTGCCTGGGAGGGTTCATTCTCTTCTGCAGAAGACAAAGTATCTGAATCAGCCAGGTGACCACTAGAGGAAGGGGAAAGCATGCAGTGATTAGAGGAGTCACTCTCGTAAACTCGGCCAGTTGTCGGCTTGTCACTTTCTGTGGATGCTAACTGAGACTCAGAAGAGTCCCTTCTCAGTTCCATCAACAAGCAGGGCATTGAAGAAAGAACTGCAGAATCTACTACACCATCCTTCTGAACTTGAGATTCCAGTTCTACAGATCCATCTTCCTCCTTAGCTGTCTCTTGTTCAGAAGTTTTTGGCGGGACTTCAGACTCAATGAGTTCTTCAACTTTTCCCACTGCCTCCTCCATCTTCATTTCAGATTTTCAAGTTAAATCATGGAGCAAAGTCTAGGAAACTATGTCAAAGATGCAACAGGAAAACAACCTGTACAAAAACACACAAAATCAATAAACAAAATGGTAGATAACTAATTCCATACAACGTGCCTACCTTTCTATGTAGGTGGCAAAAGTTACCATTTTACAGGCCTTCAAAATATATAGTACTAGCATACACAGCTACTAAAAATGGCACAATATTAATCCTTTATTACTGAACTTGCCAGGCCAGCAAATAACCAAACAAGGATTATTCTACTTTAAAACTTTAAAGTGTTCAATAAAGAAACCTTAAAACTCTGATATAGTTAATATGTATGTTTGACTTCAATAGAAATGAAAAAGAATGTCTCAAAAAATGTGTCTGGAAAACAAGTTAACTGAGATGATTACTTTGACACATAAATCCTCTAAAAAAAGGAGGCAAGGGGGGAAGTTATAGTGGAGTAACATCAAATGTACACTTATATCAAAAAAAATATTCAACTACATGCATCTGGCAAGTAAGCAACCAAAATAATTCTACGTATCAAACCTGTCTGCCACTCCTCCCCATAGGAGTTACTCTAGGGGCATTAAATAAAAGGCCTTAACTGCTGTTTCCTTGGTTCTTCCTAGTTCCAACATACCTCTCCTCATGCTGAATATGAGCCCAGTATTTAAGCAGATTTTGTTTCATAAATAATAGCCTCTAAATGCAGATCAACTACTTTGTGAACCCAGAAAACCTAGTACATTCTATTCTTTAACATATATGAATTTAAATAAAAATTATGAATTTAAAACAATCCCATGGTAGGCTATATCATAAGCATATTTGCCTCATTACTAATTTCTGAGTTAAATTCAAAATGACTTATGCAATTTAAGAGAAAGCCCCCTACACACATATTCCACCCTATATGCTAACTTTAGAACTTAACATCTTTCTCAAACTGTGTGTGTTACAGCTCCACTTTAAATCATGAAGAAACAGGACATAATCTTTAACCACAAGAGTTATGACCTACAGTGCAAACTTCATTAACTGGTGGTTTTTAAGAGGATGCTAAGGAATGTGCAAGGCAAGTAAATACCTCACCCTGTACATGTGATGTTAAAGAAGGTAATTATCATGATGTCCCATAAGTCACAGACAAACACAAACATTAAGCCAGACTATGTAGTCAGGTGCAATGAGACATCTCTATCACTTCACTCCATCAGGTTACTTGACAGCTGAATGGATGGTAGGTAGCAACTAGAAGACACCTGAAAAATCCTTTTACTGATCTAACATGCCAAGCCTACTTTTTGCTTTCTGTAAACACAGATATCCTATGTTTTTCCTTTTCATGGCCCTGTTCTTAGATGCTGATAAACATGCATCCTGGTGATGTTTAACACATTCATGGCCACTGGAAACATTTATGAATTTAAAACAATTGCATCATTAATAATTTTTGAGTTAAATTCAAATTATCATAAATTGTTATTTCTAACACCACTCCAAAAGGAAAGTAACACCTATGAAAGCCAACACAGGGAGTAAAAGTTAAATCAATAAACTTCTAATATCATAAATGAAGTATATTCACAATACCAACAGGAAATAAAATATTCATAGATATGAAATAACCCCAGGTATGAGGGATAAGCCAAGATTTTTTAACTGAATAAACATGAGAGTTGATTCTTCTGTAAAAAGTGAAGTTATATATTCTGGAATAAAGATTTTTCTTAAAGCTGAAATATCTGATAAATATACTCAAATGAAATAAATGTCAGCCATAGAGTACAGGCATCAAAAGTCTCAATTTTTTAAAGCAGAAGGCACTGGTCCTTTTAAAAGTACATACTATCTGTAACATCGGGTTGTAAATTTGTTAAAATGACCATAAAACTCTTGTTCCTTCAATAAATAAATAGCATGGGGAGCACAAAGAATCTCCATTTTTTCCTTGTAAGAAAATATGACAATATTAATGTCTTCAATATGACACATCAATCAAACAATTTTAAGTTCCTTAAGTTTAAGTGTTGATATTTATGATGACTCTACTGCCTTAAAAAAGCAACCAGTGTAAATTTATCCAAAATCAAACAAAAACACTGGCATCAACCATCAATAGGCCACCAGTTTGCTCATCATGGTATGTCCACACAGTGTGGTCAAAAGAATGAAAAGGGTCTTCACATACAAATATGGATCAATTTTCAACACATAGTGTTAAATGAACAAAAGAAGGTACATTGTATCATCTGTGTAAGTAAAGAACAAATTTATATATGAATTTGTAGATGCACAGAATCTCCGGGAGGATACTTAAGAAAATGGTAACACTAGCTGGGAACAGGAGTCAGACTCTTTTGCTATACATAGTTTTGTACCTCTTGAATTTTGTACCACATACAAGTATTCTTATCAAAATTCCACTCTAACATAAAAGCCTCCTAAAGAAAAGAGTTATGCTTTTTCTCCTCATGACACCAACTACTATTAAGGTCAACTTTAGTCTGCAAATTCTACTAGAATCTCCCCCCATAGTGGAATTTTCTTGTAATTGATAAAACACAAGAAAAAAGTCACAGGAAGTGGAAATACAAGCTGATAAAACTCCCTGGAGTGGAATAAAAATGAAATACCCTTAAACACAGGGAGGAAAGACATCATATGCATGCATTAATCTTCCCAACTAACCAGTCTGTTTACTGCATATATTTGTTTTTTGGTCAGGGGAAAAAAGTGGGTTTTCCTAGCAGAGGTAATCAAAAGTAGCTGGCAGTAGAAAATGACAAAATTATCAAATGGAAGTTACATCTCATAAATGGAATAAAAGACTCTCAACCCTCTACTATTCACAATCTACAACAAAGTACTAATATATTAACATATATCATTTACCAAGTTAGAACAACACTTTCTGCCGTATAGTTCTTCCTTTCAATCCAAAGGCAATCCCTTTCTTTATAGTTATTACAGTTAATCCCCCTCATCTACCTAGAACCTTACATTATTGATTATTCCTTGACACTCATCAACCTAGTCTAACACTCACCGGGACCACCCATTTATTCTTTTTTTTTATTAATATAATTTATTTTATTATCATTAATCTACAATTACATGTGCAATATTATGGTTATTAAACTACCCCTTCATCAGGTCCCCCCCACCAACCCCATTACAGTCACTGTCCATCAGCGTAGTGAGATGCTATAGAATCACTACTTGTCTTCTCTGAGTTGTACAGCCCTCCCCGTGCCCCCCCAACATTACGTCTGCTAATCGTAATGCCCCTTTTTCCCTCTTATCCCTCCCTTCCCGCCCATTTTCCCCAGTCCCTTTCCCTTTGGTAACTATTAGTCCGTTCTTGGGTTCTGTGAGTCTGCTGCTGTTTTGTTCCTTCAGTATTTTTTCTTTGTTCTTATACTCCACATATGAGTGAAATCATTTCCATTTATTCTTTCATTCATTAAAAAAAAATCCCCCTACCTACCACCTCAACCTCACATATCTTCCAGGTATGGTTCTCTTCTTTCACACCAACTCAAGAGTTTTCTCAACTCCCTGCCTCTACTTTCTTACCTCTTACACTCCCTCTCCAACTGAATTCCATCTGAAATCTGCTTAATGACCCCTTATCTCTAAATCCAAGTCATAGTTTGGCCCTTATCTTAATGTCCAAGCAGCATTCTATATCTAACCACAATCTCTCCTTCTTAAACTAATATCTTTCTTTGGCTTCCAGGATTCCCTATTCTTTTGGCTGTTACTTTTCATCCTACTTTGTAGACTTAACTTCCTCTACTTAACCTCGTAAGTTAGTCCTAAGGCTAGATCCTTTCCCCACCCACTAAAGTGACCTCTTCTATACCTACAGTTTCCAATACAATCCCTGTCAGTAATTTCATTTCTCCATCTCAGACCTTCTCTGAGCTCTATAGCAGTCCACCCAATAGCCACTTAATTTCCATTTAGATTTCACAAAGGTACCACAGTCTCTTTATGTCCAAAACCAAATTAGACATCTCTGAACTACCCCACTCTGCTCCTTTTCTAGCTTGTCCTTGCTCAGTGAATAGCACGTTACCTCATTACTTATGTCAAAAACCTGACCATTATCCTTGACAATGCCTTCTCCTTTACTCTCTCATCCATCATTCACTAATTCCTATCAGTCCTACATCTTTAGATTTCTAGCCTATCCACTATTCTTCATCTTACTGTCAACCAGTCTAAACACAACCTCTATCATTTATGTTTCAATGGAACAACTGACAATCATCTCCTGTCTCTCCATACTTAGTCTTGCTGCTACCCACCAAACTGACCTCCACCCAGCAGGCAGAAAAATATCTTTACAAGATACACTGGATATTTTTATGTACTTTTTTTGTTCCACATATATAGGAAGTATTTTTTAAATGTCCTATAAGGTCGGGGCAGGGCAGATGACCAAGAGAGTAGTTAAGGGCAACTTGAGATTTATCTGTTCCCACCTCCCTTTAAAAAAGATTATATGCAATAATTTTAAAAACTAGGCTGTCAATTCTGGACAATGAAAATTCGGCATTTGTTTTATTAGTCTATTCACTAAGAAACTAAGAGGACAGAAGATGAAGATGATAGAAGTTAAGCCATGGAAAGGAAGCAGGATACTGCCTTCTCCAAGGAGACAGGGAAATGAACAAGTATAAGGTTGAATGAGACTACTGTGGAAGTCTAGAGGGAGTTGTTTCATATCAGACCCCCTTCTTGGTCAGCAAGACTTTAATACAAGGTGAAAAGATGACAGGTTTGGGGATTTGTGAAATATAGAACAGTTATAACATTTCCTACCAAAAAGCTGATGGAGAATAAAACTAAGTACAATAATCTTCAGAATCAAAAAGAACAACTCACATTACTCAATTTCCAAGCTATGCAGGGACCATTAACACAAACTTAAGGGGGAAAAATGTGACTGCTCTTCCCTGGTCAAAACCTTTGCCCACATCTCCAGTTTCATCTTGGGCCACTTACACTCTAGCTCTCTCCAGCTATAAAGAATGTCACATGAAGTTTTTTTCAAATATCTGGCTTTCCACACTCTTGATGGCTACTCTCCACATATAGTATTACTTCTTGGAGTGGCTTTTGGTACATTACAGACTAATAAGATCCCTATTATATACATTTTACACAATTGTTTTCCTTCAGGACCCTTTTCCTAATTGTAAACAACTGTGTTACTGTTTAGTGTCCTTCACTATACATAAGGGCGTATGAAGGTTGAAAGGAAAAGAACAGAAAATTATATAATCACCCCCCAACACAACTGACTAATGTCCATGATTAACAACCAAAACAGACCTTAAGACAAAAATTATCATGAAGACTAAAGGTGTTACTCTCATCTTACATGGCCTAATGGTAAACATAAAGGGAACCTGCAGAAGTTCTCTTCTGACTGCAGATTTTTCAAGGAAGTAGAAAGCAAGGTCATCAGTTAAGAGTGAGGATGAATGAAGTAGTGTTCAGGTTGATCAGAGGACCAGGTATGAAACACTAGTGAGAAGGGTAAGAAACTGGGGAAGCAAAGTATATGCTTTCCAGACAATAAGGGCCCACTTTAAGGGTTGTAGCTGTGAACTTAACATGAGACTGATACACATGGTTATGTTTTTCTCCTTTAAGTTCAACTGTGTAACTCCAAGTTCAAGAAAGGTAAAAATTAGGTTGAACCACAATTGTAGTTTTGCTAAGAAAGTAGAACAAACCAAGAAAGCAGCCAAGAGTGTGTGCATTAATGATGGCATCAAGAAGGTACAGAGCAGTGAAAATGGAGTAGGAACAATGCAATGGACATCCTAGTGGAGTCAGGGTTCAATAGTGAGCTGGAAAGATAGAAGGTGGTAGTCCAAAAGCACTGTGAACGGAACAGAGATTACAGAAGGGTTACAGTTACTGGTAATTGACAAGATCTTAAAATAGCACTACCCAAAAAATTGTCCTTGAATGACTATTTATAATGAGGGTATAGAGAGGGTAATTGACTAGAAATTTATAGCAACTTGATATTGTCATGAACACCACACAATTCAACTTTTAATTATTGATTTTAACTGTATTTTACCAAAAAAAAAAGTCTGCCAATGATGCACTAAAAATAAAAATACACTGGTCTTAAAATAAAGAGCAGAGCAGAATTAAATAAAATTGAGAAGACTAAAACAATAGAAAAAATAAATGAAACCAAGAGCTGATTCTTTGAGAAAATAAGGAAAACAGATAAACCCCTAGCCAGGCTTACCAAGAAAAAAAGGGAGTGTACACACACAAACAGATTCAGAAATGAAAAAGGAATAATTATGGAATAAAGATAGCGGCATTAGAGGTGAGACACAGGCTTCCTCCTAAAACTGCATATAATACGAAAATATAATTAATACAACTCCTCCTGAAAGAGCAATAGGAAAGAGGACTGCGCCAGACTACATACACCTCACGGAGAAAAGAGCAGACCTCACAGAACAGGGTAACATACCAAAGCTAAGGCCCGGTGGGACCCAGGCCCTTCTCCCATCCAAGCTCACCAGCAGGAGGAAAAGAAACAGAGTGGGGAGGGAGTGGAGTCCGGGGACTACTGAATACCTAACTCTGGAGATCTGCTCTGGGAGCACAAACCTACATTTCATGGTGTTTGCATGGTACTCTCGTGAATAGGGGGTTGGAAAGCTAAGACAGGCAGAATTCCTGGAAAGACTGACAATCCAGCCACCTGTGGAAAGCAGGGATCCATATCCAGCTGCTCTGGGACAAAAGAAAGGTGGGAAGTCTGAGAGACTTCCTAACAAGGAAGCCCTTAGCAAAAGGGCTGTTAAAGGGGTAAAGATTGCATGGAGCTTGCTGCTTGGGAGAGGGGACAGGTAGACAAAATTGTCTGGGTACGCTCTGCCCAACAGGTTGGGAGCTTTCAAGATCTTTGGGTGCTCCAGCTCCCTGGCTGGCAACACAGCTCCAAGGACCCCCTCTGTGATACACAGCCTACTGCGCCTTTCTCCCAGCCAGCCCAAACTGGCTCGCAAACCGGCAAACCCTACTCTGATGTTAAGGCAGCCAGAGGGAAGATATGTCTACAACTACAAAGGCAAAGCATAGTGGCTTATACCTGTGTGCTCAGCCCACTGGTTCAGGCAGTGGAGACAGGCATAGCAGACAGGAAGCAGGAAACAGCTCTTTCCTCCCCCCAGGCACCAATACTACTCCCCTCAACCCCAGACATTGCTTCAGGGGCTAAGCAGCACCAGAGAGTAGAGCTTCTGGGCACTAGAGGGCATCATATACAAATATGAAATGCCAAATGAACCTGGTCCAAAATCAAATTATGAATACAACTCCTAAGAAAGATTTAAATAACATCGACTTCATGACTTTTCCTGAAAGGGAGTTCAAAATAAAAATCATTAACATGCTCATGTAGGTACAGAAAAATATTAAAGAACTCAGGAATGAACTCTGGTCAGATATCCAATCGTTGAAGAGCACAATGGATGGTATTAAACGCAGATCAGATACGGTGGAGGAGATGATAAATGAAATAGAAATTAGAGAAGAGGAATACAAAGAAGCTGAGGCACTGAGAGAAAAAAGGATCTCTAAGAATAAAAGAATATCGAGAGAACTGTGTGACGAATCCAAACAGAACAATATTCGCATTATAGGGGGTACCAGAAGAAGAATAGAAAGAAAAAGGGATAGAAAGTGTCTTTGAGGAAGTCATTGCTGAAAACTTCCACAATCTGAAGAAGAAGATAGTATCTCAAGCCATGGAGGTACATAGATCTCCCAACACAAGGGACCCAAGGAAGACAACACCAAGACATATAGTAATTAAAAGGGCAAAGATCAAGGATAAGGACTATTAAAAGCAGCCAGAGAGAGAAGTAATCACACACAACGAAAGCACATCAGGCTAACATCAGACTTCTCAGCAGAAACCTTACAGGCCAGAAGGGAGTGGCATGATGTATTAAATGCAATGAAGCAGAAGGCCCTTGAACCCAGATTACTTTATCTAGCAAGATTATCATTTAAATTTGAAGGAGGGATTAAACAATTTCCAGATAAACGAAAGCTGAGAGAATTTACCTCCCACAAACCATCTCTACAGTATATTTTGGAGGGACTACTATAGATGGAAGTGTTTCTAAGGTTTAATAGCTGTCAACTGAGGTAATAAAACCACAGTAAAGAAAGTAGAACAGCTAATTACTAGGCAAATGCAAAATTAAATTAACTATCCGCAAAGTCAATCAAGGGCTATAGACAAAGAGCACAGAATATGATAACTAATACGTGAAGAATGGGTGAGGAAGAAAAGGAGGATAAAAAAAATAGAGAACCTTTAGATTGTGTTTGTAATAGCATATAAAGTGAGTTAAGTTAGACTGTTAGTGAGGACATTATCCTTGAACTTTTGGTAACCATGAATCTAAAGCCTGAAACGACAATAAGTACATAACGATCGATAATCACCCTAAATGTAAATGGACTGAATGCACCAATCAAAAGACACAGAGTCACTGAATGGATAAAAAAGGAAGACCCATCTATATGCTGCCTGCAACAGACTCATTTTAAACCCAGAGACATACACCGACTAAAAGTGAAGGGATGGAAAACGATATTTCATGCAACTAATTGGGAGAAAAAAGGAGGAGTTGCAGTACTTGTATCAGGCAACACAGACTTCAAAACAAAGAAAGTCACAGGAGACAAAGAAGGACATTACATAATGATAAAAGGGTGAATCCAACAAGAAAATATAACCATTATAAATATCTATGCACCCAACACAGGAGCACCTACTTATGTTAAACAAATACTAACAGAATTAAAAGGGGAAACAGAATGCAATGCATTCACTCTAGGAGACTTCAACACTCCACTCACTCTGAAGGACATATCAACCACAGAAAATAAGTAAGAACACAGTGGCACTCAACAACACAAGAGAACAGATGGACCCAACAGACATCTACAGAACTCTACACCCAAAAGCAGCAGAATACACATTCTTCTCAAGTGCACATGGAACATTATCAAGAATAGATCATATACTAAGCCACAAAAAGAGCCTCGGTAAATTCAAAAAGACTGAAATTGTACCAACCAGTTTCTCAGACCACAAAGGTATGAAACTAGAAATAAATTACACAAAGAAAATGAAAAATCTCACAAACACATGGAGGCTTAACAACATGCTCCTAAATAACCAATAGATCAATGACCAAATAAAAACAGAGATCAAGCAATACATGGAGACAAATGACAACAATAATTCAACACCACAAAATCTGTGGACACAGCGAAGGCCACACAAAGAGGAAAGTATATTGCACTATGTAGGCTTATCTCAGCAAAGAAGAACAATCCCATATGAGCAGTCTAAACTCACAATTAACAAAACTAGAAAAAGAAGAACAAATGAGGCCCAAAGTCAGTAGAAAGAGGGACATAATAAAAATTAGAGCATAAATAAATAAAATCGAGAACAATAAAACAATAGAAGGAATCAATGAAAGCAAGAGCTGGATCTTTGAGAAAATGAACAAAATAGAAAAACGCCTAGCCAGACTTATCAAGAAAAACAGAGAGTCTACTCACATAAACAGAATCAGAAATCAAAAAGGAAAAATCATGACAGACATCACAGAAATACAAAAAATTATTAGAGAATACTATGAAAAATTATATGCCAACAAACTGGATAACCTAGAAGAAATGGACAACTTTCTAGAAAACTAAAACCTTCCAAGGCTGACCAAGAATGAAACAGAAAATCTGAACAGACAAATAACCAGCAACGAAAATGAACTGGCAATCAAAAACCTAAGAAAAAAAAAATTACTAGACCAGATGGCTTCACTGCTGAATTTTATCAAACATTTAGTGACGACCTAATAAAACTCCTCATTAAAGTTTTCCAAAGAGGAGAAGAAGAAAGAATACTTCCAAACTCATTCTATAAAGCCAGTATCACTCTAATACAAAAACCAGGCAAAGACACCACAAAAAAAGAAAATTACAGACCAATATCCCTGATGAACATAGATGCAAAAATACTCAACAAAATATTAACAAACGGAATTCAAAAATACATCAAAAAGATCATCCATCATGATCAAATAAGATTTATTCCAGGGATGCAAGGATGGTACAACACTCAAAAATCCATCAACATCATCCACCACATCAACAAAAACCACATCATCATCTCCATAGATGCTGAAAAAGCATTTTACAAAATTCAACATCCATTTATGATAAAAACTCTCAACGAAATGAGTAGAAAAGGCAAGTACCTCAACATAATAAAGGCCATATATGACAAACACACAGCCAACATTATACTTAAAGCTGAAAGCTTTTCCTTTAAGATCAGGAACAAGACAAGGATGCCCACTCTCCCCACTTCTATTCAACATAGTTCTAGAGGTCCTAG
Organism: Smutsia gigantea; assembly: GCA_032199065.1. Taxonomy (NCBI): domain Eukaryota; kingdom Metazoa; phylum Chordata; class Mammalia; order Pholidota; family Manidae; genus Smutsia; species Smutsia gigantea. Next base: position 132,286 of record JAVSCE010004243.1, read on the forward strand.
CCACAGCAAACAGACAACACAAAGAAATAAAAGGCATCCAGACTGGCAAGGAAGAAGTTAAACTGTCCCTGTTTGCAAATGACATGATATTGTACATAAAAAACGCTAAAGAATCCACTCCAAAACTACTAGATGCAATATCTGAAATCAGCAAAGTTGTGAGATACAAATTAATATGCAGAAATCTATCCCATTCCTATACACTAACAATGATCTAGCAGAGAGAGATATCAGGAAAACAATTCTTCACAATTGCATCAAAAAGAATAAAATACCTAGGAATAAACCTAACCAAGGAAGTGAAAGACCTATACTCTGAAAACTTCAAAACATTCATGAGAGAAAGTAAAGAAGATGAAACACATCCCATGCTCACGGATAGGAAGAATTAATATTGTCAAAATGGTTATCCTGCCTAAAGCAATCTATAGATTCAATGCAATTCCTATCAAAATACAAACAGCACTCTTCAACGAACTAGAGAAAATTGTTCTAAAATTCATATGGAACCACAAAACACCCCGAATAGCCAAAGCAAACCTGAGAAGGAAGAATAAAGCTGGGGGGATCATGCTCCCAACTTCAAGCTCTACTACAAAGCCACAGTAATCAAGACAATTTGGTACTGGCACAGGAACAGACCCATAGACCAATGGAACAGACTAGAGAGCCCTGATATAAACTCAAACATATATGGTCAATTAATCTATGATAAAGGAGTCGTAGACATACAATGGAAAATCACAGCCTCTTCAACAGCTGGTGTTGACAAAACTAGACAGCTAAATACAAGACAATGAAAATGGATTATTGTTTAACACCATACACAAAAGTAAACTCGATATGGATCAAAGACTTGAATGCACATCATGAAACCATAAAACTCTTAGAAGACAACATAGGCAAAAATTGACTATAAGGATGAGCAACTTCTTTATGAACGCATCTCCTTGAGCAGGGAAACAAAGCAAAAATGAACTCATGGGACTATATCAAACTAAAAAGTTTCTGTACGGTAAGGACACCACCAACATAACAAAAAGCCATCCTACAGTATGGGAGAATATATTTATAAATGACATATCCGACAAGGGGTTAACATCCAAAATATACAAAGAACTTACATGCCTAAACACCCAAAAAGCAAATAACCCAATTAAAATGGGCAGAGAATATAAAGAGACAGTTCTCCAAAGAAGAAATTCAGATGGCCAACAGACACATGAAAAGATACTCCACATCACTAATCATCAGGGAAATGCAAATTAAAACCACAATGAGATATCACCTCACACCAGTAAGGATGGCCAGCATCGAAAAGACTAAGAACATCAAATGCTGGGAGCATGCGGAGAAAGGGGAACCCTCCTACATTGCTGGTGGGAGTGTAAGCTAGTTCAACCATTGTGGAAAGCAATATGGAGGTTCCTCAAAAAACTAAAAATACAAATACCATTTGACCCAGGAATGCCACTCCTTGGAATTTACCCAAAGAATATAACTTCTCAGATTCAAAAAGACATATGCACCCCTATGTTTATCGCAGCACTTTTTACAATAGCCAGGATATGGAAGCAACCTAAGTGTCCATCAGTAGATGAATGGATAAAGAAGAGGTGGTACATATACACAATGGAATACTATTCAGACATAAGAAACAACTCCAAAATACAAGGCATCCAGATTGGTAAAGAGGAAGTCAAATTGTCACTATTTGCAGATGACATGATACTGTACATAAAAAACCCTAAACACTCCACTCCAAAACTACTAGAACTAATATTTGAATTCAGCAAAGTTGCAGGATACAAAATTAACACACAGAAATCTGTTGCTTTCCTATACACTAACGATGAACTAACAGAAAGAAATCAGAAAAACAATTCCATTCACAATTGCATCAAAAAGAATAAAATACCTAGGAATAAACCTAACGAAGGAAGTGAAAGGCCTATACTCTGAAAACTACAAGACACCCCTAAGAGAAATTAAAGAGGACACTAACAAATGGAGATGCATCCCATGCTCTTGGCTAGGAAGAATAAATATTGTCAAAATGGCTATACTACCTAAAGCAATCTACAGATTCAATGCAATCCCTATCAAAATACCAACAGCTTTCTTCAATGAAATGGAATAGTTCTTAAATTCATATGGAACCACAAAAGACCCCAAATAGCCAAAGCAATCCTGAGAAGGGAGGAATAAAACTGGGGGAATTACGCTCCCTGACTTCAAGCTCTACTACAAAGCCACAGTAATCAAGATAATATGGTATTGGCACAAAAACAGACCCATAGAACAGTGGAAAAGAATAGAAAATCCAAACATTAACCCAAACATATACAGTCAATTAATATTTGATAAAGGAACCTTGGATATACAATGGGGAGATGACAGCCTCTTCAGCAGCTGGGGTTGGCAAAACTGGACAGCTACATGTAAGAGAATGAAAATGGACTACTATACTGTTTAACCCCATACACAAAAGTAAACTCAAAATGGATCAAAGACCTGAATGTAAGTGAGGAAATCATAAAACTCTTAGAAAAACACATAGGCAAACATTTCTTGGACATAAACGTGAGCGACTTCTTTATGAACATATCTCCCCAAGCAAGGGAAACAAAAGCAAAAATGAACAAGTGGGACTATATGAAGCTGAAAAGCTTCTGTACAGCAAAGGACACCATCAGTAGAACAAAAAGACAACCTACAGTATGGGAAAATATATTCATAAATGACATATCCGATAAGGGGTTGACATCCAAAATATACAAAGAACTCACGCACCTCAACAAACATAAAGTAAATAATCCAATTAAGAAAAATGGGCAGAGGACATGAATAGACACTTCTCCAAAGAAGAAACTCAGATGGCCAACAGGCACATGAAAAGATCACTAATCATCAGAGAAATGCAGATTAAAACCACAATGAGATATCACCTCACACCAGTGAGGATGGCCAACATCCAAAACAACAACAAATGTTGGCCAGGATGTGGAGAAAAGGGAACCCTCCTACACTGCTGGTGGGAATGCAAATTGGTTCAACCATTGTGGAAAGCAGTATGGAGGTTCCTCAAAAAACTCAAAATAGAAATACCATTTCACCCAGGAATCCCACTCCCAGGAATTTACCCTAAGAATGCAGCAGTCCAGTTTGAAAAGGACAGATGCATCCCTATGTTTACTGCAGCACTACTCACAATAGCCAAGAAATGGAAGCAACCTAAATGTCCATCAGTAGATGAATGGATAAAGAAGAATTGGTACATATACACAATGGAATATTATACAGCCATAAGAAGAAAACAAATCCTACCATTTGCAACAACATGGATGGAGCTAGAGGATATTATGCTCAGTGAAATAAACCAAGCCGAAAAAGACAAGTACCAAATGATTTCACTCTTATGTGGAGTATAAGAACAAAGAAAAAACGGAAGGAACAAAACAGCAGCGGACTCACAGAACCCAAGAACGGACGAATAGTTACCAAAGGGAAAGGGACTGAGGAGGATGGGTGGGAAGGGAGGGTCATTGGGGAAAAAGGGGCATTACGATTAGCAGATGTAATGTTGCGGGGGCACGGGGAGGGCTGTACAACTCAGAGAAGACAAGTAGTGACTCTATAGCGTCTCACTACGCTGATGGACAGTGACTGTAATGGGGTTGGTGGGGGGGACCTGATGAAGGGGGTAGTTTAATTACCATAATATTGCACATGTAATTGTAGATTAATGATACCAAAATAAACTATAAAAAAAAACTGAGACAAAAAAAAAGAAAGAAACAACTCCTACCATTTGCAACAACATGGATGGAGCGGGAGGATATTATGCTCAGCAAAATAAGCCAGACAGAGAAACACAAGTGCCAAATGATTTCCCTCATTTGAGGAGTAAAATGAAGCAAAACTGAAGGAACAAATAGCAGCATACTCAGAGACTCCAAGGAACTAGTGGTTACCAAAGGGGAGGGGTATGGGAGGGCGGGTGGGGAGGGTAGGAGAAATGAATTGAGGGGTATTTTGTTTAGTACACATAGTGTGGGGCATCAAAGGGAAAACAGTGTAGCACAGAGAAGGGAAATAAATAGTGAGTCTGTGGCACCTTACTACACCCAAGGACAGTGACTGCATTCTGGTATGGGTGGGGACTTGATAATATGGGTAAATGTAGTAACCACATTGTTTTTCCACGTGAAACCTTCATAAGAGTGTATATCAATAATACCTTAATAAAAATTAAAAAAAAAAAGAAAAAGGAATAATCTGAACGGACACCACAGAAATACAAAGCGGTATTACAGAATACTATGAAAAATTTTATGCCAATAAATCAGACAACCTAGGAGAAATGGCAAACTTTCTAGAAAAATACAGCCTTCCAAGTCTGACCCAGGAAGACCAGAAAATCTGAACAGATCAGTTTAGAAGGATTGAAATCAAATGGGTAATCAAAAAACTACCTAAAAACAATACTCCTGGCCCAAATGGCTGGATAGCTGATTTTTAAATATTCCAAAAAGTAGAAGAGGAGGGAATACTTTCAAACTCATTCTAGAAGGCCAACATCACTCTAATACCAAAACTAGACAAAAACACCACACACAAAAAAATTATAAACCAATATCACTGATGAATACAGATGTAAAAATCATCAACAAAATATTAGCAAACTGAATTCAAAAATACGTCAAAAAGATCATCCATCATGACCAAGTGGGATTTATTTCAGGGATGAAAGGATGGTACAGTATTTGTAAATTAATCAATATCATACATCACATCAATAAAAAGGACAAAAATCACATTATCATCTCAACAGATGCTGAAAAAGCATTTGACAAAATTCAACATCCATTCATGATAAAAACTTAACAAAATGGGTATAGAAGGTATGTACGTGAAGAGGAGGGGCTCAAGATGGCAGCATGAGTAGGGCAGCAGAAATATCCTCCTAAAACCATATAGATTCTTGAAAGTACAACAAATACAACTACTCCTAAAAGAGAGAGCAGAAGATACAGTACAACAGCCAGGCTACTACATCTACAAGAACTCAGCACCTCACGAAAAGGGTAATATATGAAGCCGTGACCCGGCGGGACCCAAGCACTCCCCCCAGCCCAGCTCACCAGCGGGAGAAAAGAATCAGAGTGGGGAGGGAGTGGAAGCACAGGACTGTTAAATAACCAGCCCTAGTAATCTGCACTGGGAGCACAGACACACATTGCATTGTGTACTGGATATTAGAGAAACAGAAAAGTAAAAATCGAGAGGGAGACTGGGAGCGGGTCCCCACAGCCGGCTCCCCTGGGACAAAAGAAAAGCAGGCGCTTTTAAAAAAGCTTAAAGGGACAAGGGCCCAACAGCTGAACAAAGTCATCCCAGCACAGTCAGCCCAGCAGGCTGGGAATCTTGAGGAATTTCGGGCCTCCTAACCCCCTGCGTGGTAAAGCAGCCCTGAAGCACCTTGTGACGATAAGCAGCCTGCCATTTGTTCCCCCCTGCCGGTGCGGCTGAACCGCCACAGCTGCGGAGCAGCTGGAGAGCGGGCCCGCCCACAGCAACCACACACAGTCTCCTTCCAGCACACAGCTAACCCGGAAGGACAGCGGAAGCTGGAGCAAGGTCTGGAAGGCGCGAAGGGGCCGTCCTCGCAGTAAAACGCACCACAGTGCTGTAGGCTAGCCTGAGGGCAGCCCCGCACATGGCAGCTCAGGGGATTATCTCAGAGGCTGCTTCCTGGTGTGCGGGGAACCAGGACAGGCTGCAGAAGCCAAAGCAAGGTCCAGAATGCGCAAAAGGGCCTATATCCTTGCAGTTGTGCCACGCCCCTGCAGTGCTCTAGGCTAGACCGAGGGGGGCCCTGCCCACGGCAGCTCAGGGGATTATCCCAGAGACTGCCTCCCGGTGTGCAAATAACCAGCACAGGCTGCGGAACCAGAGCAGGGTCCGGAAGGCACGAAAGGGCCCATCCTTGCACTAGAAGGCACCCAGCGTGGCTGCGACACCCCCGCAGTGCTCTAGGCTAGCCTGAGGGCGGCCCTGCCCACGGTAGCTCAGGGGATTATCCCAGAGACTGCCTCCTGGTGTGCGGTAACCGGCACAGGCTGCGGAAAAGGACAAGGCAAACAACAAGCAGAAAGAGGCTTTGTTCTCCCAGCTGACACATATGTCACCTGCTGGTGACCACTTCTATAGCCAAGAAAAGACAGAAGAATCTGGTCCACTCAAATATCACCCAGAAAACCCCACAGAGAGGGCCTGGTGGGATAGATTTAAACAATCTTCCTGAAAAAAAATTCAGACTAAAACTCATAACCATGCTAATGGACCTACAGAGAAATATGCAACAGAAAGGGATGAGGTCAGGAGGGACATTACAGAAATGAAACAATCGATTGATGGGCTTAAGAGCAGACTGGACAAGCTGCAAGAAACTGTTAATGGAATAGAAATCAGAGAACAGGAGTACAGAGAAGCTGAGGCAGAGAGAGATAAAAGGATCTCTAGGAATGAAAGAATATTAAGAGAACTGTGTGACCAATCCAAACGGAACAATATTCGCATTATAGGAGTACCAGAAGAAGAAGAAGAGAGAAAAAGGGATATAAAGTGTCTCTGAAGACATAATTGAGGAAAAATTCCCCAAGCTGGGGAAGGAAATAGTTTCTCAGACCATGGAAGCCCACAGATCTCCCAACACAAGGGACCCAAGGAAGACACCACCAAGACACATAATAATTAAAATGGCAAAGATCAAAGACAAAAACAGAGTATTAAAGGCAGCCAGAGAGAGAAAAAAGATCACCTACAAAGGAAAACCCATCAGACTGTCATCAGACTTCTCAACAGAAATCTTACAGGTCAGAAGAGGATGGCATGATATATTTAACGCAATGAAACAGAAGGACCTTGATCCAAGAATATTGTATCCAGCACAATTATCATTTAAATTTGAGGGAGGGATTAAACAATTCCCAGACAAGCAAAAGTTAAGGGACTCTGCCTCCCACAAACCACTCTACAGGATATTTTAAAGGGAATGCTCTAGATGGAAGGACTGCTAAGGATAAACAGATGTCACCAGAAAAAATAAAATCATAGCAAAGAAAGCAGACCATCCAAATACCAACTAAAGGCAAAAAACAAAATCAACTTTCCACAAAAACAGTCAAAGGAAACACAAAAGAGTACAGAATAAGAAGGAAGAGAAATAAAGAATCATCAGAGTGTGTTTATGATAGCTTAATAAGACAGTTAAGTTAGATGGTTAGATAGTAAAGAAGCTACCCTTGAACCTTTAGTAACCACAAATTCAAAGCCTGCAATGGCAATAAGTACATATCTATCGATAATAACCCTAAATGTAAATGGACTGAATGCACCAATCAAAAGACACAGAGTCACTGAATGGATAAAAAAGGAAGACCCATCTATATGCTGCCTACAACAGACTCACCTCAAACCCAAAGACATACACAGACTAAAAGTGAAGGGATGGAAAAAGATATTTCATGCAAACAACAGGGAGAAAAAAACAGGTGTTGCAGTACTTGTATCAGACAACATAGACTTCAAAACAAAGAAAGTAGCAAGAGATAAAGAAGGACATTACATAATAATAATGGGGTCAGTCCAACAAGAGGATATAACCATTATAAATATCTATGCACCCAACACAGGAGCACCGACATACGTGAAACAAATACTAACAGAATTAAAGGAGGAAATAGCAACGCATTCATTTTAGGAGACTTCAATGCACCACTCACTCCAAAGGACAGTTCAACCAGACAGAAAATAAGTAAAGACACAGAGGCACTGAACAACACACTAGAACAGATGGACCTAAAAGACATCTACAGAACTCTACATCCAAAAGCAGCAGGATACACATTCTTCTCAAGTGCACATGGAACATTTTCCAGAATAGACCACATACTAAGCCACAAAAAGAGCCTCAGTAAATAAAAAAAGACTGAAATTCTACCAACCAACTTCTCAGACCACAAAGGTATAAAACTAGAAATAAATTGTGCAAAGAAAACAAAAAGGCTCACAAACACATGGAGGCTTAACAACATGCTCCTAAATAAACAATGGATCAACGACCAAATTAAAACAGAGATCAAGCAATATATGGAGACAAATGACAACAACAACACAAAGCCCCAACTTCTGTGGGGCGCAGCAAAGGCAGTTCTAAGAGGAAAGTATATTGCAATCCAGGCCTATTTAAAGAAGGAAGAACAATCCCAAATGAACAGTCTGAAGTCACAATTATTGAAATTGGAGAAAGAACAAATCAATCCCAAAGTCGGAAGAAGGAGGGACATAATAAAGATCAGAGAAGAAATAAATAAAATTGAGAAGAATAAAACAATAGAAAAAAAATCAATGAAACCAAGAACTGGTTCTTTGAAAAAATAAACAAAATAGATAAACCCCTAGCCAGACTTATTAAGAGAGAAAGAGAATCTACACACATAAACAGAATCAGAAATGAGAAAGGAAAAATCACTACAGACACTACAGAAATACAAAGAATTATTAGAGAATACTATGAAAATCTGTATGCTAACAAGCTGGAAAACCTAGAAGAAATGGACAACTTCTTAGAAAAATACAACCTTCCAAGACTGACCAAGGAAGAAACAGAAAATCTAAACAGACCAATTACCAGCAATGAAATTGAATCAGAAATCAAAAAACTACCCAAGAACAAAACTCCCGGACCAGAGGGATTCATCGCTGAATTTTATCAGACATATAGAGAAGAAATAATACCCATTCTTCTTAAAGTTTTCCAAAATATAGAAGAGGAGGGAATACTTCCAAACTCATTCTATGAAGCCAGCATCACTCTAATACCAAAACCTGGCAAAAACCTCACCAAAAAAGAAAATTACAGATCAATATCCCTGATGAATGCAGATGCAGAAATACTCAACAAAATATTAGCAAACCGAATTCAAAACTACATCAAGAAGATCATACACCATGATCAAGTGGGATTCATCTCAGGGATGCAAGGATGGTACAACATTCGAAAATCCATCAACATCATCCACCACATCAACAAAAAGAACAAAAACACATGATCTTCTCCATAGATCCTGAGAAAGCATTTGACAAAATTCAACATCCATTCATGATAAAAACTCTTAACAAAATGGGTATAGAGGGCAAGTACCTCAACATAATAAAGGCCATATATGACAAACCCAAAGCCAACATCATACTTAACAGCGAGAAGCTGAAAGCTTTCACCTAAGATCGGGAATAAGACAGGGATGCCCACTCTCCCCACTGTTATTCAACATAGTACTGGAGGTCCTAGCCACAGCAATCAGACAAAACAAAGAAACACAAGGCATCCAGATTGGTAAAGAAGAAGTCAAATTGTCACTATTTGCAGATGATATGATATTGTTCATAAAAAACCCTAAAGACTCCACTCCAAAACTAGAAGAACATAATATCTGAATTCAGCAAAGTTGCAGGATACATAATTAATACACAGAAATCTGTTGCATTCCTATACACTAACGATGAGCTAAGAGAAAGAGAAATCAAGAAAACAATTCCATCCACAATTCTATCAAAAAGAATAAAATACCTAGAAATAAACCTAACCAAGGAAGTTAAAGACCTATACCCTGAATACTACAAGACATTCCTAAGAGAAATTAAAGAGGACACTAACAAATGGAAATTCATCCATGCTCTTGGCTAGGAAGAATAAATATTGTCAAAATGGCTATACTACCTAAAGCAATCTACAGACTTAATGCAATCCCTATCAAAATACCAACAGCATTCTACAATGAACTGGAACAAACAGTCCTAAAATTCATATGGAACTGCAAAAGACCCCGAATAGCCAAAGCAATCCTGAGAAGGAAGAATAAAACAGGAGGAATTACACTCCCTGACTTCAAGCCCCACCACAAAGCCACAGTAATCAAGACAATTTGGTACTGGCACAAGAACAGACCCATAGACCAATGGAACAGATTAGAGCCCTGATATAAACCCAAACATACATGGTCAAGTAATATACGATAAAAGAGCCATGGACATACAATGGGGAAATGACAGCCTCTTCAACAGCTAGTGTTGGTAAAACCGGACGGCTACATGTAAGAGAATGAAACTGGATCACTGTCGAACTCCATACACAAAAGAAAAATTCAAAATGGATCAAAGACCTGAATGTAAGTCATGAACCCTTAAAACTCTTAGAAGAAAAATAGGCAAAAATCTCCTGGACATAAATATGAGCAACTTCTTCATGAACATATCTCCACGGGCAAGGAACAAGAACAAAAATGAACAAAGGGACTATATCAAGCTGAAAAGCTTCTGTACAGCAAAGGACACCATCAGTAGAACAAAGAGACATCCTACAGTATGGGAGAATATATTCATAAATGACATATCCGATAAGGGGTTGACATCCAAAATATATAAAGAGCTCACACACCTAAACAAACAAAGAGCAAATAATGCAATTAAAAAATGGGCAGAGGATCTGAACAGACACTTCTCTAAAGAAGAAACCCGAACAGACACTTCTCCAACAGGCACATGAAAACATGCTCCACATCACTAATCATCAGGGAAATGTAAATTAAAACCACAATGAGGTATCACCTCGTACCAGTTAGGGTGGCCACTATGCAAAAGACAAGAAACAACAAATGCTGGCAAGGATGTGGAGAAAGGGGACCCCTCCTACACTGTTGGTGGGGATATAAATTGGTTCAACCTCTGTGGAAAGCAATATGGAGGTTCCTCAAAAAACTAAGAGGAGAATTACTATTTGACCCAGTTTCCACTCCTAGAAATTTACCCAAAGGAAACAAGATCCCTGATTTGAAAAGATATATGCACCCCTATGTTTATCACTGCACTATTTATAATAGCCAAGATATGGAAGCAACCTAAGTGTCCATCAATAGACGAATGGCTAAAGAAGATAAACATATACACAATGAAATATTATTCAGACATAAAAAGAAAAGAAATCCTGCTATTTGAATAACATGGATGGATCTAGAGCGTATTATGATCAGTGAAATAAGCCCGGTGGAGAGAGACAAATATCTCACTCATTTGTGGAGTATAAAAACAAAGCAAAACAGAAGGAACAAAACAGCAGTAGACTCATAGACACCAAGAAGGGACTAATGGTTAATAAAGGGGAGGTGTTGCACTAGGTGAACGGGGAGGGATAAGGGGGTTAAGAGGCACAATAATTAGCAATCACGACATAGGTAGGTCACAGGGATGGCAGTACAGCACAAAGAATACAATTAATGACTCTATAACATCTTACTACATTGATAGACAGTGACCTCAATGTAGTGGGTGAGGACTTGATAATATGTGTGAATGCTGAACCACTGTGTTGTGTATTTGAAACCATCATAAGATTGTATATCAATGATAATTTAAAAAAAAAGATACACAGTGATAAAAAAAAAGTACTGGTCTTTCACAATGGATAGTCTAAGAAGCATTGGTCAGAGTATGACTATATAATTAAATGTCTGAAGTAGGATAGAGAAGAACAAAATCATTATGGAAGACTTCACAGAACTGAGTGGGCAATGTCAGAAAGATCATCTAAGTGTATACTGAAATCACCAAGAATTAAGACAAAAGAGTAGTAATGGACAAAATGGCACTAAGCAAGAACAAAAATCATTGCAATATAAATAAGTCAATGGTCAAAAGATAACAACAACATGGGGATAAATAAAAAAGTTATCTGAAAAGTGGCAGCAAGGAAGAAGAAAATCATTCACCCTTTCTTTTACCAGCCTAGAAGAAAAGGACTGCAAAAGATTTAAAAGAAAGAAAAAAACACAGCCACCCCCTGCAAGGTGAAACAGTATCCCCAGCAGAAGGCTCAGTTGCTATTAGTATAAGAAGGTAAAAGGAAAGTTTAGACAGGAGGTTGAGAATATTGGTGATTTTGCCGTTGATGAACCAAAGCGGAAGGGAGCTGGTAACAGAGGGGAAGGAAAAGAACAGAGAATGTGTGGTGCTTTCTGAAGATCAGAGTAAGGAAATTAAGGGTGCCTTAGGAGTTTGGAGCTTCTTGAACTGACATTCGTGAGACAAAAGCCTATATAAGGCACTCAGATTCCTTTTCCATTCTATGTATTTAAAAATTGTAGTGCTGGTCATGACTCTGATTTCACAACCCAATAGATGGCGACCTAAGGCTTGAAAAACACTGTCTAGAGAAACACATGTGTCATAGCACTGTTTCTGTGATAGAAAAAAACAAAACATCTTCTAACTACAGAATGGCAAAACAAATTGTAGTACACTTTTACAATGAAGTGGCATACGGCAACAGAAATAAATTAAAGATAACTACATCAACATAGATGAATATTAAAAACAACTGCAAGCAATATGATTTTTACTTCTTTGTGAAATAGGTGAAGGGGACAAACAGGCACAGAATTCCAATTATAATATATGTTAGTCATGGGCATGAAAGTACAGCAGAGGAAATACAGTCACTAATATTGTAATATCTGTGTATGTTGACAGATGTTAACTACACTTATTGTGATGAGCATTTAAAAATGTAGATAACTGTCAAATCACTATGTTGTACACCTGAAACCAATATTGTATTTCAACTATACATCAATAAAAAAGTTAATAAAGAAAAACAATGGTAAGCAAAAAAGAAAAAAAGCAAATTGTAAAAGAAATTTATGGTATTCTTCCTTGTATATGAAGTTCAAAATCAGACAAAATGAAATGACCTACCATATATGGATACTTAGTTGTGCACTACAACTACTTTAAAAAGCAAGGGAATGGTTACCCAATGTAAGGATAGTGGTTACTTTTGGATGGAAAAGATATGATGGATTATGAGTATACAGAGTTTCATAGGTACTGGTAGGGCAGGACTTCTGGCTATGGGCAAATGATAGGGTCAGCAAACCTTCCCAAAATGTAACTATAAAGCAAGACAAAACTGACAAAAGCAACCATTTCCGTGCTCTGGAAATCAGTTGAAAGCATACAAGAACAGAAGTGTTGATGCTTAAAAACCTGCAGAATTTTGATTAAGAACAGTGGGGGTCTATGGTGTTCTTGCTTGGGACTCCTCATGTTTCCCACCATCTCATAGCTCAGTAGGTTCTGCATACTAATGAGGGCAAGACAGGCCCTGAGGATCTACCAGCTTACACCTACAAAGGTGTCTCATTCTGTTTGGAGTGGCTGACCACACCTATATACAGGGGCACTGTAGGTGCAAATGACAAACTCAGCAGCAGGCAAGCAAGGCAGTCAAGGGTTCTACTAGCCTATAGATGTGGTCATGAATGAGTCAGGTCAAGTAAATTGTGTCTGAGGCTGCATGATGCCAAAGAACCCAACAGAAAATAAGAGCCCAGGTAGAACTGAAAATGACCTTAAAATGTGCTACGTCATCCACATACACATCCATGAGCAGAACAAAAATCCTTATTTGCAGAAGGTGTTTGAGCATAACTTCAGCCCAAGCATTTGCTAACCAGTTAGCTATGCTAGAAAGGACCAGAGCAATGACTAGAAAGTCAGGCTTAAAATTTTAAATAGGAAAAAACAAAAAACAAATACCATATGATTTCACTTATATGTGGAGTCTAAAAACACAAAATAAATATATACAAAACAAATAGATTAATAGAGTGAACAGACTGGTGGATGCCACAGGGGAGGGAGGTGGGACAATGAGTGAGGGCAGAAAATATTAGTGAGGTTGTTTGGTATATTCACCTGGGTGATGGTTACATGAATGTACACATGTCAAAATTCATCAAGCTGTACACTAAGATTTGTGCATTTTATGTACCATAAATTAGTTAAATAAAGGCCTCAGGGTTTCTCTTGCTCATTCAACAGGGTTTCATGAGAAAAAAAGCTGAGCAGAAACATAAGCAACAGCTCACAGGAGAGCCCGACTTCAGTATTCCAGTTCACTAAGCAAACAGCAGCACTTCCAAGGGGAAAAATAAGCAGAATCCAAAATTGCTACAATATATTATCTGAAATATAGTTTTCAACAAAATACTAAGAGACTGTTGGAGAAACAGGAAATGTGAACCATACACTGGAGATAAAAAACAGTCACTAGAAAAATGAGTGTCCTCAGATACTGGACTCAGCAGACAAAGGCTTGAAAAGAGCTATTTTAAATATGTTCAAATAAGTAAAGAAAAATATGTTTTAAAAACTAAAAGGAAAGAATCAAAAAACTAAAAACAGAATATGTTTTAAAAACTAAAAGGAAAGAATCAAAAAACTAAAAACAGAAGTACCATATAACCAGTAATTCCACTTTTGGAATTTACCTGAAGAAAACAAAATACCTGATTCAAAAGGAAATATACACCCCTATGTTTATTACCACATTCTTTACAATAGCCAAGATATAGAAGCAATTGAAGTGAACACTAACAGATGAATGAATAAAGATGTGGTACAAATACACAACTGAAATATTATTCAGCAATGAAAAAAAAAGAAATCCTGCCATTTGCAACAACATGGATGTACCTAGTGAATATTATGATAAGTGAAATAAGCCAGGTGGAGAAAGACAAACACCATGATCTCATTTATTTGTGGGATATAAAAACAAAACAATACAAAACGAACAAAAGAGCAGCAGATTCATTGACACTGAGAAGTGACTGGTGGTTACCATGGGGGAGGGACTGTTGTAGGTGGGTGAGGAGGATAAAAGGGCACAAAAATTCTCAATCATAAAAGTTGGTCACAGAGGTAGTAGTCCAGCCTGGGGAATATAGCCAGTGATTCTGTAACATCTTCCTGTTTTGACAGTTAGGAACTGCACTAGTGGGGGTGAGGATTTAATAATATGGGTAACACTTGAACCACTGTGGTGTATACTTGAAACCAATATAAGATTGTTTACCAACAATACTTCAATTAAAAAATTTTTAAGTATTGTAACGAGTCAACATATAGAGAATCTCAATGAAGAGACAATTTGTTAAAGAGGACCAAATGGACATTTTGTAGTTGAAAAAAACAAAAACTTAAAGGAAAAATTTACTAGAAGGGCTTAACAGTGGGTTCAAGATGGCAGAGTACAATCAATCAATGAACATAGCGGCAAGTCAATAGAATCTGAAAAATGGAGAGAAAAAAAATGAACAGAGCCTCAGAAACTTGTGAAACAATGTCATGAATACATGTATTAACAGGAATCCCAGAGGGATAAAGAGGTAGAAAAAATTTAAGAAAATAATCCAAAGCCTCCTTTAAATTTGATGGAAAGTATTAATCTACATATCTAAGAATCTCAACAAATCTCAGGGACTAACAGAGATCCAAATAGACACTGCACTCAGACATGTGAAAGACAAAAAAAATCTTGAAAGCAGTAAAAGAAAATAACTCATCATAGCTGTAAAAAAAAAAGAAAAATGAAAAATAACATCATATATGAGGAAACAACAAATAAATTAACAGTTAACTTCTCACCTGAAACACTAGAGGTCAGAAAGTGGAATAGCATTCAAAGTGGTGGGTGGAAAAAACTATTAACTAAGAATTCTAGTGAATTATGGGTGAAAAAGATGAAGGTAAAAAAATTAGAGTGTTTGATATCTTGATCTGGGCAATGGTTACATAAGATATACAGTCAAAATTCATCAAGCTGTACACTAAATGTGTATTTATTTTATGTATCTCAATATTTAAAAAATAGATAAAAAAAAGAATTCTATATTCAGCAAAACTATTCTTTCAAATTGAAGGCCAAAAAAAAAAAAAAAGACAGAAAATTTCCAGATGAACAAAGACTAAGAGATTTCAATGGTACCAGACCAGCTTTACAAGAAATAATAAAGGAAATTCTTTAGGCTGAAAGGAAATGACACCATACTACCACTCAAATCCACAAAAGATAAGCAAACAACCAAAAGTGTAAATATTTAGGTTAACATGAAAGACTCTAAAATTTCTGTTTCTATTCCTTCTTTTAAAAAATTTAAGATTATGGAGCAATTATTATAACATTGCTAGGTTTACAATTTACATAGATGTTACATATATAAAAATAATAGCATAAAAGGGGGGAGGAAATGGAACTCTCCCACACTGAAGCAATGTTTCTGTACTTTATTGGAAGTAAGTATTAATTTGAAAAAGACTGTGATAAATGAAAATAGAGGTGAAATGCCTAGAGCAACCACTAAGAAAATAATTTTAAAAATACAGTTTAAAAACTAGCTCCCAAAGAAAGGCAGTAAAAGAGGTACAGAGGAATAAAACAAAAAGAAATGAGACATTAGAAATAACAAAATGTAAATGTAAATCCAGTCACATTAATAATTACATTAAATGTGAATGATTTAAACACTAATCAAAAGGCAGATGATGTTGGAATAGATAAAAAAAGATCCAACTGTATGTAGTCTACAAGAGTCATACCTTAGATGCGAAGATGTAACAGGTTGAAAAAAATGGGAAAAGATATTCCATGCAAAGAGCAACCATAGGAGAGCTGAAACATCTATATCAACATTTATGTCAATATCAAATATCTGTATCAAACATACATATATATGCACATAACAAAGACTCAAAATACATGAAACAAAAACTAACAGAATGGAAAGAACAAAGATAACTTAAAACTAATTAATATTGCAGATTTCAATTCCTCATTCTAAATAGACAACTTAACAGAAAATAAGACATAGAAGTTAAACAGTATCAACTACCTCAACCTGTATTATAATATAGAACATTACACTTGTTGGGTTGTTACTGGCATATACACCTGGTTACAGGGTAACCCCAATTAAGATGTGGAGCATAGGAAGAGTAAAAATAAAAATAATCAGTTTTGACTTGGACTAGATAATACTCATAGGAACAGAGGTCACAAAGAAATGTAGAAATACAGATTTGGACATTATCAAATAAAGAAAGGTGGTAGCTGAATATTATCAGCTCATCCAAGGAGAAAGCACGGAGTGAACAGGAAAGACTTTAAAAAATGTGAACCAGTTGCTTTAGTGTATAAACTAGTAGGTAAGAAATTATCCCTGGAAGGAAAAAGATAAAAGATATCCATAAAACACACACATAAGAGTCTTCCTTCTCATAATATACTCCTAGATATTAACAACTTCCTACAGACTTAGAATTGTGAGAAAAGACCAGGATTAATGGGATCTTATCTAGACAACCACTACAGGAAACCCTCTGAGCTTTCAACATAGCAACGTATAAAATCATTAAGTACTCAATTTAGGAAAGGCTTCCCTTTTATGCCTATTCAATTTTACTTTACCCCTTGTGAGCAATAACCATCATTAGCCATCCTTTCACACCACTATAATGACACAAAAATTAATGAATAAACTGAAACTGTATTGTCCTTTTTGATGTTACAAATGCAAACCGAAGTCATTTGCTGTTACAAGCTTATTGTTGCTACAGGCACTTTTCCGTTGAAACCACAAGTTGACACAAGCGTAGCCCATTAAATGAAACTGCTTCTAGGCAAGATTTTGCTGTACAGTAACATAAAATGTGCATTCTAATTGCTAGCACTTCTGCATCTGTTTACTTCATATCACCACCCTACAGATACAAAAAATACAAGCAGCTAATGTCTCAAACATGAGCTACATGACCCGGCTAACTTTATACTGCTTCTCCACGTGTACAAGCCATAGTATCATTCAAGAATTCCAACTTTGTTCTTTTGTACAAAACAAAACTCTGAAATAAATATGGCTTTCTGTTTAGATAAAAAAGCAGCTTTAAAGAAGGTCAATGTTTTACTGACAAAACAAGAATGCTTTTGCCCATTAAAGCAAAATTTTTCCTGTCACAGAAATTTAATTTTGGGGGGGAAAAAAAGACTTACAAATGATCCTGTCTATTCCCTTGTAAGGCAGGATTGGTCCAAACAGGGCACATTCTCTTTTACCTAATCTAACTTCAAATACCAAGTGACAGGGCTTATACCAAAACAGCATACTATGTTTCAAACAGATTTTATGACACATTTTTTTCCCAAGATTTAGTCTACGGTAGTCTCTCATTTTATTTAAAATTGATGCTAAAAATTCTGTATGTGACCAAAAACCAACCAATATAAAAACAGTCTACAAAAGACATATTAAAGATCAACCTTTCAGACATATGCACCCCTATGTTTATCGCAGCACTATTTACAATAGACAAGAAATGGAAGCAATCTAAGTGTCCATCAGTAGATGAATGGATAAAGAAGATGTGGTACACTTACACAATGGAATATTATTCTGCCATAAGAAGAAAACAAATCCTACCATTTGCAACAACATGGATGGAGCTAGAGGGTATTATGCTCAGTGAAATAAGCCAGACAGAGAAAGACAAGTATGAAATTATTTCACTCATCTGTGGAGTATAAGAACAAAAAAACTGAAGGAACAAAACAGCAGCAGACTCACAGAACCCAAGAATGGACTAACAGTTACCAAAGGCTTGAAAAGGACTGGGGAGGATGGGTGGGAAGGGAAGGATAAGAGGAAGAAGGGGTATTAAGTTTAGCACACATAATGAAGGGGCGGGGCACGGGGAAGGCAGTATAACACAGAGAAGACAAGTAGTGATTCTGTAGCATCTTCCTACCCTGATGGGCAGTGACTGTAATGGGGTATGTGGTGGGGACTTGATAATGGGGGGGAATCTAGTAACCATAATGTTGTTCACGTAAATGTATATTAATGATACCAAAAAAAATTTTTATTAAAAAATTAAAAAAAAATTTTTAAAGATCAACCTTTCATGTGAGTCTGCTCCTTTTTCAATATTTAAATTATTCATCCACTCCCCCACCCCAAGAAATCTATACTTACAAATTGTCAAAACTAGTAAGGTGTTAGACCACTAAAAGACAAATTGGAGTATTGAGTTCTTTGTTCTTTAATCAAAACAGACTCTCTCCTCCTCTGAGTCTTTTTCTTTTTAAGAAAATATTTTATTGAAATATCACCAAAGAAGTGTACTCAACCTAAGTGTGCAACTTGATGGATTTTTACAAAATGAACATATCCAAGTAATGACGATACAGGTACAGAACATTCTCCAAATTCCAGATACCTCCCTCATGCTGCTTCTAGTCATTACCTACCCCACCAAACATAACCATTATTCTACCTTTACTACCATGGATCATTTTTCCTGTTCCTAACCTTCAACATGATATAAACAAATGGGAGAATAATCTTTGTTCATGGATTGGAAGACTCATTACTGTTGAGATGCCTATGCTTTCCAACTTGATCCACAGATTGAAAGAACTCCAATCAAAATCCCAGCAAGTTATTTCATAGATACTGACATATTGATCCCAAAGTTTATATGGAAAGGCAAAGACCCAGAATTGTCAATATTGAAGGTTTTGGAGGAATGACACTATCCACTTCAAGACCTAATATAAAGCTACAGCAATCAAAACAGTGTAGTATTTGACAAAGAATACATACACTGATCAATGGAACAGAATATAGAGAGCCCAGAAATAAGCCCAAACAGTTAACTGACCTTTGACAAAAGACCAACTGAATAGAGAAAGAAATCTATTCAACAGATGGTACTGGAGCAACTGGACATCCACATTAAAAAGAAATTAACCTAGACCACACCTTACACCTTTCACAAAAATTATGTCAAAATGAATCATAGACACAAATGTAAAATGCAAAACTATACAACTAGGTGAAAACAGGAAAAAACTTAGATGTACTTAGGTTTGGCAGTGAGTTTTTAGATACAACACAAGCACAACCTATACAAGAAATTTTTGATAAGCAGACTTCATTAAAATTGAAAACTTCGGGAGGGCTGTGCAACTCAAAGAAGACAAGTAGTGATTCTATAGCATCTCACTACACTGATGGACAGTGACTGTAATGGGGTATGTGGGGGAGACTTGATGTGGGGAGTCTAGTAACCATAATGTTGCACATGTAACTGTAGATTAATGATACCAAAATAAAATTGAAAACTTCTTGTATACCAATGACACCTTAATAATAATTTTTAAAAAGTAGATGTCATATGAATATTTGGATTTCTCACTTGTCTTAAAAGTCAGAGAGCTGGTAATAGATCCTGCATTCCTCCATGATCAATTGAAACCAAATACCCATTACCTCCTTGAGATGAGTCTACTACATCAGGGTTCCTACCCACCTCGTTCACTCATTTGCACTCCCTGGGTGGCTGCAGTAGGAGTTTGTTTTCAATCCTGATCTAGGGTGTATTGTGTGTCCATATAGAAATGACTGAGGAGAGGCAAGAAAGGTCAGTGGAGGGCAGATCATGCAAGCTTTTGTGTGATAAGCATGTCTTTATAAGAGGGGCTCAGGAGGCTATAAAGATAGATAGAAGACTGGAAGATTTTTTTAAAGTTTTTCTTGAGATATAATTGATATTCAATAAACATGTACATATTTAATGTATACAATCTGATGAGTTTGGACATATGTATATACCTGTGAAGCCATCACAATATCAAAATAATAAACATATCCATTACCTCAAAAAAAGAAATTAAAACTTCTGCTCTGCAAAAGACACTGTCAAAATAATGAAAAGTTTAAATGAAAAGTATGTTTAAGTCTCATCTTAAAAAAAAAGGCTTTCTTGTTCCACTTTCACTTCAACTGTCAAACTTTAAGAACAATCAACATCTCTAATTCCTTATCTTGCACTGCTCAACTTAATGCAATCTAATTTCTGTTCCTGTTATTCCATCTGAAGTTTTGCTAAGGCTACCATTACCTCATGTCAGCAAATCCAAGAGACATTTTTAGTCCTCACTCCTTACTTCTCAGTAGTATCTGATACTGTTAACTATCTACTCCCTTTTGAAAATCCCCTTCCATGGACTTCTATACCATCACACTACTCTGGTTTTTACTTCCTTCTCCAGTTCAACCAACTTATATCTCCTTTGTTGAGTCACTCTTCTCACCTCTTTAAATATAGTTCTTCATGGCCCAGTCCTAGGTCCTCTTTTCTCTTATTTTACTTCTAGGCAGTGACATCAACATCCCTAGCTCCCAAATTCACACCCCCATCCCAAAAGGCTCTTCCAAAGATCTCCAAACCCAGATGGTCAATTATCTCCTTGACATTCTATTTGTATTATCTCAAAGATACTGCAAATTTACTATGTTAAAAAAAAATACCCAAACCTGCCCCTCCCCTACAAGCAATTAATATTCTACAAATTTGGTATTATAACCAAATCTAAAAGCATACCCCAAAAGCTCATTCCACCACCAAGTCATCTATTTGGCCATCCAAATACCCTTCAAGTTTTTTCACTTCTCTATTGCCTAGTCCAAGCTACCATGACCTTCTGCCTGTACTTATATAATGTTATTGGTCTCTCCACCTCCACTCCTGATCACTGTAAGTGCAGCCAGCATTGTTTTTGTTTAAAAATGAAAATCTGATCTTGATATACCTCTGGGTAAACTCTTAAAAACAATGAAACTATTTTTAATTCAACTGGCATATATCAAATAAACTTACTGTGTCAGTCAATATGCTACGTTTGGGATTCAAAAACAAATAAATCACAGTACTCACACTCAAGTGTAATCAAAAGGAAATATCTGTTGAAAACATACTATACTATTTAGGTGTTTCAGAGCAGTTAAAGATAAGCAGCTCACACAAATGAAGTAGATGAGTAGAAGTGAGAGAATTAGGTAAGTACTACAGGAGAAGTACAAAGGATTCTAGACACTCACAAGATCAGAACTAGAAAAAGACTCTATGAAGGCAATATGAATTCTACTGGACTTTTATTTTATTTATTTCAATAAATAAAAATAAGAGTAAAAAGAGCTGCTACAGAATCTTAAAGCCATACTCCAAAATAAGAGAGACGAGAAAAATCAAAGAGGTCAGAGGCAACAGACTCAAAACCCAAGAAGGGAAATGAAAGTTTCATATGAGGTAACTTAAAGTTTATAAGACTTACATTAGAGGTCTATTTTCACAAAGGCAATAATCCTGCAGAAACAAAAGTGCTGTCAATGTTTTCATGAAGGTCACTCTCAGCACTAATACAATATGGTAGCAGCCATGAGATACAGTTATCCAACACTGTCAAAACTGAAACAACTAAAGTTCACAAAAACACCAATCCTAAAGGCTAAAGGGAATTTGGAGTGCTATGTGTCCACTGACAAATTATTGATGTTCCTGTGCCTTGTGCCTCAGTTCCCCTAATTGTAAATTTTAAAACCTTGGTAGGACAAAATGAGTAACACACTTAAAGCACCTAGTACATAAGGAGCACAAAGTCACATTTAAAGAAACACAATTTTTTAATCTTTGTATTCTCTCTTCTTCCTCCTTACTTCAAGTCCATCACAGAACAAGTCACTTCTCTACAATTAAAGTCATCTGGATTCATTCATGCATTCAACACATCATTAGTGAGTACCTAGTACAAGCTACTGTACCAGGCACTGGGAAATATACAGTACCTTCCTAATGTACCTCATTTACAATCTAAGGAAGAGATGATCGACCAATAACACGACTGAATAATCAAATAAACACAAAATTTATTACTGTGGTAAATCTGGCAGAGAGAGGATATGTTTGCACCATGAAAGGAAAAAAGAGGAGGCGGGTGACATATCCTTGGAGATCTAGGAAGGCTTCCCCGAGGACTTAATAGGAAGCCACTGTTTTAAATTAAGGACGGAGACATTGATTTAAGCTGATTTGTAATTCAAAAAGACCACTCTGGCTGCAGAGTTGAGACTGGATGGACAAGGAGACAAAGAATCAATGCCGAAGAACAATTCAAAGGCAAGGCAAGAAATTACAGTAGCTCTGGACTGATGGTAGTGGCAGCAGAGAGAAGTGAATGCATCTGAGAGATCACAGAGGAAGGAAGTGTCAAAGACAAGTCTTTGGTTTCCAGATTCTTCAACTAGACTGATGGAAGAGGCAATTAACTAAGGGAGAAAAATGTGTACAGTGAATCAAAGGGGAAAAGGACATCAAGAGTTGGTTATTAGACACAGGGAATTTAAAGTGCCTTTGAGACATCCAAAAAAATGTTGAAAGCGCACTATGATATTTAATATTTAGGACTAAAGCTCGGGAAAAGTTGGGAGGATTTTCCTGCCAGTAAATTAAAGTACCTTCAGCATGCCTAAGAAAACACTAAATAAAAGAGTGAATTTAAAAAACTCAAATCTTTGAGAATCATTACAACTTCCTCAACCTCTCTTTGCAGCTGACTCTCACCATAATGAAAAGTAATGACAGATGAAAAAGACAGACAGCAAAGTAGAGAAGAAAAAAATAATCTAGGTAGGAGCCAGAAATGTGAGTTCCAATCTTAGCTCTAACTTTATAACTTAAGATGAGACTTCACCTTTGTTCTTTAGTTCCTAATCTGTAAAACTTAAAAAGGAATAAGGAGTAGAAATACAGACTCTAAAGATTGTTAAGGGAAATAGACATGTATATATGAAACAATGCCAGAAGGCTTTAAAAAGTCTAAAGCACCATAGATATGCAATGGATTGCTTAAGATGCTACCTAGAAATCTCAATACATACCTTGTGTGTAGGTAAGACAAAGTAGTTATTTTAGTAGTATTTCAGTAATAATCTCACATTCTTGTAAAAATAACTACGAATGACTCAGCCTTTGACATGGCTGGACAGGACAGTTTGATGTTGCTCAAGATGCAATACATGTGTTTACATATATAAAAACAATAATAGTATTAAAATTAAGTTCTCTAGTTTTCAGATAATCAGCCAAGCATTTAAACGCATAACCCACCTGCAACAATTTTGTAAGGTAAATATTTTTACGCCATTTTACATATAGTTGCAAAGTTGGGGAATTTGCACGAACTCAGAGAGCAAATACTGGACTTAGGATTTTAACTGAAGTGACTCCAGAGTCCAAGTTCTTTGTTGATAGAACCCGGACCTGAGTAGCGCCTTTTGAATAAGCTCACCCACAATCTCAGAGAGACCTAGGTTTCATCTTACCTAGGCTACAATCATTCTCCAGAAGACACATCATCAAACCACAACCCCACCTTTTCCATGACCCCTCCCCTCAAAGAGCCCACCAAAAACCCTGGCCATAAAAAGCCTCTTGACCTGTTAGAGACCCCTTTTCCTTGGTTCTGCAGGCCAGAACAGAGGGGTCCCTCTCACGTTTAGCAATAAACCTGCTTGGACTGTTGAGTTCGCATCCCCTCTTTTGTTTCATTCATCACCCATCACTCCACAGTATATTCTACCTAGCACTATATTAAAATACTGAGGAGAATTAAAGATGGTGTTGTGAGAGGTGAGACACAGGCTTCCTCCTAAAACCGCATATAATACGCAAATATAATTAATACAACTTATCCTGAAAGAACAGGAAAGAGGATTGCACCAGACTGCATACACCTAGAGAAAAGAGCAGACCTCACAGAACAGGGTAACATACCAAAGCTGTGGCCCAGCAGAATCCAAGCCCTTCCCCCACCCCAGCTCACTGGCGGGAGGAAGAGAAGCTGAGCAGGGAGGGAGTGGAGGCCTGTGACTGCTGAATACCTAACTCCAGAGATCTGCTCTGGGAGCACAAACATACAATTCATGGTGCTTGCATGATACTCTCGGGATTACCGGGTTGGAAAGCTACAACAGGCAGAACTGCTGGAGAGACTGAGATTACAGCTGCTTGTGGAAAGCAGGGATCCATATCCGGCTGCTCTGGGACAAAAGAAAAGTGGGCAGTCTGAGAGATTTCCTAACAAGGAAGCCCTTAGCAAGAGGGCTGCTAAAGGGGCAAGGACTGCACAGAGCTTACTGCTCAGGAGATAAGAAAGGTAGACAAAATTGTCCGGGAGCATTCTGCGCAGCAGGTTGGAAACTTTGCCATATAGACTCTCATACCTAAGGAGGAAAAAGAAATCTTCCTCCTTAGATGATCTTCAGGTGCTCCAGCTCCCGGGCTGGCTACACGGCTCCAAGGACCCCCTCCATGATACGCAGCCTACTGTGCCTTTCTCCCAGCCAGCCCCACGTAGCTCGCAAACTGGCAAACCCTACCCAGGCGGTAGGCCAGCCAGAGAGAGGGTCTGCCTACAGCAACTACAAACGAAAAGCGTAGAGGCTTATACCTGTGTGCTCAGCCCACTGGATCAGGCAGTAGACACAGGCATAGCAGCTGGGTAACAGGGAACAGCCCTTTCTTCTCCCCAGGCACCAACACCACTCCCCTGCGAAACCCGACATTGCTTCAGGGGCTGAGCAGCTCCAGGGACTAGAGCTTCTGGGCACTAGAGGGCGCCATATACAATTATGAAATGCCAAAGGAATCTGGTTTAGAGTAAAATTGTTAATAACACTCCTGAGAAAGATTTAAATGACATCAACCTCATAACTCTTCCTGAAAGGGAGTTCAAAATAAAAATCATTAACATGCTCATGGAGGTACAGAAAGATATTCAAGAAGTGAGGAAAGAATTCCGGTCGGAGATCCAATCGTTGAAGAGCACAATGGACAGTATTAAAAGCAGACAGGATATGGGGGAGGAGACAATAAATGAAATAGAAATTAGAGAAGAGGAATACAAAGAAGCTGAGGCACAGAGAGAAAAAAGGATCTCTAAGAATGAAAGAATATTGAGAGAATTCTGTGACCAATCCAAACGGAACAATATTCGCATTATAGGGGTACCAGAAGAAGAAGAGAGAGAAAAAGGGATAAAAAGTGTCTTTGAGGAGGTAATTGCTGAAAACTTCCTCATTATGGGGAAGGAGATAGTCTCTAAGGCCATGTAGATGCACAGATCTCCCAACACAAGGGACCCAAGGAAGACAACACCAAGACATATAGTAATTAAAATGGCAAAGATCAACGATAAGGACAGACTATTAAAAGGACCAGAGAGAGAAATAAGATCACATACAAAGGAAAGCCCATCAGCCTATCATCATACTTCTCAGCAGAAACCTTACAGGCCAGAAGGGAGTGGCATGATGTACTTAATGCAATGAAGCAGAAGGGCCTTGAACCAAGAATACTTTATCTGACAAGATTATCAGCTAAATTTGAAGGAGGGATTAAACAATTCCCAGATAAGCAAAAGCTGAGAGAATATACCTCCCGCAAACCATCTCTACAGTGTATTTTGGAGGGATTGCTATAGACGGAAGTGCTCCTAAGATTTAATAGCTGTCACCAGAAGTAATAAAACCACAGTAAAGTAGAACAGCTAATTACTAAGCAAATGCAAAAATTAAAATAAATATCTCCAAAGTCAATCAAGGGATAGACAAAGAGTACAGAATATGATACCCAATATATAAAGAATGGAGGAGGAAGAAAAAAAAAAGAACCCTTAGTTTGTGTTTGTAATAGCATATTAAGTGAGTTAAGTTAGACTCTTAAATAGTAAGGAAGTTAACCTTGAAACATTGGTAACCACAAATCTAAAGCCTGCAATGCCAATAAGTGCGTATCTATTGATAATCACCCTAAATGTAAGTGGACTGAATGCAACAACCAAAAGACAGAGTCACTGAATGATTAAAAACGAAGACCCATCTATATGCTGCCTACAAGAGAACTCACTTTAAACCAAAAGACATAGACAGACTAAAAGTGAAGGGATGGAAAAGATATTTCATGCAACTAATAGGGAGAAAAATAAGGAAGTGCAGTACTTGTATCAGACAAAATAGACTTCAAAACAAAGAAAGTCACAAGAGATAAAGAAGGACATTACATAATGATAAAAGTGTCAATCCAACAAGAAGATATAACTATTATAAATATGCGCCCAACAAAGGAGCACCTACATATGTGAAACAAATACTAACAGAATTAAGAGGAGAAGTAGAATGCAGTGCATTCATTCTAGGAGACTTGAACACTCCACTCACTCTGAAGGACAGATCAACCAGACAGAAAATAAGTAAGGAGACAGAGGCACTCAACAACACAATAGAACAGATGGACCTAACAGACATCTACAGAACTCTACACCCAAAAGCAGCAAAATATACATTCTTCTCAAGTGCACATGGAACATTTTCAAGAATAGATCCTATCTTAGGCCATAAAAAAGAGCCTTGGTAAATTCAAAAAGATTGAAATTGTACCAACCAGTTTCTCAGACCACAAAGGTATGAAACTAGAAATAAATTACGCAAAGAAAATGAAAAATCCCACAAACACATGGAGGCTTCACAACTTGCTACTAAATAATGAATGGATCAATGACCAAAAAAAAAAAAAGAATCAAGCAATACATGGAGACAAATGACAACAATAATTCAACACTGCAAAATCTGTGGGACGCAGCAAAGGCCGTGTTAAGAGGAAAGTATACTGCAATACAGGACTACCTCAGGAAAGAAGAACAATACCATATGAGCAGTCTAAACTCACAATTGATAAAACTACAAAAAGAAAAATAAATGAGGCCCAAAGGAGGGACATAATAGGGATTAGAGCAGAAATAAATAAAATTGAGAAGAATAAAACACTAGAAAGATTCAATGGAAGCAGGAGCTAGTTCTTGAGAAAAATAAACAAAATAGATAAACCCTTAGCCAGACTTATCAAGAAAAAAAGAAAGTCTACTCAAATAAACAGATTCAGAAATGAGAAAGCAAATATCACTACAGACACAACAGAAATACAAATAATTACTAGAGAATACTATGAAAAATTATATGCTAACAAACTGGATAACCTAGAAGAAATGGACAACTTTCTAGAAAAATATACCTTCCAAAGTTGACCCAAAAAGAAACAGAAAATCTGAGCAGACCAATTACCAGCAATGAAATTGAACTGGCAATCAAAAACCTACCTAAGAACATAACACCTATACCAGATGGCTTCACCGCTGAATTTTATCAAACATTTAGCAAAGACCTAATACCCATCCTCCTTAAAGTTTTCCAAAGAGTAGAAGAAGAGGGAATACTTCCAAACTTATTCTATGAGGCCAGCATCACTCTAATACCAAAACCAGGCAAAGACACCACAAAAAAAGAAAATTACAAACCAATATCCCTGATGAACATAGATGTAAAAATACTCAACAAAATATTAGCAAACCGAATTCAAAAATACATCAAAAAGATCATCCATCATGATCAAGTAGGATTTATTCCAGGGATGCAAGGATAGTACAACATTCGAAAATCCAACATCATCCACCACATCAACGAAAAGGACAAAAACCACATGATCATCTCCATGGATGCTGAAAAAGCATTTGACAAAATTCAACATCCATTCATGATAAAAACTCTCAACAAAATGGGTACAGAGGGCAAGTACCGCAACATTATGAAGGCCATATGACAAACCCACAGCCAACATTATACTTAACAGCGAGAAGCTGAAAGCTTTTCCTTTAAGATCGGGAACAAGACAAGGATGCCCAGTCGCCCCACTTCTATTCAACATAGTACTGGAGGTCCTAGCCATGGCAATCAGACAACACAAAGAAATAAAAGGCATCCAGATTGGCAAGGAAAAAGTTAAACTGTCCCTGTTTGCAGACGACATGATATTGTACATAAAAAACCCTAAAGATGATTTTTGTGAAGTAATTTCTCTGAGTTAAGGAGCACCAGTGATAATATTCTACCCCACTATGCCTGTTCACTCATTACAAATAATGATTGCAAGTGTCTGGAGTTGAGACTTCTAAAGACGCAAGGGCGAGAGCAGATCCAAGTGATACTACTCTTCACCAGTAATCACAGGGACAAGTAGCAGACAAGAAGCTCCCTTGTATTTGTCCCACTCCTCTTGGAAAAATCCACTCCAGTCCATTTTCTGGTGTCTTCCTGAGGGGCGCCATTCTGGAGTGCCCCAGCTTTGATGGAGAACTGGGAGATCCCTTCACAAACATCCTATCCCTTCCTTTCTCTTCATTTGGGGGTGCAACACAGAGTAGGACTGAGTGGTTTTTGGAGGAAGGAGAAACTCTGATCTGGCAAGTGTTTCTCACACACTGGAGGAGCACCTTGTTGGAGACTGTCCATTGCAGAGATTGTACCGAAGGAGGCTCCGGACAGGAAAGAAGAACCCTAGTTCCAGCCTCAGATCTGTCCCTTTCCAGTTCACCTTACTGGAGTCTGAATTAATTGGTGATGAATAAAAAATGTATTAACTAAAAAAAAAAACCCTAAAGAATCTACTCCAAAACTACTAGATCTGATATCTGATTTCAGCAAAGTTGCGGGATACAAATTAATAAGCAGAAATCTGTGGCATTCCTATACACTAACAATGAACTAGCAGAGAGAGCAATCAGGAAAACAATTCCATTCAGTTGCATAAAAAAATAAAATACCTAGGAATAAACTTAACCAAGGAAGTTAAAGACCTATACTCTTAAAACTACAAGACACTCATGAGAGAAATTAAAGAAGATACCAATAAATGAAAACACATACCATGCTCATGGATAGGAAGAATTAATATCGTCAAAATGGCCATCCTGCCTAAAGCAATCTACATATTCAATGCAATTCCTATCAAAATAACAAAAGCATTCTTCAATGAATTAGAGAAAATCGTTCTAAAATTCATATGGAACCAAAAAAGACCCCAAATAGCCCAAAGCAATCCTGAGAAGGAAGAATAAAGCTGGGGGGATTATGCTGCTCAACGTCAAGCTCTACTACAAAGCCACAGTAATCAAGACAATTTGGCACTGGCACAAGAACAGACCCATAGACCAATGGAACAGACTAGTGAGCCCTGATATAATACCCAACAATATATGGCCAATTAATATATGATAAAGAAGTCATGGCCATACAATGGAGAAACAACAGCCTCTTCAACAGCTGGTGTTGGCAAAACTGGACAGCTACATGCAAAGCAATGAAACTGGATCATTGTTTAACCCCATACAAAAAAGTAAACTCGAAATTGATCAAAGACCTGAATGTAAGTCATGAAACCATAAAACTCTTAGAAGACAACATAGGCAAAAACCTCCTGAGTATAAGCATGAGCAACTTCTTCCTGAACGCATGTCGTCGAGCAAGGGAAACAAAAGCAAAAATGAACTCATGGGACTACATCAAACTAAAAAGTTTCTGTATGGCAAAGGACACCATCAACAGAACAAAAAGGCATTCTACAGTATGGGAGAACATATTTGTAAATTACATATCCCAAAGACTGGGAATATGGCGGCGTAAGCAGGGTGGCGGAAATCTCCTCTCAAAACCATATATATTTAAGAAAATACAACAAATACAACTATTCCTAAAAGAGACCAGAAGATACAGGACAACAGCCAGGCTACAGATACACCTGTGAGAACTCAGCACCTCACAAAGCGGGTAAGATACAAAGCCACGACCTGGCAGGACCCAAGCACTCCCCCACCCCAGCGCACCTTCAGGAGGAAAATAATCAGAGCGGGGAGGGAGTGGAAGCACAGTCCTGCCAAAGAACCAGCCCTGGTGATCTGCGCCAGGAGCACCGACACACATCACGTGGTGTATCAGAGATTTAAAAAACAGATGTGAAGGATCTGAGATGGAGACTGCAACCGGGTTCTCTTAGCCAGCTCCCCAGGACAAAAGACAAGCGGGCACTTTTTTAAAAGTCTTCAGAGACAAGGGCCCAACTATGGAACAAAATTGTCCCAGCGCACTCAGCCCAGCAGGCTGGGAGTCTTGGGGAATTTCAGACCCCATGGCCAGTGGCCAGGCAAAGCAGCCACGCCGAGGCTTCCCACAGAAATAAGCAGCCTCCCATGCGTTCCCTCCCCAGCCGGCGCCCCAGACTGAGCCGCCGCTGCTGCGGAACAGCAGACGAGTGGCCCACCCACAGCAACCGCACACAGTCTACTCCTGACAGGCTCACAGCTAAATGGGAAGAGCCCAGAACCTGGTCTGAAAGGCACCAAGGGGCCCAGAACGCCCCCAGAGTAACTGCAAACCCCTCAGTGATATAGACTAGGATGAGGGCAACCCCGCACAAAGGCAGTCCTGGGATTATCCCAGAGACTGCCTCCCCATGTGCAGGAAAACAGCTCAGGCCTAGGAGAAGTGAAAGGAGAACAACAAGCAGGAAGGGACTTTGTTCTCCCAGCTGACACACGTGGCACCTACCAGCGACCATTTCTACCACCATGAAAAGACAGAAGAATATGGTCCAGACAAGGATCACACAGACAACCCCAGAGAGGGAGCCTGACAGAATGGACATGCACAATTTTCTTGAAAAAGAATTCAGAATAAAAGTCATAACCATACTGATGAATCTACAGAGAAATATGCAAGAGCAAAGGGAGGAAGTGAGGGAAGTGAGGAAAGACAATGCAGAAATTAGACAAGCCATCGATGGGCTTAGCAGCAGACTGGACGAGATGCAAGAGACTGTTAATAGAATAGAAATCAGAGAACAGGAATACAGAGAAGCTGAGGTAGAGTGAGTAAAAGGATCTCTAGGAATGAAAGAATATTAACAGAACTGTGTGACCAATCCAAACAGAACAATATTCGCATGATAGAAGTACCAGAAGAAGAAGAGAGAGAAAAGGGATAGAAAGTGTCTTTGAAGAAATAATTGCTGAAAACTTCCCCAAGATGGGGAAGGAAATAGTCTCTCAGACCATGGAAGCCCTCAGATCTCACAACACAAAGAGCCCAAGGAAGACAACACCAAGACACATAATAAAATGGCAAAGATCAAAAATAAGGACAGAGTATTAAAGGCAGCTAGAGAGAGAAAAAATATCACCTACAAAGGAAAACCCATCAGACAATCATCAGACTTCTCAACAGAAACCTTACAGGCCAGAAGAGAATGGCATGATATATTTAACGTAATGAAACAGAAGGGCCTCGAACCAAGAATATTGTATCCAGCACGATTATCATTTAAATTTAAGGGAGGGATTAAACAATTCCCAGACAAGCGAACGCTGGGGGAGTTTGCCTCCCATAAACCACCTCTACAGGATATCTTAAAGGGACTGCTCTAGACGGAAGCACTCCTAAGGCTAAAAAGATGTCACCAGGGAAAATAAAATCATAGCAAAGAAAGCAGACCATACAAATACTAACTAAAGGCAAAGAATAAAACACCTAGTATATAAAGAATGGAGGAGGAAGAATAAGAAGGGAGAGAAATAAAGAATCATCAGACTGTGTGTGCAACACCTTAACAAGAAAGTTAAGTTAGACTGTTAGATAGTAAAGAAGCTACCCTTGAAACTTTGGTAACCACAAATCTAAAGACAGCAATGGCAATAAGTACGTATCTATCAATAATCACCCTAAATGTAAACGGACTGAATGCACCAATCAAAAGACACAGAGAAACAGAATGGATAAAAAAGCAAGACCCATCTATACGCTGCTTACAAAAGACTCACCTCAAACCCAAAGATATACACAGACTAAAGGTGAAGGGATGGAAAAAGATATTTCATGCAAACAATAAGGAGAAAAAAGCAGGTGTTACACTATTTGTATCAGATAAAATAGACTTCAAAACGAAGAAAGTAACAAGAGATAAAGAAGGTCATTACATAATGATAAAGGGGTCAGTCCAACAAGAGGATATAACCATTTTAAATATATATACACCCAACACAGGAGCACCTACTTATGTGAGATAAATACTTACAGAATTAAAGGAGGAAACAGAAAGCAATGCATTCATTTTAGGAGAATTCAACACACCACTCACTCCAAAGGACAGATCAACCAGACAGAAAATAAGACACAGAGGCACTGAACAACACACTAGAACAGATGGACCTAACAGACACCTACAGAACTCTGCACCCAAAAGCAGCAGGATACACATTCTTCTCAAGTGCACATGGAACATTTTCCAGAATAGACCACATACTAGGCCACAAAAAGAACCTCAGTAAATTCAAAAATATTGAAATTTTACCAACCAACTTCTTAGATCACAAAGGTGTAAAACTAGAAATAAATTTTAGAAAGAAAACAAAAAAGCTCACAAATACATGGAGGCTTAACAGCATGCTCCTAACTAATCGATGGACAAATGACCAAATTAAAACAGAGATCAAATAATATATGGAGACTAATGACAAAAATAACACAAAGCCACAACTGTGTGACGCAGCAAATGCAGTTCTAAGAGGAATGTATATTGCAATCCAGGCCTATTTAAAGAAGGAAGAACAATTCCAAATGAATAGTCTAAAGACCCAATTATTGAAATTGGAAAAAGAAGAACAAATAAGGCCCAAAGTCACCAGAAGGAGGGAAATAATAAAGATCAGAGAAGAAATAAATAAAATTGAGACAATAAAACAATAGAAAAAAGTCAATGAGACTAAGAGCTGGTTCTTTGAAAAAATAAACAAAAATAGATAAACCCCTAGGTGGACTTATTAAGAGAAAAAGAGAATCTACACACATAAACAGATCACGACGGACCCCACAGAAATAAAAAGAATTAGAAGAGAATACTATGAAAATCTATATGCTAACAAGCTGGAAAACCTAGAAGAAATGGACAACAACTTAGAAAAATACAACCTTCAAAGACCGACCAAGCAAGAAATAGAAAACCTAAACAGACCAATCACCAGCAACAAAACTGAATCAGTAATCAAAAAACTGCCCAAGAACAAAACCCCCAGGCCAGATGCATTCACCTCTGAATTTTACCAGACATATAGAGAAGAAATAATACCCATTTTCCTTAAAGTCTTCCAAAATACAGAAGAGGAAAGAATACTTCCAAACTCATTCTATGAAGCCAGCATCACTCTAATACCCAAACCTGGCAAAGACCTCACCAAAAAAGAAAATTACAGACCAATATCCCTGATGAACGTACATGCAAAAATACTCAACAAAATATTAGCAAGCCGAATTCAAAAATACATCAAGAGGATCATACACCATGATCAAGTGGGATTCATCCCAGGGATGCAAGGATGGTACAACATTCGAAAATCCGTCAACATCATCCACCACATCAACATAAAGAAGAACAAAAACCACATGATCATCTCCATAGATGCTGAAAAAGCATTTGACAAAATTCAACATCCATTCATGATAAAAACTCAACAAAATGGGTATAGAGAGCAAGTACCTCAACATCATAAAGGCCATATATGACAAACCCAAAGCTAACATCATACTTAACAGTGAGAAGCTAAAAGCTTTTCATCTAAGATCGGGAACAAGACAGGGATGCCCACTCTCTCCTCTGTTTTTTTAACATAGTACTGGAGGTCCTAGCCACAGCAATCAGACAAAACAAAGAAATACAAAGCATCCAGATTGGTAAAGAAGTAGCCAAATTGTCACTATTGCAGATGACATGATATTGTACTTAAAAAACCCTAAGGACTCCACTCCAAAAGTACTAGAACTAATATCTGAATTCAGCAAAGATGCAGGATACAAAATTAACACACAGAAATCTGTTGCTTTCCTATACACTAATGATGAGCTGTTAGAGAAATCAGGAAAACAATTCCATTCACAATTGCATCCAAAAGAATAAAATACCTAGGAATAAACCTAACGAAGGAAGTGTAAAACCTATACCCTGAAAACTACAAGACACTCCTATGAGAAATTAAAGAGGACACTAACAAATGGAAATTCATCCCATTCTCTTGGCTAGGAAGAATAAATATTGTCAAAATGGCTATACTACCTGAAGTAATCTACAGATTCAACGCAATCCCTATCAAAACACCAATAGCATTCTTCAGTGAACTGGAATAAATAGTTCTAAAATTCATATGGAACTACAAAAGACCCCAAATAGCCAAAGCAATCCTGAGAAGGAAGAATAAAACAGGGGGAATTACACTCCCTGCCTTCAAGCTCTACTACAGAGCCACAGTAATCAAGACAATATGGTATTGGCACAAAAACAGACCCACAGACCAGTGCAACAGAATAGAAAATCCAGAGATTAACCCAAACATATATGGTCAATTAATATATGATAAAAGAGACTTGGATATACAATGGAGAGACAACAGCCTCTTCAGCAGCTGGTGTTGGCAAAACTGGACAGCTATATGTAAGAGAATGAAACTGGACTACTGTCTAACCCCATTCACAAAAGTAAACTCAAAATGGATCAAAGACCTGAATTTAACTAATGAAATCATAAAACTCTTAGAAAAAAACATAGGCAAAAATCTCTTGGACATAAACATGAGCGACTTCTTCATGAACATATCTCCCCGGGAAAGGGAAACAAAAGCAAAAATGAACAAGTGGGACTATATGAAGCTGAAAAGCTTCTGTACAGCAAAGGACACCATCAGTAGAACAAAAACACATCCTACAGTATGGGAGAATATATTCATAAATGACATGTCAGATAAGGGGTTGACAGCCAAAATATATAAAGAACTCACACACCTCAACAAGCAAAAAGTAAATAATCCAATTAAGAAATGGGCAGAGGATATGAATAGACACTTCTCCAAAGAAGAAATTCAGATGGCCAACAGGCACTTGATAAGATGCTTCACATCGCTAATCATCAGGGAAATGCATATTATGAGATATCACTTCACACCAGTAAGGATGGCCAACATCCAAAACACAAACAGCAACAAATGTTGGCAAGGATGTGGAGAAAGGGGAACCCTCCTACACTGCTGGTGGGAATGCAAATTTTCAATCATTGCGGAAAGCAGTATGGAGTTTCCTCAAAAAACTCAAAATAGAAATACCGTTTGACCCAGGAATCCCACTCCTTGGAATTTACCCAAAGAATACAACTTCTCAGATTCAAAAAGACATATGCACCCCTATGTTTATCGCAGCACTTTTTACACTGATGGACTGCATTGGGGTATGGGTGTGAAGTTGATAATATGGGTAAATGTAGTAACCACATTGTTTTTTCATGTGAAACCTTCATAAGAGTGTATATCAATAATACCTTAATAAAATAATAATAATAATGAGCTGCTCGGTAGTATTAGCTATTAATGACAATAATAAAGTCAAGAAACGGGTGACTTTTGCTATAATTCTCTTTTAATATGATTTTCAGTCAAAAATGTTGGAAGGATATACTGCAAAAACTGGAAGCAGCAAGATGTCCTCTAGCTGATGAATGGTTTAATAAACTGTGGTACAACTAGACACTGGAATACTGTTCAAAACTAAAAAGAAATGATCTATCAAACCATGAAAAGACATAAGGAAAACTTAAATGCACATCACAAGATGAAAAAATCCAATATGAAAAACCTACATCATGTTTAATTTCAAATATGACACTCTGGAAAAGGCAAAAACTATGGAAAGTTAGTAAAAAGGTCAGTGATTGCCAAGGGTTGGGGAAAGGGAGGCAGCACAAGGAATTTTAGGGCAGTGAAATTACTCTGTATGACACTGTAATGGTGGATACATGCCATTTTACATTTGTCCAAACCCACGAACTGTACAAGAGTGAACCCCTTAGGACTAAAGGTGATAATGATGTGTCAATGTAGGTTCCTCAGTCAGAAATGTACCTCTCTGGTAGAAAATGTTAATGATGGAGGAGACTATGCATGTGTGGGGAAGGGTATATATGGAAAATTTCTGTATGTCCCATCCTAGCTTGCTGTGAACCTGAAAACTACTATAAAATAATAAAGTCTCTTAAAATAAGTAAATAGTGTGTTAAAAAAAAAACAGTGGTTGCCAGGAGGGAGCAGAAAAGGGGAAGGAATGAGTAAGTGAAGCAAAGGAGATTTTTAGGGCACTAAAACTACAGTTGACCCTTGAACAACACAGGGGTAGGGACACCAACCCTCACTTGCTGCAGTGGAAGATCTAAGTGTAACTTTTGACTCCTCAAAAACTTAATTATTAACAACCTGTTGACCGGAAGCCATACTAGTAACATAAACAGTCTACCAACACATATTCTGTATGTATATGTATTATATACTGTATTCTTAAAGAAAATGTTTTTTCAAATTGTCACAAATCTCCAAAACTTTTCCCAATATATTTATTGAAAAAAAAATCTGTGTATAAGTGGACCCTGCAGTTCAAACTTGTGTTGTTCAAAGGTCAACTATATTCTGTAAGCTACTGTAATGATGGATTAGGCATTAGGCAATTTGTCAAAACCTAAGGAACTGCTATTCCATGTTTTTCAATACAGGATCTCTGTTTTTTTCAAAATAAAGAATAACCCCTAATGTAAACTTGGACTTTAATAGATGTATCAATATTAGCTCATCAATTGTAACAAATGTACCAAACTAATGCAAGGTGGTGGTGATATGGGAAACTGAGTAGGAAGGTATATAAGAACAGCACTTTTGCTCAATTTTTCTGCAAACCTAAAACTGCTCTGAAAAATAAGACTATTAATTTTTTTTTTATGCAGAAGAAACTTGTTAGCATGGAGCTGCTGGGAGGCCAACTTTGCCCTCATGAGAGAAAAGCCTGGCTCAAAATGACTCCCACCAAGACAAGCAGCAGAGCCAGTACACAAAGAGAAAAATAGTGCCCAGATGACATCAAATGAGCTTCTAGATCCAACTAGGCCAGAGGCCAGTGCACACTGGACTGATTAGAATTAATGAAACTATTAAATCTCTTTTTTTCCTTTTTAAAAAATGCATGTGATGTTACTGAAAGTATGTTAAAATCATCCCCTGCACAAATACTTTCACAGGGGCATGGTGATTGCACACAGAAAACCACTGCAGTTACTGAAAGTATGTTAAAATCATCCCCTGCACAAATACTTTCGCAGGGGCATGGTGATTGCACACAGAAAACCACTGCAGCTAATGGGCCTACTTGTAGCCTTCATGGGAAAGGCAGCAATGAGAGCAATCTGCATTACCCTGGCTTGGGCTGCTCATCATGGGAAAATTGGTGCCGCTGGTCAATTTTAGACACAGAATAAATATTCAACCAGGAATTAGACAAGACTTCAATGTTTTCAGAAAGCTTCAAAGGTATTTAAAATGCAAAAAAGATATGGGCAATTTCATTTGAAAACCCACTGAAAGAATGTTTGACTCACGAATGATTAAAAAAAAAAATCAATGGACATTTTAGTGCACATTTGTAGGCTTTTCTTTAAAGCCGTAACTTTAAAAGACACATAGAATAAGTCATCTACCCACACTGACAACTATCTAAACAATTCTATTTAGGTTTTCGGAACATTTTTACTATTTTTATTAATTATTGCTCATAGTTAACCTGAAATGTATAATCCTCATTTCTAAGAAAAGAATATGTAGGTCAATGGCCAAGATATATTTAGATAGATATATTTAGAACACCTTCTGAATTTCCAACTTGCTTCTTAACCTAAGACTAGATCATGCTACACAAGCAGCCTCCTTAAACCAAAATGAAAATTCTGAGTATATGGATCTTTACAAAAGATAGCTTACATTATATACACTGAAACAATAAAGTGTTTATACAGAGTTCTTTAAAATAAGTTTTCCCAATGTATATGAAGTCTGATACTTAAAATTTGGTTTTGCCCACAAATATGTAAAAATGTACCTCCTGTGTAAATCAAGGCACATCTATATTTTACAGTGAAGAAGGTAAGACTGCTCCTCACTTAGACCAACAATTCCTTTATATGTATTTTCTCACAATTACAATAAAATGAAAATTTTTTAAGGCCCACGATGTATGTTTTGCTCAAATCTCACTTCAACATCATTACGCCTCGTTAGTGTCCAAATTCTTCAACACACCAAGATCTTTTCTGATTCAGCGGATTTTTCACTTGCTGGTTCCACAGCAAGGAAAGCACTTCCCTAACTCTTTTTGAGGCTGGCCCTTACTTTTATTTCAGGTCTCAACTCAAATTTACCTTAAAAAGGCTTTCCCTAAATGCACTAAATACCTCCTCTCATCCATACCCCATTATTCTCTATTTTTTAACAAACTGTCTAAAATTACCTTACTTATATGTATATTTAGTTTATTTATCTGCTTCATAGAATATAAGACACAAAAGGACAAGGACTTTGTCTCCTTAATAACTATATCCACAGCACCTAGAAAAATACCCAATACATAGTAGACAGTATTTGTTGAACAACACATACCTACACTTATTTTCAATATTTATTAAGCAAAAGACATTTTGCTAGGCCCTGTGGATAAGAAGTCCCATACCATTTTAAAATAAAATGTTTTATTGAAATAGAATCTTAAGGACATTTCGGTATTTTAAAAATTAAGTTGACATTTAAAAATCCAATATATTTGTTAAAATTTTCCAAAACATTTAAGGACAAAATCTGCTATAAGTATAGTTACGCTTTACTTCAGCACTCACTTTACCTTCAAATGCACCATTAGCATAACACATGCCCTTCAGATATGCATAATAAGAATACAAGGCTTTTTAAATGGATTATTTTTCAAGATGGCAACCACAAGATACGCAAATAGTATGACATACCCTTGCTTCGATCTATGGCTCAATTAGTACTACAAGCTATCAACATTCAAATAAACACTAAGTCACTTCATAATTTGTTTTTGCCCACAAATGTACAAGAATACATATTTTAAATAAATTAAGGCATAGCTACATTTTACACTTAAGGTAAACAAGACTGCTCCTCTTGATAAACGTCCCTAAAAACAAAAATCCATTGTTTTGATTCATTTTATAGAACCACACAGCCACCATTTCTCTGGTATCTTTAGATTTCAAGAAAACTGTAGTTTTCCATACTGCACTTACTTAAAATATGCCCAAGGCATGCCAAATGGTTAATCAATATAAGTAAAAACTACACCATATACAGAGGGAAGGAATTACTAAGCAAGGGAGTTGCAGCTTAAATAGCCTCACAGCAGTCTAGTCTAAGCACATTTTTTTAAGTTATTTTTTTTTAACAGACTTAGCTTCAAGATCTAAAATTTGTTAGCTGGCTTAGAGTTTAAATATTCTATGTATGTTTATTACTGAATCTATTATTCAAAAATGATGCATTCTCCTAACACTAAAAATCAAATTGGACTGCTTCTACACTGTTGAAAAACACTTCTGACATGGATGGGACTTAAAAAAAAAAAAGTCATGAGCCCACCACCAAAAATGCAGTAATGTAGATAATGTAAGTTTTCTGCCTCCAAGAGAGTTATGATATAAAACAGATTATAGCTTGCATCTACAGCTAACTCATTTTTTTGTAGTAGTCACTAACTTCTAGTAACTGGAACCAAGGTTAAAAAAACAACACCCATGACAATTAGTTGTAAATCTTTAAAACCACTCTCTTAGCTCTTTGTCAAACTTTATCTATTCTACATCTAGAAACTTTAAAAAAAATTAGGAAAAAGGCCCAAGTTAAAGTATTTTGAAGTTTGCTTGGTTTTGTTTTTTTAAATATAAACAAAAACAGGAGACAGGGACCAAAAGACAAACTGTAACCCATTGATGCCAGGGTTCTTGTTCACGAAGCCAAAGAATGAGCTTAGCAAACAGTCAAGGTAGGAAAGCAAGATACAGGCTTTTATTTAGAAATAAAGTGAAAGTACAGAGCTCCCGGCTCACGCCAGGAGGGGACAAGAGAGTCCAGTGTGGTGCTTTGTCTAGGGGTTTTATAGGCAGATGAGGATTTTTCGAGAACATGAAAAAAGCTTAGGGGTGTATACTTATTAAGGGGTCCTAGAATATTTACAAGTAACTTGATACAAGTAACCTCCTGCTTTGTTAATTTCTCCCCGAGATAGCAGCATCTTGGTCTGGGGGCATATGAAACAAGCCACCTGCTCAGCCTGACCCCAAGGTGGGCTGAGACATTGTTTGCTAAAGAGTAAGTTAAATGCAATCTCATCTTTAAGGTGGTATCTTTGCTGCCTTTTAACATGTTGCTTACAGCTGGGTCTGCATGCTAAATTAGTTGCCCAGTTTGCAAAACCACCCCATCAGATCTGAAAGAGGAAAGACAGCACACAGGCCTGAGCCTTTTAGCATGCTAAAGTGAATCTTACAAATGATTAACATATAAAAACATGTGCTATTCTTCTTTATCTGGGGAACATTAACTGATCTTACTGAAGAATGACCCTAGAGCTTAATGTTTAACACAGAGTTTTGGTAGGGGGTTTCCTTGCATGTTGCTCTGACTGTAAATATCCTGCCTTGCTTTTTCCAGAGGCCCTCACTCTATTCTGTCTAAGTCCATGGTCCCTGTCTCACCATGAAGATAAAACCAGAATGAACCAAAGGGCCTACTTCCTGTTGGTATGGGCAATTGTCACAGAAACATTATACAGACTTCTTTATATATGATAGATGTATGATTCTACTAAGACAAGGTGGATATCAGAATAGATACTGTGACAATCTAATGGTGGTAGAGAATCACAATACTGGTAGTCATCCAAAAATATTAGCACCTAACAATTACTTACTTTTTCTGACTGGCATACGCAAATACACTGCTTTAAAAGGGTGCTGTTTTAAAGTGCACACACATGCACGTGCGTACAAACACACACACAAGCAGCGACTGAGAAAACTTAAACCCAAGAAATTAAGAGTTAACTTATACATGGGGAGGGTGAAAATAGTACATTATGAGGAATCCAATTTTAAAGTAACAAGTTATTTGTGTAAATATTTTTACTCACCCACATCTGCCCCATTATATTAAAATCTCCTATGAAAACAGGGACTATGTTCATTATCTTCAGTTCACTCAGTTTCTAACA
This sequence comes from Smutsia gigantea, assembly GCA_032199065.1. NCBI lineage: Eukaryota > Metazoa > Chordata > Mammalia > Pholidota > Manidae > Smutsia > Smutsia gigantea. The sequence goes on from JAVSCE010004243.1 coordinate 174,096, forward strand.
CATAATAGTTAATAAATAGTTGTTGAATTGATGAACTGAATCATTTTAAAGATCACCAAGACCACTAATGAAATACCTAATGAATACCTAATACCACTAATGAAATAGTACTATTGACTTGTATATAAAAATATATTCCATTACATAGACTAAATATGATTTCTAACTGAGTAACTCCTTTTATCTTTCCATATAAAAACATAAAACAAAACCTGACACAACTGGTAATAGCCCAGTAAAGCTGTTGCAATATTGTATATAAAGTGATTGTGTATTTCTGCATGAAGACCCAAAAATCAGACACTATGAAACTACATATCCTAAGCCACAGGACACAAATAAGGTTAAAAAAAAAATCTTACTAAAATCAAAATGAAGCTCCCTCTCCCCAGAAGTTCAGTTCTAGGAAGAGATTTCATTACATCAAAATAGTGATGTTCTCAAATCTTCTTAAGTAGAAAATTTAACCTCTTTTCTAATTTTCATATATAAATGCTAACCTACTTTAATGACAACAGTATTCTTAAGCACCAATATCTCAAAACAAAATTTGCTTTTGAAGAACATGTTTTGAGTATTTTGCCAGGATTTGGGGTTAATTTTTCCACTGAGAAGCTGCATTATGGATAATGTGGGCAGAGCAGGAACCAAAGATTCAAGAACCAAGGACTGAAATCAAAACACCTACAGAATTACAATACAATGGAAATAGCCCTTTTCTCCCCAGCAATTCATCCCTTCTCCCACTGTAACTCTCAAAAGGAAGAGGTTGAAGAGGATATAAGCAAGTTATAGTATAAAAGACTGAGAACTGGAAATGATGAAAGGCATTCAGAGGGAGGAATCATGAGTAATTAAGTAATGGAGCTAGGCAATGAGCATCAACAGGTGCTAACATCACAGAGAGAACCAACCATTATGTAACTATGGATGCAAGAATCAACATCATCTATAAAGTATTTCTGTCCCCTAAAAATTAAAATAAAAAATGAGAAAGAGAGAATACATATTACACAAACTGAATCTGATCAAGCCTCTAAACTTAATACCAATTAACAAGGAAGAAATCCAGGAGACAGAGAACATGTTTAACAACACCACAGGAATGTAACTGGCAAATTCAAACTATGGGAGAACTCCTGTTTCTTCAACAAATAACTTGCTAGAAAAAAAGAAATGGAGGGAGAACCTATACACTACAAAACAATGCACTTATTTGAAACTTGATCCAAATAACTGTAAATACACATTTATGAGATAATGGAGCAACAGGAATACTGAATATCTTATGATATTAAGGATTTAATGCTAATTATTTCTTAATGTGATAACAGTTAATGGGTTTTCTTCTTCAGGAGTGAAGCTAAGAAATTGGAGTGCCAAAAGGCTGGAGTGCAGGAAGGGAACCCTAAAAAGTAAGGCAGCTGAATGGATTTGGCCTACCAGAAGTGAAATGTAAATTGTGAGACTGCGACCACAGCAAGAGAGCAGTTTCATTTGCTTGCCAGCCAACCTTTTCTCCAGATATAAGCTCTATAAATAGGCCAGGAGTGATAAATGACTGCTCAAATCACTTCATGTTGCAGATACTACCACTACTGACATATATCTGGCCCAGCTCCAGGGCTGTGAATAAACTATCATCAAGTAAAAACCAAGGAAGTTACCAAATGCGAAGAACACACCATGGCTAATGAGACCCTCTAAGCACTCAGAAGCACCATCAGTGTTTAAAACATAGGTTTCTAGATTTCCACCAAGACTTCTGCTCTGGTCATTTTCTATGTCCCTCAGAAGACAGTACACATACAGATGGGTCACCACATACTGGACCTGAGGCCCCCAAGATTAATGATGCCAAAAACCTATCCACTCACTATACATGCTCTCCGGCTCACAACAAATTGTTTACTGGACTGCACTGGAGAAAAATGGGAAACCCTTGATGACAAAATGTTGATTTAAGTATAAACGATGCTTCTATACCAGGTTAAAACTAAGGCAGACAGGATGCTGCTTAAAATCTTAACCACATGAGGTTTTGTTCTTAATACGAAAAGGAAAACAGTCCTTGTTTTCCTAAAGTTTAAGTCCACACCCAACTTCCCTATCCCCAACAATATCTTTCTCTAATTATAAGGCACCTAATAAAAATGCTGACTCTGGATATCATAAAGGTTATCTTTTTTAAGCCATACAACTCAGTAAAAAATAATTTCTACTGGTCCCTTTATCAGTATTTTCTTGTTTCTCTACTGAAAACTTAAATTTCTAGATTACCTAAGCACAATCCTAGTTTACCCACATTCTTGGGAATGGCTCCTATAACTAAGTTTAAACAGATTTAATTTTGTTGTTCTTTGACCAACAATCAGAACTAATTTACTAACACATGGACTTGAATTCCAGGCAGAGGAAAAAGTATTTTGGAAATGAACTGGCACTACAAAAAAGAACATTCAAATCTTCAATCATTTTCTTTTACACTTAAGAGACCCATTTAAGAAAAATGTTATTTCCCAATTATTTTATACGATTTTATAAAGAAAAAGGCTATATACTATAGCTATTTTACCATACAGTACTCTTTTCTCCTAAAACCTACTTTTCTTCTCCACTCTTTGGAGCAGAAAAGAGACTTAGCAATCATCTGGTTCAATAGATTTGAGTTCCCAGGGTAGAAATGGTTCATACCAATTTCCACCTGGCACCTAAGTGCTCAGCAAATGGGTTTTTAATTTAACCAGGTATAAATATCCCATACACAAATAAGTTTTGCAGACAGACTTCTACTTTTGAATTAACCTTCACTTAACTAGAAAACTCAGCCACGTAGTTTTAAAATTAAATAAATTCAAATTAATAACTTAGGATTTCCACCAACTGACAAAATCTGAGCAAAGAGGAGTGAGGTCCCTATTTTGAATAAAGACATGAAAGAGAATAGAAACAAAACTTAAACACTGTTAAGTTAAAACCACAAATCCTACACAATACAACCATCAAATACGAGACATAACAGTTATTTTATAATCTTTTAAAATCTTATTTACTATTATCTGCTGCCACTAACGTTATGATAAAACATGTATAACATATACAACACACATTTCCTCTCCTAGAAGTTCAGTAATATACAAGAGAATGAAACAAGCAAGATACTTTTTGGCTGCACCCTGTTCCTTCCTTTCAACACAAGGAAGGACCTGTAGGCTGAGTGTAAAAACTAACTGAACATCAATCCCACTGCTGCTGAGAAGCTGCCCACACAAAAGCAGAAAACAGTTTATTTCCCTTAAGTTCACTCATGAGTCCTGAAAGAGTAAGGAAAGTAGGTACAATTAGAGAAAGGCTAAAAGGATTTAGAAATGTTTCATGACAACAGTCAAATTTAAATTTAACACTGGAATTTGACAAGCAAATAAAAATAACTATCAAATTACTGAGCCTGATATTCAAGAATCAACCAAAAATAAGGAAAGAAAACCAATAAAATATCTACTCATTGAAACTTCAAGGAAAATCTTTCAAAAGGAATGGCTATCCCATCCTTCATATTCCACCTGAATTTTTTTCCCCTAAAAGAAGAAAATTAGTAACTCATTAGCAGACTAAGTCCAAAACCTGGTCCTACCTTCTCTACCTTATCTATTCTGTAAACTCAAGGCACCCGCCACACTTAACCATTCAAGACCATTGTTACCCATGACTTAACTTAGAGGTTGTTCCCTAGCCTGGAATGCCCACCTGAAAATTATGTTGAACCCTGCAGCATCAGAACCTCGTCAGTCTGATTCTACAGAGCACTAGCAACTACAGCACTACTGGCACACAGATAGCAGTCAATAAAACAGTGTTGTGAGAATAAAGATGTTCTACCTGAATGTTTTGTTCTGCGTTTTCTCAGTAGCTCTTCCCCCTTTATATTGCTCGCAGCTTTTTACCTTATTGTTATTAGTTATTAATATGTCTATGTCATTTACATAATTACAGATACCCAAGAAACTTTACTTGGCCCAAACTCTTCCCTAATACAGAATCTTTAAGTCAGTATGGCTCAAACACATTCGTAACACATTTTTTCATCTTTTACAGGTTTTCTCAAACAGTACTGTCAATTCAGTAAACATGAACATACAATGCTTGCATGTCCTTAGTTACATGCAGGAAAATTAGGAAGGTCTAAGGTGATTTACAAAAGATACAAATGTAAGGTTTGGATCTCTAATGTATACCAGTTCCAAACTTTAAAAAGAAAAAACAACAATATTCTAATTGCCCACATATCGAGTCTATTCATGTATATGTCAGAACAAAACCGTTAACACTGAAGATCCCAGCAAAACAACCCCTTGAATAAATGAGTGACTACACAAGCTCCCAGAAGTTACTAGTCACATAGTAAGGAGACCTAGCGATACCAATGTCACTTATGAAATACAAACCTTTGAAGGACACACTGAGTACTCAGTTTCAACAGAACTGAATAAAATTAAAATCTAAACTTTCAATATTCAGGTCTTGCACTAACTATGAAGACTATAAAACAAAGACTACTGACACTTTCATAAATGCATTTAAAACAAAAACTGAATTAGTAATATGGCAACTACAATATGAACTTAATATGAAGCTAACAGTGCGGAAAGTTTCCACCTCCAAAACCCAGTCCATCCCACTTTTCACAAAAAGATGTCAAGAAAAAAAAAACTCCAGTAAGAAACCATATTTAGCTTATGCTTTAGGTATTATCTTAAAGTTTCTCCCTGCCTTTCAAACTGTATACACCTATTCCGAAGTTCACGTCTTTAATATGTTAATGTTATGAAAACGACATAGTTCCAAGTTCTAAGATTACAGTGGTATTGAAAAGCACTCTGAAGGAACCAAATTTAGAAATACCTAAAAATATTTTTACTTCTCATTTAATGGAACTGCATGAAAATTCACCAAGTTTCCTTTTAAACCCTCACTGCAGTAAATTCCATCTTAGTGTCCTCAATTCAAATTTAATTCATAATTTTATATTTACCGAGCACCTACTATGCATGAAGCACTCAACTACTGTAATAGCCAGATTATGCAGCCAAAATATTATGCTTCCTACTAAAAAACAATTAGCATTGAGACTCCTCGGGAAAAACGGTAAGAATTACCAACTGTAGGCCTCTCACGTTTGTTAAACCAAAAGGCAATGCTCTGGAAGAATCCAGATAGTCATGATCTGCAAAAGTACATCATAAAGTTAATAGCCTCCAACCTTAAAATACCTGAAGAAAGGGAGTGATGCAAACTGTTACATGTGCCCACCGACACTAGAGAAGAATAGGCAAAACTGCCAAATATAAGTACGAGGCCCAACCCTGACAAACCATCGTCTGTGGGATTTTCATCCTACTGGATAAAGGATTCAGAAAGTAAAACTCAGGCAAGAAACGAAAAGCATATCCAAAGCATAAATTGCTCAAATGGTTCAATCTGGGAGAACGAATAAAGACATTAATTATTTTAACCTGTGAGAATCTTTTCTGCAACAGCGGAGAGAACGATTTAAATGGGAGAATGAATGAAATGAGGTTCTGTTGGTAGCTGCCCCAACAACACAAGGAGGTCGGTGCTATACGAAATACAGCAGAAACTACGAAGTGCTTCTGGGGAAGAGAACTCTCCCTAGAGAAGACTCAGAGAACACGATGATCCTTTACTCGGGGCTCATCAGTTAATACCCTCGCCGATTTTCTAAATAGAGCTGACAAACTCGCCAGAAGGGGTCAGTTTTGGAGACTAACACATCACTCCCAGCGACCGGAGGAGTCTGCCTACAAGAAGGTAGTGGAAGCGCCGAGGGCAGGCGGCGCCAAGAGAAAGCCTTTTCTCCCTCCTCCTAGGCCACCGCAGCCGCGGCAATGGGGCGACCGCCCGAGCGCTCAAAAGCAGGGGCAGGTGTGGGCGTCACAGCCCACCTCGCGGAGCTGGGAGAGTTGGAAGAGGTGCCGCCGGCGGGGCTCCGGAAAGTTGTGAGAAGAGAACTCTAGGGCCGAAAAGCCGCTCCCCCGGGCGGCCCAGGGGCTGCGGCACGACTAACCTCCCCTCGGCCCCTGGGAAGGAACTCACCTCGCTCCGCCCGGGCCCCAGGACTCGGGGAAGGGGAAAGGGGGCTCGGCCCTCCAAGTCTGCAGGGCCAAGAGGACGCGAGGATCACCAGCGGGCGGGCAAGCAAAAGGTCGGGCTGTTCCGCCCCTCTCGTCAGTGCCCACCCGGGCCGCGCCTCCCGCCAAGTCGGGGCGAGAACACCTGGCATCCGCCAGCCTGGCTCGTCACGACCCAGCGCCCAGACGCCGCAGAGCTCTTATCTGCGGCCCGTATCCCTCCTACTCAACCTGACCCCTCCCCGGGACGCAAGCCCCGGTGCCACGGCTCAATCCGCAGCCGGGCCGCGGGCCTGCGCACCTTCCCGCCTCACCTGCGCTTGGAGGCAGCTCCGTACGTCCTCAACTGCTCCGCTCGCCCCGTCGGGGCACGCACCGACTCCCGGGGCGGGACTCTCGGCCGGGGTGACTCGGGACACGACGGCCACCGCCGCCTTCTCCTCCTCAGCACAAGCCCCGGCGGCGAGCAGAGGGTCGCGGTCAGAGCACCTCCAGGGCCAAAGTGAATCTCGCAGCCTCCACTAACAAGTCCCTTCACTCGTCCGCGCCGCCCGGAGAAAATGTCACCAGAGGCTGTTCCGCTCGGCGCCTCACTTCCGCCCGGAACCACAGAGCCCGCGCCGGTTGGCTAGAGCGGCCGCTGCGGCTGGCGTCCTCTAGAGACTAGAATGGGAGGTCTCGGGAAAGCCAGACTGCGCCATCTGGCGGGAGGGATGTGCACTCCTCCTGCTGCAGCGCGACCGGTGCGCTGCTTCCCGGGTTTCTTTCCCGCGCTCCCTCCATCTGATTAGGCAGCTCCCTTTCATAAAAAGCTTTCCCGAAGGGTCGGAAAGCCAGTCAATGCAAGCAAGGACAATACCCTGAGAGGAGGACAGCGCTCCCTTTTCCGTGCGCTGCTGATTACTCACCCGTCCTGAAGCCTTCCCAGATGAAGGTCCTGGTGTCTGAATCCCTTAGTCCCTCCAGCAGCGAGCCTGCTCTCTTCTCTCCACTTTTTCGCGGATGCCAACAGCCCAGTCGAAGAGACTCGGCTGTGTTCTCATGCAGTATCATCAACGCACATCCCGTTCAAGTTTCTGGACGGGAACCTTGCAGGCCTCGCAGATAGACCGCCACCTACCGGTGAGACAAGGTCTCCAGAGAGACCCCGCTCCGCCCCTACGCTTCTTGCAGACGCCCCAAATCCCACCTCTGCAGAGTCACTGCTGATTTGCAGTTCGCCCTAGGAAGAGTGGCGCACCGGTTCACTCTATGAGTTCTCAAGACCCTTCTTTGAGGTTGGGATGGGGGAAATATCCTGGACGCAGGACTCAGAGGAAAGGTGAGTTGGGCGCAGACCAGCTGGCATGTACAGGGCTTACAAAGGAGCAAGAAAGGTGCGGTTCATAACAAACCTCACAACTCAAGATCTGGCCAAGGGCCCACGCTCCCTAACAGCAGGGTTTTAATTAATAAATGAATAAATAAGGGCTTGAGGAGAAAACGTAAAAGGTCTTTACCTTTTCAGAATACGTACTGCGACTTGGGTTGGCACTTCTCAAGAGAAGATTCTGAAAATCAGCGCTGGCCCCACACTCCCCTTAATATCTGACTCCCGTTTAGGTCAGGCTTCAGCTCTCCCGATTCCCTAATATATTCTAATTGCCTACAAGCACGAGAGTTTTTCATCCCTGACTGAATGAATAAATTCATAAAGTGATTTTATATAACAACTTTTGTTGAATGTCTAGTAGGTGCCAGGCACCATATTATGCATTTAAATGGATTCATTTTAATCTGCACAACAACCCTATGAGTTTGGTGGTATTACTAGCTACAGGTGACAAAGGTAGGAACTGAGGCACAGAGTGGTTAAGTGACCCACCCAAGGTCACACATCAGTCAGTGGTAAGACTTGGCTCCAATATAGCCCCACTCCAGAGCCTGCTTTCTCAACCACCACCAACTGCCTCCTTGAGATTCACTGAGAATATAATGTACACCAGGTAAACATTTTATCTGTGTGTGTTATTTCACTCTTTGGTTCCTTCATTTATTCATTTATTTACCTGCTACCTTAGTCCTAGAGGAATTTGAGAGTTTGTGGGGTGGCGACAGGCTCTTTCAGGAGAAAAAGACTAAAGAAAATTACTAAGATCAGAGCTGTGGGTCTGGAAGTGAATAAATGGGTGTGGACTGATACATTCAGTTTTTAAATGACTCCTTGACAGTCTTATCTCATTGATGCTATAGAACTACTGAAGTATGACCCTGACTACTGAGGTACCATCTTGGTTCCTTCCATTCAAATACCAACAAGTCAATTCCTTATAGTGAATAGACTCTGCATATTTTTGGAGACTGGGGCATTTGATATCCTTATTACTAATATCCCTATTACTACCATATGTAGATTGCTCTATAAGGCAATTACTTTCTTCTTCCCCCTTAGTAGGAGTAGGAAGGGCTGGGCAAGTGATCCCACCTTGGAATTACTTTCTGGAATCACCTGTGCATCACATACTCAGCTTTCCAAGCTCTTGAAATCCCATCTTTGAAAAACCAGCCTAGCCCAGACACCATCCATGTCACCACCACCCTTACTCTACCCCTCCATCGTGCTACTGCTACAGACATTTCTGTCAAGATTCCTGTGCTCACAGACACTGTCCTCCAAACATGTCCACCCCTGAGCCATCTGCAATATTATCACTAAATCATATTAGTGATTCTCCTCTCAATTCTGTCATGAGCCATAAAGAACCAGGTCAAGCCTGCCTGAATCATTCTTCAGTGTCACTGCTTGCACCTGCTGCCCTGCCTAGACTGGGGCTGGGCCTGTTAGAAATGGTGACCCGGGCAGTAGCACCAGAGTGTGGCTAGCCATACTTTGACTATAATCTCTTTCCTCCTGACCAAGCAGGTTACTCCTGCCATTTGCCTCTGTAAGGTGGATGCTATTATTAGAACCATTCTTTAGATGAGGAGAGTGGGTGTCCTGAGAGGCAGACCCTCACCTCTGGGCCCTGGGATGCCCCATGTTCCTTCTGAGATTGCTAGCAACTGACTACCCCATCCTCCGAATGTTCCTCCAGAATGAAACAGAGCAGAAGAATGTCATTAAGGTGGAGGCATGCTGTGGCCAAGGGTGGCAGGAGGGGCACCTCTCTTAACCCCTCCCTCTCCCACCCCCTGCCATTTTCAGGGGTGGATTATTGAGGCTCCTCTATCTTGGGCTCCAAGTCCTTTCGTCAAGTCAGGTGATCCCTCTAACACCCCTTCTATGTGGAAAATCTGTAACTTCTATTAATAAGTGGAAATAAATGCAACAGACAGTTTTTATGACACAGTGCCCAACCTTGTGGGATCTCCAGGGTCAGAGGAACGGGGAGGTGGGGAGCTGCTCTGATATGCCATCTACACTAGCACCCCCGCTGCCCATCCCAGCACCTGTCTGTTCCTTCCTAATGTTTGCCCTCCTGTGCACTGTTGTGCATACTGTTCTTTCTCATTCATTTGACCCACCAGAGAGTAGAGCAGGGGCCGGACTGTGCTGTCCTTTGTGGCAAACACTTAGTACACAGGTATGAATGGAGGAAGTCCGTCTAAGCCTCTACTGGGGAGACCCAGAAACATGAAAGGATGTCAAACAAGGAAGTGGTGCCAGGTGCCAAGGGGGCGGGAGGACCTGCCACCTGCCTGACCCTTGTTAAAAAGGAAGAGAGTCAGTGCCTCATTCCTTGCAGACCCTGGTGTCCAGCACAGAATTGCCTGGCAGTTAGGCAATTCCATAAATGTTTGTGACTGAAGGAGCAAGTGTGCAGAGAACCTGACCATTGGGGATCAGGGACAAGAGGTGGAAAAGCCCCTAGGATGTTTGAAGGACGGCGACCCAAAGGCCAGGCTGCCTGTGGCTGGACAGTGGAGGAGTAAAAAGAGAGAGGGCTGGAAGGGAGGTGGGGGGGGGCTGAATGTGAGTGTGAGGTGTCTGGGCTTCGTTTTTTAAGCACGGATGGGGAAGTAGAGTGTGATGTTCTCACCTAGACTTCTGAGAGTTACGGTCAAGACCAGCAGAAACTAGATCCTCCCCAGCCCACTGACAACTTGGGGAGGAAGAAGGGCTGACCCCATGCTGTCCACACAAGGGAGCAGGAGGAGCTCTGCGGGGGAAAAGACAAAGACAGAAGACTACAGAAAGAGAAGAGGAAAGCCTTAGGAAAGGAGGGAGGGGCCTGCAAGCCTAGGACCTTCCTTGTGGACGGAGGATAGGACACATTCCAAAGACACACTGTGATTTGAAAGGACTCAAGAAAATAAGGACTTCAGAGCAACCTGAATACCAGTCGTATGGGGAAGGTCCCCTGTCCTCCACCTTCCCCTTTCCAGCTTGGGACACTAAGTTATTTATGTAAGAATGACTTGGAGAGATCTGTGTTATAATGTAAAATGTATGTATGGCCTTTGTCCTCAGTTCTATGCACATATCTCCTAAAGCCCCTGGAATTTCCTGAGTAATAGGAGTGCCTTTTGTCATTAAGAAACATTCTGAATTGTGCCTGAGTTTATGCTAATGAGGTGACTCTTGGAGGCTCCCAGCTAGCTTCAGATGGGGGCTACTTGTCCAGAGGAACCAACCTTGTGATGAAATGGCTGGAATTTTCAGTCCCACCCCACCTCCAGGAAGGGGGAGAAGGGCTGGAGATTGAGTTCAGTCATAATGGCCAATGATTTAATTAATCATGTCTACATAATGAAGCCTCAATAAAAACTCCTAATAATGGGGTTTGGAAAGATTCCAGTTGGTGAACACACCAAGATGCTGGGAGGTTGCCTACCCGGAGAAGGCATGGAAGGTCTGCGCCAACCCCACCATGTTTCCTTTCCATTTGGCTATTCCTGAGTGGTATCTTTTATGATAAGCCAGTAATGGTTAAGTAAAGCACTTTGCTGAATTGTGTGAGTCATCCTACCAAATTATCAAACTAGGAGGGAGTCAATGGAATCCCAGAATCTACAGTCTACAATCTGCCGGGCATAGTGTGTAGGCTGGGGACCCCCCTTATGGTTGGCATCTGAATCTGACGTGAAGGCAGTCTTGTGGGACTGAAGCAGGCTTGTGGGGTCTGTACTAAACTTTGGGGAGTTCAAATCAGAAGTGAACTCAATTATTGAATACCTGATTATTGTCAGAGAACTGAAAAACTGGTGTCAGAAAAAAACGTTGTATTTGATTTTAAATAAACATTACACTAAGGAAGACCAGTCCTGCCAAATCTTTCTTCAGACTCCTCACTTCCATTCCCTATGACCATCTCCACTTTTTCACTGGCAGCTAATGCTGCCCTCACCCCTGACTCCAGCAGGTGGGGTGAGGTAGTGGAACGCTTTGGTATGGAAACATGAAGAAGCGCCTCTGAGGAGGAATTAATCTTTACTGGTGACCAAATCCTGCGTACAGGTACCAAATCCTGGGTGGGGAAAATATTACCCCGTGGGTATCTCGCCTGAGGGTATCAGCCCAGGGCAAGTTTCTGTGGATTCAATGAGACTGAAAAATGAGAACAGATAAAAGGGGGTTCATACCAAGCTTTATTCTTACTGTGGCCGGTCAAGTGCTAGAATCCCGTTGGCCTCCGGCCTCCGGGGCAGTCTTCGCCCCTGTCTCTGCCTCCAGCTCAGCCTCTGCCCTAGGCTCTGTTTCCGTTTCAGGCTCTGCCTTTGCCTCTAGCCTCTGCTCCCCTCTCCCCCACTCTCTTTTCTCTAAGCTCTCTTTCTCTGTCTCTGCTCTCAGCAGGGGCGGGGGGGTTGCTCTCTTACAGCAATACCAGCAGTAATGGCTTATTGCCAATGGCTATGCCAGCATGTGTCTGTGCAGTAGGCTGAGTATTACCCCATTGCACGTACACAGTGGGTATTAGGTGAGGATCCTGGCCATGGAACTTCCATTTTCCCTACAATGGAGATTGTCCCAGCCTTCTTCATTTGCACATTTTAAGTAGCCACCTCCTCTATGTGTGTGTGTCTTGTGAGAATCCAACGAATTATGCATACCGTTCTATTTCACTTCAAAGATGTCTATTGGAGGTCTGCTCACTAAACGTAGGGTGCACCATGTTAGACCCTTGGCATGTGTATTTTGTTAATCCTCACAACAGTCAGCAAAGGTAGGTTTAGAAAAGAGGAAACTGAGGCAGTGTCCCTGACCAAGGTCACATGAGCTGAAGGTGCAGAGCCAGGAATCCTGGGAGAGAATTTGTGCCCTCCCTCTAGCTGTGTCTGCTAGCAACAGCTTAATTTAGAAACACATTGTAGTCGTTCACAGGTGGAACACAGTGATGGCCGTAGCAGGGGTGGGACACGTGGGAGGGAGAAGTTAATTCCCAAGAGCAAGAAGGACTTTGTGGAAGAGGAAGCTTTTGATTAGGGCCTTGGACAAAGAGCCTCCTCTGTCCTCCAAGGACAGAGATGTAAAGAAAGGTGGCCAAGGCAAAGTCTGGCTTATGGAAAGGCTGGGCTCACAGAGTGCAGGGCGCAGAAGACGGCCTGGAGTAGGTGTATTTCTCATACAAGTGATACATCAAGTGTTGTGGTTTGGGGCCTCATCCCCCACCCCTCCAACTTTATTTTTATCTTTTTTCTGATTCATACCAGCAGTACTTTTGTACAGAACTTACCTTGAGCCACTGCATAAGCATATTTCGTTAGTTTCTGCAAACTATCCTGAAATGTAGTCCTGAAACATAGTTGAGTGGCTGTTGTTAATATTTTGCAGAAATTATATGACTGACTGATACGAGATTCTGAATAAATGTCTATTGAACAAATGAAGGAAGGAAGGACTTGCCCAAGGTCACCATGCACTAAATGGGAGAGTCAGGACCAAACCTTGCTCTGCTCCCTCCAAATACCAGACTTTCCACTATTGTACATATCTGGAAGATTTAGCAACACCATTGTGTGCATGTGTATTTGTGTGTGTTTGTATGTGGGGGAGGGCAGGGAGAGGGGCTCGACTCCTTATTGTGTTTTATAATGTGATCACTTGAAAAAGGCTTCAGGCCTGAGAACAATACAAGCATTCATTAAAGTACTTCAGTAGACTGACAGCAGCAACAATAACCTAAAATTAAACAAAGCAAAGCATCTTGTGTGACACTTCTCTTGAGGAGTCAGTGCAAAGCACCAGGCTCCAGGAAACAGGACGGAGCCCTATAGGAGAAAGACAGAGATTTACAGAAGCTGTGTGGAGACAGCTGGCTGGGAGGGCCCCCACCAGCCACGTGGGCAAGCCCTCAAGAACACAGGACACCAGGCTGCTTTCAAAGGCTTCCCCTTCTTCCTGAATAACTGTCCTTTACTGGGAGCCATGAGTAACCACCAGGCCAAAAAGGGAGCCTTTAGAGATCACCGTCTTATGTGGAAAAATAGTATCTTCTTACTAATTTTACTTTCTGGAGAAATGTGTCCCTTAAAGCACTCAGTAGAGTTGTTCTGGCTTTTTCATTCAGCTTGTGGTTTCTCCCATAAGTCCTTCAAGACAGAAGGGCAAAAGGCTAGCTCTGCAGGGAGGCATCTCAAGATATCTCCTTGAGGGGATGGGGAAGCCTCATTGAGTGAAGCATGTCTGCAAAGCTGGAGGGTAAGTACAAAGCTGACTCCATTCTTGTCACCCAAGAGAAAACACACCCATGCACTGTCGCTCAGCCTGAGGGATGTATAAGATGTATATACTAGCCAGTCTTTGCCCTCAAAGAATTCAGACCTTGTTAATGGAATGTACAGGGTCTCCTGATTGAGTCACCTCCACTATACAGGTGGCCCTACCTAAGGCAAAACTGTAAAATCAGTTTGTCTTTGGTGTGTCTTGTCCCACTATGTCTAGGACCCTCCTTCCTTCAGTCAGTACCTTCATTTCTCACCACTCAAGGCCCCAGGTCTTTAGCCCTTCTTGCCTCTCTCCCCCATCTTCTGACAATCAGAGCTTCCTGGTGAAGGACTCAATCTCTATGGGTTCTAGTCTACATGTCTTAACAATTAATTAAGGAACCTAATTCTTACTAGAGTGATAGCTGACTAATATATTGCATAGCCTCAGTGCTGGCTAGCCACCCCAGGGTGCCTCACCCTCCCATGGGTGCAACTTAAACTTAAGTGGCCCGTCTACTCCCCATCCTCATTGAGAGAACAACAGAAGAACATTCCTTGCTGGGGCCTTCAGTCTCTGGCAGGAAACATCCCTTGGCTGAAGGATTCCTCTTCTGGGGCTGCCCCAGGTTCCTGTGAGTAACCATGATAAGTAACCACAAGTCACCAGAGTCTTGAGAATGATAAAACACTTCCCAAACTGCCATACTCAGGTAAAAGTAAGAGGATGATGGAGTACATTTAGGGCCAGTTCAGGCCCTAGGAAATTTCTGGGGCAGAAGATGGGGAGGAGGGCAACATTTTAGGACCCAAAGAATCCAGAATTCATTTCTAGTGGATGATAATCTAGTCTTCGAACTCGAGGACTAGAACATGCAAGGAGCATCACTTTCTTTATATCCTATAAATCAATTTAACTTCTACACTAAAGCCCCCACCTGGCAAGAAAGTCCATGTCACTCACTGCTGAAGCCTCATTTCCCTTCTCCACCCAGGATACCCAGAATCCAAGTGCCCAGAAAGTTAAGGCAGGGTCTAGTCTTCTGTCCATCATTTGCCAAAGTGTAGTGGTAGGCAGTAGCTGGGCACTGTTCACATGTCATGTATGGGAAATCTTGGGATCCCCAAAGGCCTCCGCCCCACAAAGGTGGACTGGCCACCTCCATCATGGAGACTGTGCAGTAGTGAGGGCACCCATACCTCTCTCCCTTTCCAGGCCCTCATGAGTTCTCTCTTAAAGGCTATCTCCCTTCCTTACCTCTTCCCTTCCCCCACAACACACATGAAATTAGTGAGTTTCGATTTTTTTCAAAGGACAGGAAGAGTCATTGACCTCAGGCTTCTACTTTGCAGCATGTCCAAATGACAGATAAGGAATTACCAACATGGCAGTCTACTTGAAATTGAAGGGATAGGTTGGAATACTATGAGAAATACACAAATCAGTATGTCAGAACATCATCCTGCACCTCATACATTCTCCAGCACTTTACGGATACCTGCCTTGGAGCCAAGCATCATGCTAATGCCGGAGACATACGTGTGGCCAGGGAAGTCCTTCAGGTGCAGCACTCAGCCTTGTCTGTCCCAGTAGGGGAAATAAACATGAGGTCACCTGACATTAGGAATTTATGATGACATAATAAAACTATGCACCCTGAGTCACAGGAGCTGAGACAAGGAAGCTGCAAACTTGGCCTAGGTGGACTCAGCTAGGAGGAGACCTCTGAGCCAAGACTCTGAGAATGAAGAGAATTTTGCAGCACAGAGAAGAGGAAAGGCGTTTTAGGCAGACGTCACAGGGAATCAAAGAGCCATGTCGTTCCAGATGAGTAGGCGTGGAGGTAGAGTGCCTGTTCAGAGGCACTGAGGGCCCCAGGGAGAGAGGAATTTGGGAGAAAGGACACAATCCCCAGGTAAGCCGTGCGTAATATGGACTGTGGTGGTTTTTCCTTTTATTCTTGCTGGGGGCGGGGGGGGGGAGGTGCAATACGTAACCCTCTCTTCCTCTTCTCAGGTTTGGAACCAATTGAGAAAGAAGACAGAGGAAGCAGGTGAACATTTAAATGTCAACTTTCTGGTAGATAAAAGTTAGATTGGAGAATGCCATGCAAATGTGCAGTCCCCATTGACTTCCTAGAATGTCTTGGCCCCTGTATGCAGACATCCGCCCTGCTGGACAACCTCAGTTCTTTCTCCTGCAAGAGCAGGTCTGCTGCATGATCAACAGCCCAGGGCATAGCCCCTCTGTAGGCAGGCAAGTCTTAAAGAGAGTGATTACATTGGTTCACTAGCACAGCCATGATAACGTACCACAAACACGGTGCCTGAAACAAAGAAAAATTTATTTCCTCACAGTTCTGGAGAGTTCTAGAAGGTAGAAGTCCACGGTCAAGATGTCAGCAGGTTTGGTTTCTTTTCAGGGCTCTCACCTTGGCTTGCAGATGGCCGCCTTCCTGCTGTGTCCGCACATGGCCACTCCTCAGTCTGTGTGTCTGCGTCCTCATCTCCCCTTATAAGGCCCCCAGTCACGGTGGATTAGGACTCAACCTAACACCTTATTTGAACTCAATTACCTGTTTAAAGGCCCCATCTCCAAACAGTCACATTCTGACGTATTACAGGTTAGGGCTTCAACATATGAATTTATAATGGGGGGAACAGTTCAGCCCATAACAAGCACCCACATGGTCTTAGCAGGGCATGCTCAGTCTCTTCTCTCAAACTTTCCATCAGATGTCTTTCTTCCCAAGAGAGAAGCCATAGAGACTCCAAGAGTGTGACTCAAATAGAGCCCCCTGTGCATGGAAACACAAGAAGTAAGGAATAGAGGTTCCATGTCACACCCCACATCCAGTTCGTGGGTACCACATTAGTATTGTTTTCTGAAATAAAGAATGATGCCTCCCATTTATGTAGAAATCAAACTTTTCATAGCATTTCACATCCATAAACGAAAGCATAGTAATGTAGAAGTTTTCAGAAATCACCTAATCCTACACCCTCCTTTTACAGATGAAGGAAGCCAGGCCTAAAAGTTTTAGAGACCAACCAAAGGCCACACAATTTATTAGATGTCACCTGTCTTCTAGTACTACCAAATGTCACAAGTTCATTTGACTTTAAGGTCCCCAACACAAAACATTCTTCCATCTTTTTATCCTGTTCTCTGTAGCATTGATCCAGAAGATCACTACAAGTGTTTGATAGGGAATTGGAGTAAAAGAACTAATGAGAGTGACTAACTGCTCAGAAAGGACCCAAGTCACTTGGCTCAAGAAGGGGGCTTGTTTATATTTGAATTCAGTGTTCAACACAGGGTCTGAACCACAAGGGTACTCAACTCACATTAGCAGCATCGCTCATGCATGGCTGAAGAGCCAGAGGACTGGAGACAGGAAATATCATTTGTTCAGCAGTGGGTGAGGAGGGATTCTTTAAGCAATGGAGCCGTGAACTTGGCATCGACCTGAGGCCTCTGGGTGCTCTGGCATCCCTCCCCACTCTCCAGTGATCTTTCAAGGTCATCCGGGGCTCTTTGCACTCCTTCAACCCTATATCAAATTTATTTCCAAGTTCTCTCATATCTCCCTCTTTTCCATCTCTTTTGCCACATCCTGCCTAGGCCCTTATCACTTCATGCTGGTCTGGACTCATGTGTCAGGCAGGGCTGAGCAGAGGCCTGGGAGGCAGCTAGCCGGCTATCTTAGCAGATCAGACTGCATAGACACTTGTCTCCCCACCCCCTCCACAGCCTGGCTCTTTCTCCGTATCTGCTAACCTCATATGGACCCCCTGCCTCCTCCTTCCAACCAGCCACCAGCTCCTTACTCAGTCAGTCACACTCCCCACTCTTTCAGGCTTTCTCTACCATCTCACCCGTGCCTCTCCCTCCCCCAGACCCCTCCTTCAGGTTTCAATTAACTGGCAGCCCATAGAATGATTGCAGCAAATTTATTCTCCCTGAAATAGAAGTGACCCATAACAAGGCTTAATGACATTATCCCCCAAGGAATTTAATAAGGGACAACCACTTCAGCCAGTCAAATGAGAGTGTCAGCTGTGTCTGAGGGAGTATTTGGGGGAAGGCAGGCAGCAAGTTGGTGCTCCACCTCTGGGGGCATTGGTGGTCCAGGGCCCTTGACAGGTGGCAGGGGTGTGGAAAATGGGGACACACACAGATCAGCTCAGTGAAAGCATACAGAAGCTCAACCTCACCCACTCCAGAGGTTTGCCAGGAGCTCACAGGAAACCCGATGCCCTCCTGACTCAGCTTCTCATGAGCTCCCAGCTCAGCTCTGAGGTCACCAGCCCAAGAGCTTTAGGTGTTTTGAGATGAAGATTGCTGAGAAAGGGCCTTTGCCCCCTCTTCAACTGGCAGAGAACGGGGAGGGTGCCCAGCATGGAGCTTCCCTTACAGAGCAAGGAAAAGAGAGAGGATGCTGGTTTTTCCTGCTTTTGAAAGATGATCGCCTCTGCAGCCAGGAGCTGTGCCAGTTGTGGCCAGTGTCCAGCCTGGCAGCTGGGTCATCGGGGACTCAGAGCAAGTCCTCAACTGTCTGCATTTTTCTCTGTCTGTGTAGCAGCTGCCTCAACAGCACACATCTCGGCACCCATAGCCCTGCCCTACACCTGCTCACCTGCCGGAGGATTGTTCTCCCTTCTCCCAACACAAAGCACCCAGTATCTGCTTCATACATAACAGTCTCCAAAAGCTGCAGCTGGAAAGACCTTGAGGGGTGACCATTCCCCAATTTGTAGATGAGTAACTGGAGCCCAGGGAGATTAAGGGGTGTCTCCAATGTGCTAGTGTTCTATGTTACATAACCAGTGACTACAATCTAGTGGATTAAAACAACACACAAGTACTGGCTGTTTCCACAAGTCAGCAGTCTGAACTTGGCTTAGCTGGGTCCTCTGCTCCAGGGTTTTGCTATGCTGAAATCAACATATCTGTTGGGGCTGCTGTCTCAACATTCTCAAGTGGGGAAAGATCTGCTTCCAAGCTCCCTCAGGCTGTCAATAGACTTCATCTGCTTGTGGTTGCAGGACTGAGGTCCTTGTTTTCTTGCTGGTGGTCAGCTGGATGCTCTCAGTGACTGAAGGCTGCCCACAGTTCCTCATCAAATTACCCTCTCCATAGCCCCTCTCATTGCATAGCATCTTCTTGAAAGCCAACAACTGTCTCCGACCTTAGGGAGGGCCCAGTACCTCTTAAAAAGGATTTTCCCTGATTAAGTCAGGCCCACTCAGGATAATCTCCCCTTTGATTAAATGCAAATTAACTGATTTGAGAGCTTAACCACATTTTCAGAACCTCTTCACCTATGCAATATTCTATTCATTAGAAAAGCAAGTCACAGATCCCACCCACACTCAAAGGGAGTTGATTATACAAGGTATGAATAATGCAGGAGACATGAATCTTAGGGCCATCTGAGGCTTGTCCACCCCATCTAATGTCTCATAGCTAGATAATGGCAGAGATAAGATACAGAACCTAGATTTCATATAGAAACAAGTCCCAGGGGCCAGTTATGTTTCAGAATTCAGAATGTTCCAGATTTTAGAAGACAATCAGGTGCTTATACCACAGTCTCAAAACTCGCAGTGTAGTCTGGGACAGCACGCTGTAATCAAACACTTTAGATTTCTGCATGAAATATATGAGCACTCACAGCAGGCTGTACATGTAGATGAAAAGTAGCTGCATGGTGTTTCAGGTGAGCCTTTGCCACCAAATGAATTCAGGGCAGATTAGGTTTTGCCAAATGAATTATGAAAGACCTTTAGGTTTCCAGAGCTTTGGGGGTTTGAGAATTCCAGTAAGGGATTGTGGACGTATAATAACTAATGCTCAGTAAGTACCTGCCTTATGCCAGATCTGGGCAGTCTTACAACCCCTTGGAAGGAGGATGTTTCTGAGATATTAGCCATTTTCCTCCCCTTTCCTTCTTATGCAGGTGGGCTCTGCATTCATTGGTGTGGGGTCAGGGGAGGCTAGATACTGAAAGTGGCTGAAGGCCTCTCTTGCTTACGTGTTTCCAAAGCTGCTCAAGCCCTAGACTGGGGAAGGAATGTGGGGATTTGATGAAAAAATTTTGACAAGCAAAAAACAAAACAAAACTGAAAATAGATCCCTTACCCTAGGCTAGGGAGAGGAAAGAGAAGGGGGGCTTCTGGAAGCAGACCTACACTGGCAGGACCCCAAGGTAAGGGCCACGTGCCCCAGTCTCAAGAAACTGGAGTCTTGGGTGGCCTCTCAGTGTGTTTCCCCTGGGTCAGAGGGAAGCGGCATCCTCACTGGATGCTGTTTGGCTAGGGTCTGTCCTTTACTGCTTTCTCATAATGGTGTGCAAGTGAGGCCTCTCTTTGTAGCCAGAACAAGTCTATTTTTCTCCCACCCAATAAAGAGCTGGTTGTTGAATAGCGTAGATAGCACTCAGTGACCGACTCTCTTCAGTGAGGACTTGAAAGGTGGTGGCTGTGGGTGCCCTGGGCCCCTCCCTCTAGGGGTTGCTCAGTGAACTTCCTCTGGTGTTTGGCTTGGGAGACCCGCTTATCTATTTCACTATGGCCAGAGTCAGGTTTTAGAACATCCTCCTCCACTCAAGGGCCCAGAGCCTCGTGATAAACGGGTGTAGTCCCCAGGCCCGAAGTGAGAGAGTGGTTTGGGCACTGGCTGCGTCCCCCTTGGAATGAATCCCACTTTGGGATTTAACTCTGGTCCCAGCACCCTAGGGATAATTTTCAAGGAATGGGTTTGTCCCTTTTCTTCCCTTTTGACAGTATTTTAAAAATAGACTGCCCTCTGGTGGATAAATTATATATGTAAATACCCCAAGCTCCAGGCGAGTGATTGGGTGTCACAGGAATGAGAGTCGCTAGATCAGGTTACTGAGTTTGTTTGGGATTAGGGTGGGAGAGGGGGAGGTAACGCCTGTTTGCTGGCACAGAAACCTGACTTCAAGTAGCTAATTGGATCTGGATCACTTCTGCTCTAAACTTTATGAGGGCTGGGAACCACTTGTTTTGGTTCAGCGTTTTATCCTAGTGCCTAGCGTTGTCTGGCACACAGAAAGCGCTCAGAAATACTCACTGAAAGAATGGATTAACTGCACACATGCCTTAAAGGGAGCAAACACAACTGCACTCATTTTTACCTTATCCTGCTGCCTCTTAGGTGCTTCAAAGATGCGGGAAAGGCATTTGAAAAAATTCACCATATATTATCTACTTCTTAAAAATTCAGTAATATCAGAATAGAGGGACTTTCTTGACATGATAAATAAATCAATCTGAACCCAGGCTTAAAGGTGAAGCTCCTTAAAGGAAGAATTTCTACTCAGCTCAGGAACACAACAAAGCTGTCCCTTTTGGCAGACTGTGTTTTCCAAAGGTGGTTACAATAATATCCTCCATCTCACAGGCTCTTCTTAGAATGTAATCCTGACAATCCACAGGACAGTCTATGTCCCTCCCTTTCCCTTGACTCTGTGGGTGGACTTTTGGAACTACTAATTTGACATAACACAGTGTTATAAGACATAATACTTACTTGATATAATATCAATACAAAATTGATAAGAAGTAAATTTATCATTTGTATGTGAAATAGTTACAGATCTGGAAAAGCCAAGAGAAACAACTGGAAAAGCATTCGAATAAGAATTCAATAAGGCTGAATGTTAAGTCATAAAACCATAAAACTCTTAGAAGAAAACAGGCAAAAATCTCTTGAATATAAACATGAGCAACCTTTTCCTGAATGCCTCTCCTTGCAAGGGAAACAAAAGCAAAAATGAACAAATGGGACTACATCAAGCTAAAAAGCTTCTGTATAGCAAAGGACACCATCAGCAGAACAAAAAGGCATCCTACAGTATGGGAGAATATATTTGTAAATGACATATCCAACAAGGGGTTACATCCAAAATATATAAAGAACTCACATACCTCAACACCCAAAAATCAAATAACCCTATTAAAAAATGGGCAGAGGATATAAACAGACAATTCTCCAAAGAAGAAATTCAGATGGCCAACAGGCACATGAAAAGATGCTCCACATCGCTAATTATCAGGGAAATGCAAATAAAAACCACAATGAGGTATCACCTCACAACAATTAGGATGGCCAACATCAAAAAGACTAGGAACAACAAGTGCTGGTGAGTATGCAGAGAAAGGGGAACCCTCCTACACTGCTGGTGGGAATGTAAACTAGTTCAACCATTGTGGAAAGCAATATGGAGGTTCCTCAAAAAGCTAAAAATAGAAATACCATTTGATCCGGGAATTCCACTCCTAGGAATTTACCCAAATACCAGTTCTCAGATTCAAAGACATATGCACCCCTGTGTTTATCACAGCACTATTTACAATAGCCAAGATATGGAAGCAACCTAAGTGTCCATCAGTAGATGAATGAATAAAGATGTGGTACATATACACAATGGAATACTATTCAGCCATAAGAAAGAAACAAATCCTACCATTTGCAACAACATGGATAGAGCTGGAGGATATTTTGCTTAGTGAAATAAGACAGGTGGAGAAAGACAAGTGCCAAATGATCTCCCTCATTCGTGGAGTATATAACAAAGCAAAATTGAAGGAACAAAACAGCAGCAGACTCACAGACTCCAAGAAGGGACTAGTGGTTACCAAAGGGGAGGGGTGTGGAAGGGTAGGTTGGGGAGGGAGGGAGAAGGGGACTGAGGGGTATTATGATTAGTATACATGGTGTGTGTGTGGGTCACGGGGAAGACAGTGTATCACAGAGAAGACAAGTAGTGACTCTGGCATCTTACTACACTGATGGACAGTGACTTCAATAGAGCATGGGGGGTGATAATATGGGTGAATGTAGTAACCACAATGTTTTTCATGTGAAACTTTCATAAAAGTGTGTATCATTGATACCTTGAGAAAAAAAAAAAAAAAAAAAGAATAAGGGGCCACACTGAAAACCTATTTTCTTCCATTTACTTGCATTAATGACCACAAAGCTGTAATTGCCATTGTCAGGACTCCCATAACATTGGCTGCTTGCAATTGGAAATCTAATTTAGACACACCATCAGTGAAGACTACACACTGGTTGCCAGTTTAGCAAATAAAAATACAAGATGCCTAGTTAAATTAGAATTTCAGATAAATGACAAACACAGTTTTAGTTTAACTATGTCCCATGAGTTCTATTTGCTAGAAGGAAGTCAGTAAGTTCAGCTCACACTCAAGAAGAGGGGTGTAGACAAAGAGGATACTAGAAGGCATGGGTCACTGGGGGCCAAATTAGAGGCCCCCTGCCATCCCCCTTTTAAACTTTTCTGGAGATACTCATTGTATTCCAAGTTGCTCAAGAGAACAGCCTGGATACCTCCACTCTGGAATTTCTTCCTTGGGCAATGATTTTATTAGATGAACCAAGGGCTTAGAGGTTTACCTACTAGATTTTCATCTACCCAGTACTGAACTGAATGGGTGTGGTGTTACCTGCATCCGATGTGAATAATAAAAGGGGAGATGAAAGATGAATTACAATGTTTGCACTTTTTATGTCCACAGTGTTGCTGAGGTCTGTAAGTCAGTTGTAAATGTATGTCCAACTGGCAACAGGATCGTGAGATGAAGTTTGCTTCCTATAAAAGGATGTGAGCTGAAGTGGTAAATGTCAAGACAGTGGGGTGGTATAGAGAAATCTGTGTTAAAGTATAAATGCGGGTGTATGTGGGAGATCAAACCCTTTGCTGAGAACTAGAAAGACTAGAAAAATGAAAAAAGAAAGTTCTGTTTGAAGGCATCAGAGAACTGCCCAGGCAGCCAGCATTCAAGGAGCTGAGATTCCAGATAGAAGGGAAACTCCACGAGCTGTTTCTACTCTTTGAGGAATGTACTGAATCATAAATGGTGTGGCATAGAGATGTTGAGAAGCTGAGCAAAAATTGGTTTGCCAAGAGGTGAGAATCTGAGCAAAGTTTTCAGTGGTCTTAGCAGGATAGGAAGAAAAAAATCTGGAGTTTTGGAGAACCAAAGCAGTAGGAACTTGAGTTGCCAAGATCCCAGAAAGAAAGGAAGCTCAGAGTAGTGAACTCAACAATCTGAACAGTTTTTTACTCCTTAAGGCATTCTTCCATTTGTAAGCAGCACAGGTCAAGAGGTAGAGGAACAAGCAGCCTGATGGTGCTGGGGAGATTAATCTGGGAGTTCAGGAGCCACCAGAGTGGAGGGGTCGCGTGGAGGAAGTCCTGCAGGGCTGGAATCTAGAAGCAACCGTAAATGGGAAATAAAAGTCTTCCCCGATAAGGAAACCAAACCTTACTTCAGCTCAGTCACTGCTCCTATTCAAACTGCCTGCCAGAAGTTAAACAATTCTCCTCTATATTGGGAAGTGATGTCACAGAGTGCAGTGGCCTTCAAACTTGAACGTGTATCAGAATCAGTTGGATTGTTTGTTAAAACACAGATTCCTGGGCTCTGTCCTGCGTTTCTGAATCAGCAGATCTGGGGTAGGCCCAAGAATTTCATCTTTAACAAGTACCCAGGGGGTGCTGATGCCATGTTTTCAGAGCCACTGATCTAAAAGCTCTCCAGTTTTTCATACTCAGTTTTGCTAACCAGGTAAGAATCACCAATACATTACTATGCCAAGAGAAAAAGGAGAATAGCCACAGACGCATGGAGATAGATACTGGAGTTGTCAGATATGGGCTTTAAAATAAATGTGATTAATGCGTCCAAGAAAAGACAAAATGGAGAACTTTGCCAGAGAACTGAAGTTGTATTTAAAACACAGAACAAAATGGAAATTATCAACTGCAAAGTACAGTAACTTAATAGTGCAATAGATGTGTCTAACAGCAGATTAACAAGAACAAGACTAGTGACCTAGAAGAGAGAGATCTAGGAAAATATCCACAGTAGAGAGAAAAAAAAGATGGAAAAAAATTTTGGAAGAAAAAAGGGATGGAAAATACAGAAAAATGTGTATGAGATATGAGATGCAGTGAGAAAGTCTAACATCTAGTTAACTGGGAGTACCAGAAAGTCAAGAGACAAAGAAGCAGAGGCAAACAGCCACAGATGAATACACATTACTTTCAAATGAACAATGTTAAGATGTATGGGTCATTTCTCAGCAAAACTGATGTGTGGACAGACTCTTGGGTGGCCCCTAAGATCCTTGCCCCCTGATGTTTACATCCTTGTATGACCTACCCTTGACTATGGGCAGGGCCTGTGGCTTGCTCCTAACCAACAGAATAAGACAAAAGTGATGAGATGTACACAGTTATATACAGGAGTATGTGAATTATAAGACTACACGCTTATGATACATAAGATCATGGTACCCTTCTTACTGGGTCTCATTCCCCCCTTACTGACTTTGAGAAGTGGCCATGTTGGGGAATTTCACATGGCAAGGGACTTTGGGTGGCTATTAGTAGCTGAGGGCAGCCTTAGCTGATAGCTAGCAAGAAACCGAAGCCCTTAGTCCCACAAACTCAACAAACTGAGTAAAGATGGGAAGAGATCCTTTTCTAGTCAAGCCCCAGATGAGAACCCCTTCCTGATCAACACCTCAACTGCAGCCTTGTCAAGGACCCAGATAAGCTGTGTCTAGACACCTAACCCACAGAAACTGTGACATAATAAATATGTTTTAAGATGGTAAGTTTGTGGTAATATTGTTATACGGTAATAGAAAATTAATACACAGTGAAAGAAATTATATATTTAAAGAGCAAAAACAAAATAACTTCCAACCTATAAATCTAAATCCAGTGAAAATAGTTTTTAAAATGAAGGTGAAAAGCACTAATAAAAAAGGAAAACATTGATAAATTGGATATTAGACATTCATTCTATTCATCAAAAGATGCTATCGACATAAAATGTATCCAAAGAAAACAAAATCCCTGATTCAAAAAGGTATATGTGCCCCTATCTTTATTGCCACATTATTTACAAAACCCAAGATATGGAAGCAACCTAAGTGTCTATCAATAGATGAATGGATAAGTATGTGATACATATACACAGTGGAATATTATTCAGCCATAAAGAAAAAAAAGAATTCCTGACATTTGAAACAACATGGATGGATCTAGCAGGTATTATGCTCAGTGAAATAGGCCAGAAGGAGAAAGACAAGTGCCATATAATTTCACTTATTTGTGGAGTATAAAAACAAAGCAAAACAGAATGAACAAAACAGCAGTAGACTCACTGACACTGAGAAGTGACTAGTGGTTACCATGGGGTAGGGGGCACAGAAATTCTCAATCATAATATAAGTTGGTCACAGGGATGGTAGTGAAGCACAGAGAATATAGTCAATGATTCTGTAACATCCTCCCATGTTGATAGTAACCGTACTAGTTGGGGTGAGGATTTAATAATATGGGTAACTGTTGTACATCAATGATACTTCAATAAAAAATAAATAAAATACAAACTCCCGAAGGATGGATGGATAAATAAATAAATAAATAAAGGAAGCTTTGGAAGCTTAACTTTCTAAAACAAAACTGATTCTTATCCAAGAATATTATTAAAAAAAACCCATTATCTCTTATTTTGCTATTTCATTTTCTAACAGCTTTATTGAGGTAAAACTGATATACAATGAAAGAGAAAAATGGCAATCCATAGAATGAGGAGATATTTGCAGTATTTATGGCTGACAAAGACCTCAGAACAAGAATATATACAAATCACTAAGAAACGGCAGATAGCCTAATAGAAAAATGGTTAGAAGACTAAACAGGCAATTTACAAAATAGGCTACCCAAATAGTCAACAAGTATATAAAATATTCTCAGCCTCATTAGTAATCAAGAAACTGCAAATTAAAACTACAATGGGACAATACTAACACCCACAAAATGGCTAAAAAAATTTCTTAATGACAATACCAAGGATTTATGAAGATGTGGATCAACTGGAACTCTCATACACAGCTGGTCAGAGTGTAAATTAATATAATCATTGTGGGAAATGTTTTGGCAGCACTTTCTAAATTTGAACATACCAGCAATTTTAGTCCTAGGTATATATTTCAAATAAACACAAATATATGTGTACCAAGACATGTATGGGAATGAAAAGCATCTTTATTCATAAGAACCCCAATGGAAGCAACACAAATGTCCATCAACTGTATAATGGATAAATAAAACAAAAAAGAATTTTAAAGCAGGGACTACTGACATTTTGGAAAATATGAATGTTATATTATAAAAGAATGTAATATATGTACTTATCAGCTCTGCATAGATAAAAGTCTAGAAGGATTCACTCTTGGGAAGTACAACTGTAGACAAAAGTAGGAAAGGACTTAGACTTTTAAATTTTATGTGCTTTCAAATTGCTGGAATTATTTGCAATAATCAAGTATTACTTTTGTGGTTAAAAATAGTCTGGAGTTTTCTGTTATTTTCTTAAGGGTGTTTTGTTTTGTTTTGAGAAGGTTGGACATCCCCAGTCTAGAATTCTAAGTAGTTAAAAGCTAGGTAGAGAGATTGAGTCTTCTACAGTTTAGACAAGTGCAGGTAATACCGAGGAAAAACCTCTGGGTTGGGAAATAAGCAATCGGGATTCCAATCCCAACTCAGTCACTGATTGGATGTGACATCTGGGCAGTCATTTTACTTCCTTGAACCTGTTTCCTTGTCCAGATGACTAAAATTTGGACTGGACAGTCCCTTCCAGTCTGATATTCTGTGAATTTATAAACTGCGTCTCTGAGATTGAGGGGATTCTTGCTTACCCTTGTGGCCCCACTACCTGACACATAGTGTTTAATAAAACTTGTTAATAAATAAGTGAATGAATGAGTGATAAGGGAGGTAGGGCAAGTATTATTCCATTGGACTCCTGAGAGTTTACATGATGTCTTTAAGGTTACATCGGCAGGTGGCATAAGAACTAGGATTCATGTTCAATGTCTGAACATGCCACAGAGAATATGGATCCTGAAGAGGCAGAGAAAACAATTCTCTCTCCCTTTACAGTGGAGGCAGATGTCAGCCCACAACTGCTACTGCAGAATTTAAAGAAAACTGTAAATGTGAGAACTGGGCAATATTAGATAAACCTAAAATTATATACCTGCACAATGTCAGAAGAAGCTGTGCTAAGTAATAACATCAGTACACCTGTGCATCATGACACTAAACAAGGCTGGCAGAATGACCTCTTCGGCTGGTGTCTTATCAAAGCCAGGACATTAGAAGTCCAGACTTGGGGTCATAGCCAGACTATGGTGAGCGTTCTGTCACATGCTCCTGTGATAACATGCAAGAAAAAGTTCCCCTGGCAAACAAACAGGCTCCAAGGTCATCCACACACAATCCTCAGTCCACTCTTAAAGTAGCTTTGGACACATTTTGAAGAGGAACATCTTTTCATTCAGGCTGCACGTCTTACTCAATAGCCAGCTTCCTATGCTTCCTAAGGGGCAGAAGCTGTAATAGCTCATCTCATTCTGCTGGTGACTCAAGCACTGCAATTAAGTCAAAAGATAAATGAAAAACCTGGAAAAATGTTTACAACTCAAATCACAAGATGAATTTAGCTGATACATAATGAACTCCTTTAAGTTGTTAAGAAAAAGACCAACTCCAATTCCTAAATGGCTAAAAGATACAGACCGTTTCCAGAAAAGGACATAAATGCCTCTTGCATTTTATATTATATTTAGCTACCTATTTGTGAAAAAAGAGAGATCAATTTTCCAGGTCATCAGGATAGGTCTTTAAAATAACTGATTGCTTCTTAATCCCATGGTACAAAATCTTTAAAAGTATTAAAAGATACACAGTGAAGTCTCTCTTTTCCCCCCACCACATATGTCACATCCTTTGATTTTTTTGCTTATGAAAGATTTTGCCATGTAGGAATTTTTAGTATTTCAAAATTTTCAAATATTTCAATCATTTCATTTATGGCTCCTGGATTTTGGTCACATGTTTCTGACTCCATGATTGTTGAAAAATCAAAACATTAAAACTCCTCCATGATTTCTTTTACTATCTCTTTAAAATATTTCAATCCTTTAGAATTATCCTGACATAGGTGTGAAATAATGGATCTAGCACCACATATTGAACTATCTCCCTACTACTGATTTAAAAGGTCATCTTTTCCATAAACTAAATTCCTGCATATATTAACATTTGGAGACAGGCAGGTGAGCTAATCAGAAAGGACAACAGCAAAGCCCTGGTGAGGGAGAAATAGGAGAAAAATACTAGAGTTGTCGAGCTTTTCCTCCTCACGTAGCTGACTTAATGAGTGATGGCCTGACAACTATGTGACATTCACCAAACAGAATTACTGAAGGACACTCACCCACCAGCAATATAGACAACCGCAAAAACTTTGTAATATGAAAACTATGTATTTGGGCACAAAAATGCAACGCACAACCAGAAACCACTATTCTATCAATAATGACATTATTATCTCATGTAAGAGCACAGAAATTAAGTTATTAAGGAATGCCAAGAGGAAACAATTATTTAAAGTCTCATTCTATTTACTTTGTTAGGGAAGATGAAGCATATTTGGCTCTGGTCACAGTTCCATCATATTTACTTTCTTCGTAAGTTCAGCTTCAATGGTATCCTAAAGGAAGAAAGAAATACCATAAATACTAGAAATAAGGACATAAAACAGGTGCTTTAACTTCAAATGCTACTTAAAAACAAGGGAAGCAAAAAAAATTAAAACAAATGTTTTAAAATACCATTATAAATATTAAATATGCTTTTACATTCCCTTGCTTTTATATCTACCCCCTTCCCACATCCCAAAAGTTGTCAAACTCTGGTTCTAATAAACATCTAAAGGAGAAAGAAAACCTTTTAGAGAGATGAATTAGGGCAGTGATACCTGCATATTTTTCTGACCTTTACTCCTTAAGCACCATACTTGTACAGTGTCTCTTATATCACCTCTTTCCAATCCCCTTGTCACTGTTCTCATTACTTCTCATCTGGCCTATGTAAGCTAACTGATTTCTGCAATTTTCTTTCTCCTTCCTCTAATTCATCCTATACAATGACTCCAGAATAATCTTCCTAGAGATCTGAGCTGATGAAAAAGCATAGCTTATTACATTTCCCTTTAGGGGAAACACACAGTAATTTCCAGTGGTCTTCTACAGCCTCCAAATTCAACCCTCATTATATTTAAGGTCTCTTATACTACAAACCAATTGACCATATTCAGTCTCTCTTCGCTGCATACACCTAAGCAACTAGACTGCATCGCTTGCCAAAACTTGGAAAAGTCCTCCATTGATCAGCTCTTACGTCTTTGTCAATTCCTTTTGCTTAGACAAATTCTGTCTCTCAGCCCCCCTTTTCCACCCGGGAACAATCTATGCAAATTTAAAAAGATATGAAAGACTACTCTGTATGTTTTATGGAAAAAAATATATATACATATGCCAAAAAGGTCTTAAAAGATGCATGAGTATGATACACAGCACCTTTGGGATTTTCTTTCTTTTTAAAAAAGCTGAAGAAAAAAAATGGAACTACTTACTAATTCTCGCTTTGCTTCTTCAATTTTCACCTTAGCAAGAGATGGATTCTTTTAAAGAAAAATAAAACAAGGAAAGGTTATATTGGCTAACTAGGACTCAAAGGGAAAAAACTACAACAATCCTTTGCAAAAGGCAAAATCCCTACAGAGAGTATACCCAGCGTATATGCAGTACTGGCACTTAGCACAGACTTTAGATCCTTAAACATGGACCCAGTATTTTCATGATAATTTAGTGCCCTTGGGGAAAGCCAGAGGAGATGACTTTTTTTATTATTCATAAAAATAATTACCGGCATTAAATCTAAATAGGACTCCAATTTTTTCTTCAAAGGTACAGTCTGTCTTTTTAATTCTGCCAATTTCTGGGGATGGAAAAAACACAAAAGTCACAGAATGATGGAGATATTCACAATGCAACTAAACACTGCTCATTTCTGAAATAAAACATGATAAAGCATTAACATTAGGATATTTAAAATAATGTTTCAAAGAGTTTAAAAAATAAATGAATAACAAACTCACTTCCAATGGAAAGAATCCATATAAGGTGCTTAAAATAGTAAAGTCATACTCCCATTTTTTAAGAATAGGATTTAAGTATGCTGTCTAGCAATACAAAATGATGTGATTAAGAGGAATAAAAAAGGAAGAGAACAAAACATAAGGGAACAACAATCAACCTTAGACTACAAAATGCAAAGTACAAAAAAATCTTAAGACCAATAAAATTTTTAAAAAGCCCTCTTCCCAGCAAAACAGATGAAACCCGTAGACAACGTAAAAACCCAGAATTGTATTCCACAGGAGTTTGGAGGCCTGCATTTTTACTGTACATGGAAAGAGAAAAAGGAGAACCTAGATGGTTAGCACATAGTCCCTCAAAAAATTTGTTTAATGAATAAATCAGTAACATATAACTAACTCCAGCAAAGAGTTTCTAGCATGTAGTAATAAATGAAGGAAAGCAAACAAATGTGAGAATATATATACAGCTAAACAAGTAATAAGACATAAATACTGGTGAACATCAAGTAGAGAGAGAAAGGAAAAGAAATAAAGTCAATTGTGAATAAACCTCTATAAAAGGAACAAATGAAAAAGCAGATTGTGCATTAAGATTTTAAATAATTAAACTGGGTTAAAGCTCACCTCTGAGAGTGCTACTAGTGACTGATGAGACAGCGAAGCATCCATGCCTCTGGCTGAAAGTTGCTCCTACAGTGACAAAGAAAGGAGTTCAGTTAAAAAAATTATTTTGAAAGTGACCATCATGAATTACTTTCAACATGTTAACACAGTAAAGAGAAGGTACAAATAAAAGATAAAAACTGCATGTATCTAGGATTTTTATGTTGCATGTAAATCATTCCAGTCACAGATTTGTGACAAGAGGTGTGCAGGGCTTAAGAGCCTGTACTTCAGAGCCTGGCCACCTGAGTTTTAATCTGGATCCACTGCTAAGTAACTATGCAACTTTGGGCAAGTTACCTATCTTCTCTATAGTTCCCTTGTCTGTAAAAAGGGAATAATAATACTGCCCAGTGGGAGGATGATGGTCGAAAAGAAGTCTGAAGACAGCTAAATATATTCAGTTCTTCATACAAACCTCTGCAGCTCTGATTCCAAATTTGAACTCCTCTGACTTCGCTTTTAGGAAGCCCATATTCTGAAGACGATGGTCAACTTTGGCCCTTTCCACAGACAGATGCAACTCTGCCTTCTTGAGATCCCTTTAAAAAGTAATGTTGAAAACATTTCCTTCTCAGTGAAATTATTATAAAAAAGAAAGTCAAACTGATTCTTGGATTCAACTCTGGACTAGCCAGGAATAGATAACATACTTGCTGAATTTTCTACCATCAATTTTGTATCCCAGACTAGGCTGCCATACGTTCTCCCAGTTCATCTTCCCTGCCATGTTGCCACCTGGGATTTTTCTCAAGAAATACTAAGTAAGTTTAAGATTATTATGCCAATTACTCTTGAAGAAAGTAGATTTGCTGCTCAAAAAAATGATTTAATGTATCCTAAAGCCAATTTGAATCACGGAGGCCTCAAAGTCCTCTCTCCTAAATGCGACATGACACAGTACCTTGTATCTACATATTCAGTATTTGTTGAAAATCTATTCAACAGTCCTCTACATACTCCTGATCCACAGCATCTACTCTCTGGGGCACATGGAACCCAAAGAAGGTCCAGAGCATTAAGAGGGATACCACAACTCTAGTAAGGAAGGGCAACAAAATATAATGTGACTTTAAGTTGCATCACAGTATATAAGTTAAAAAAAATTCACATACGTTTTGAAAATGATAAAACCCAAGTTATTTGTAAAAGAGGGAAAAAAGGTAAGAAACTACATTAAGTAAGAGGTGGAAGTCTTACCCAACCGCCCACTACCTCCACCCAAGTTATTTTCTACTTAAAAATGTATTTTATGGACCCCATTTTCTAACATGTTTTAAATTGTATCTATTGCCCAAACTCAATCTGACAATGTTCTGTTACTGCCTTTATGATAAAAATGATCACCACTTCCAATTCAATTACTTACTCTTGTAGACATTTTTCTAATACTAAAGTTGCAGTTAGATTTTTTTCAAGTTTTGTCAATTCAAGCTTGATTTCTTCATTTTTGGATTTGGTATGAAAAAGGTCAGAGGTCAAATTGTTCACTGCAGGGATAAAACTAAAAAAAGAATCTGGGTCACAACAGATGGACATTAAAGACAAAATTATAATTATTCCTCATGTCAAACAATGATTTTACCTCTATGCAGATTCTTCTATTAACCAAGCTGTTTCATACCTCTATGCATTTTTTACACGCTTTTCCCACTGCCTGGAAAGCCCTTCCTCGGCTGGCAAATCTCCATTTGTCCTTCACACCTCAAAATAACTCAAATAAGATTTACACTTATTCTGGAATTCACTACCCTTCTCTGTGCTACTCAGCTACAGCTGGCACCTTCTTATACTGTTGCAGCTGTCACACTATATTATAGTTTTAAATGTCCATCTCCCCTATTTGACCATGAGCAGAGATTACCCTTGCTGACAGTTATTATCCTATTCATCTTTGTTTCCCCAGTGCCTATCTATCTATATGGTTATGAATAAATACTTACATATACATACAACTCTCTATGTGTATATGTAGTTATATGCTTAGCACTACTTGTTCACAGTGTCTGCTGAATTGACTTAATTCAAGTCTAAATTTCTGCTGCCATACAGCCTATATATTCTTATACTTGAAACACTACTCTTCGAGCATATATATAAATTCCAAGCCCTTATATTAGCAAGTAATCAGAATAGCTGTACAGTCCTCTGATTATAAGGCACAGCAGTAGCCCTAGCCAAGCTGTGGCCACCCATGATAACCATATGGGCTTTGGTGTCAGACTGGGTTTGAATTTCAACTCTGCCATTTACTAGCTCAGAGAAGTTATTTAACACACCCCTTCTGAGTTTCAACTTCCTTTTAGGGTTGTTGGAAGAATAATGTCATCATATAGGTGGTATGCCTGTCACAAAGAACAAAGGTCCTTAACCAACTCTACCCAACAAGGTAGGGACATGACCAAAATTCACTATGCTCAATTAGATGATTTAGCCTATTGCTTTTATTATTGTTTATAGGGAACAATGTAAGAGACGCCTAATCACTTCCGAATGTATATGAGGACTACCTTCACAAACCTAATCCTCGAAGAAGAAAACACTAAATCTTAAGCAATACCAAGCTTATCTGAATTACTTATACAAACTCACTAGCGATTTAAGGAGTTAACTAAATTAGGTATTTTTGCATTTATTGTTAATTTCTTATATAAACTACCCTGAGAAACAGAAGTCTTTAGGTGTAGACCTTATAGCACATATGATTCTAGAAATTAAAACTGTCACAAGAATTACCTAGCTAGTGAGGTATCCTTTGTTTCAAGGGCCACTGCACTGTCAACCAAGGCAGTCAGATACCTAGAACCAGTGCTAGAGAGACTAGCAGGGGAAAAATTCACACTTTCCATGAGAAGGTCTTGAAGATGCTTGGCTGAAAAGATAAGAGTGCTAAAGTGACTAAGATGTTTAACACCTTTATTGAAATCTTCACATATCATACAATCCACCCCCTGAAGTACATAATACAGTGGCTTTTAGTATATTCACGGAGTCACACACCCATCAATGCAATCAATTTCAGAACATTTTCATCACCCAAAGAGAAACCCCATTCTTTAGACATCATATTCTAATTACCCAAACCCATGAGGCCCCAGCAATTACTAATCTACATTCTGTCTCTTTCTATTCATTTCCCTATTCTGGACACTTCATATAAACAGTATCATGCGATATGTGGTCCTTTGTGACTGGCTTCCCTCACTTGGCATAATGCTGTCAAGGCTCATCCACACTGTAGCAGGTATTAATACTTCTTTCCTTCTTATGGTGAATAGTCCATTAGATGGATCAGCTGCATTTTAGTCATCCATTCACACACTTATGGATTTGGGTTACTTTCACATTTTGACTATTATGAATAATACTGCTATAAACATTCATGTACAGATTTTTAATAGACAGGTGTTTTTATTTCCTTGGGTACCTAGGAATAGAACTACAGGTCATATGGTAACTCTGTTTAACCATTTGAAGAACTGCCAGACTGTTTTCCAAAACAACTGTACGATTTTACATTCCCACATAAGTGTACATTTTAATTTCTCTACATCTGCACCACCAATTCTTGTCTTTTTTTTGGCACAGTGATCAGAGAACTGAGTAATGATCAATGAAACTCAAGACCTGAGTATTTCTTTTTGACTGCAGCCCTTTTTGTAGGTGCAAAATAGAATTATGACTTTGATTTGCATTTCCCTGATGGCTAAAATGCTGCCTTACTGGCCATTTTGTTTATCTTCTTGGGAGATACATACATTCATATCCCTTACCCATTTTTAATTGGGTTACCTGTCTTTTTACTATTGAGTTGTAACAATTCTTTATATGTTGTAGATATAAGCCCCTTATCAGATATATTATTTGCAAATATTTTCTCCCATTCAGTGGGTAGAGGCAGTCTTCTCAAGTGTATATGAAACATTTTCCAGAATATAGCTTTATGCTAGGCCATAAAACAAATCTAAATAAATTTAAAAGTAACAAGATAATACAAAGTATTCTCTGATCACAATGGAATGAAATTAAAGAGATATTTGTGAAGTTCATAAATATGCAGAATTAACACACTCCTAGTAACCAATAGGTCAGGAAGAAGTCAAAAGGGAAATTAAAAAATACTTTGAGATGAATGACAATGAAGATACAACATACCAAAACTTATGGGATGCATCTAAATCAGTGATCAAAGGGAAATTTAATTACAATCCTATAAAGAAGAAGAATCTCAAATCAATAGCCGCACCTACCACCTTGTAACATTGAAAAAAGAGCAGACTAAACTTAAAGCAAGCCAAAGGAAGGACATAATAAAGATTACAGCGAAAATTAATGAACTAGAGAATAGAAAGAGAAAAATCAATACAACCTAAAGCTAATTTTCATAAAAGATGAACAAAATTTAAAAACCTGCAACTCATCTGACTAAAAAGAAAAGAGAGAAGACTCAAATTACTATAATCAGAAATGCAAGTGAGGACATCCCACTGATTTACCTACTTAACAAAAAAGATTATAAAGGACTATATTAACAATTGTACCCAACAATTTACACAACTTAGGAAAGCTCAGTCCTGGTAGGCTTTACCACTGACTTCTATCAAATACATAAAGAAGAATTAACACCAATTCTTCACCAACTCTTCCAAAAAATAGAAGAGAATACATCTTGACTCCTTCTATGAGGCCAGTATTATCCTCATACCAAAACCAAACAAAGACATCA
Source organism: Smutsia gigantea (assembly GCA_032199065.1). Lineage (NCBI taxonomy): Eukaryota > Metazoa > Chordata > Mammalia > Pholidota > Manidae > Smutsia > Smutsia gigantea. The sequence continues at coordinate 210,342 of JAVSCE010004243.1, forward strand.
CAAGGAAAGAAAAGCAGAGAACAGTATCTTTTAAAAACATGAATGCAAAAATCCTCAACAAAATACTAGCACACTGAATTGAGCAACCTATAAAAAAAATATACCCCGCAAAGATGTGGATTTATCTTAAAAATAAATGTTGCTTTAACACCTGAAAGTCAATTAATGTAATATATCAATAGAATAAAAGACAGAAGTCAAATGTTCATTTCAATAGACACAGAAAAAGCATTTGAAAAACCCAGTACCTTTTCATGATAAAGGCACTCAATAAATTAAGAATAGATGGTACTCCCCCAACTTGATAAAGGGCATCTACAAAAAAACCCACAGCTACATTATACTTAATGGTAAAGACTGAATGCTTTTCCTTTAAGATCAGGAAAAAGATAAGGATGTCCACTCTTGCCCCATTTATTCAACATTTTAATGAAGGTTCCAGCCAAGGATATATCTTTTCATTTTCCTCAACTGAAGAACCGACAACATATAAAATAAATGGTTTCAACAGTTTCATCTGTGTTCATCATGATTAAAAAGTCTTCATGTAAAACTTTTACATCTTTTCCCAATTCCTAAAAATATTTCTAAAATGTTCCAATCTCATGTGCTGCAAAGAACTGTATGGTGCAGAAATAAAAACTATCTAAAAAAATGATTTTTAGTTAAAAGTCATTCAAGTCCAGAGAGCTATATGGTATCACTACTCAAAGCTTAGATTTACAAACTGAAGAAGCAGAACTTAACAGTGTACTTGTTATAAGGTTCCACAAATTTTATTTTCTGCTTGATACCTTCACTGTCTAGAAGGGAACACTTAAAAAAGAACAATGATTAAAGTATATGAAGTGCGTATCAATGGTGGCAGGACTCTTCTAAATACGTAAGTATGGAAATAAGTGTCTAAATTTTGTATTAATAATAGAAACATTTGCTATTTAATATGTGTCACCCTAAAAGGTACTTGAGGACAGACATAAATAACCTTACTTTGAAAATGCTTAATTTTTTTCATCACAGGGTATTACAGACAAAAGGAAAGCTCTTACAAAAAAAGATTTTTCTGGATTCAAAGCCCCTTTCTCTATGCTGTATTTTAATAACTATAAAAATAAAATGGTTTAAAAATAAAACAATTTTAAAGGCACATGTATGGGAGAGTATGACCAAGTAGGAGCATCACAGGGAAGGCTCTGGGGAGTGACAATTGTTCTATATCCTGATTGTGTGGGTGGGTTCCAGGATCCATGTGTGCTAAAAGAGTACACCAAAACAGAAGTCAATTTTATTTTAATTTTTTGAAGAAAACTGGAGAAAAGCACATATGCAGTAGAATTACAACATGTACTATATTCAAAACACTGTATGTAACCATGCCATGCACGTGTTTAAATATAGTGCAAATGTAGGTTTTACTCCCTTTCTTTTTTGTATATTCCTACCCATAAAAAAGTTTTTATGTCTTTTTTTATTTGTAGTTGGCATTATAAAAAAATACGTGTTTTTAATGCACTTTTTCAAGCTATATATGCACAGCAGAAAATTCTAATGCAATCCCATGAATACACTGCAATAGAACAATTTGTTCAAGTCTCACAGTTCATGGCTGCCACCTCAGGTGTCCTGATGGCTCATTGTAACTAAAGCATGGGGACTGGAAACAGACCAAAAGTATAAGTGGGAAACCGGAGGCATCTTGTATGTCAGGCTGAGTTTAGCTCGTATCTTTTAGTGCTTACTGTTTTGCTATCAGAGTCCCAACAGAAAATGATGAAATTTATGTTATTAAGTTACTATAACAGAGTGGAAGACAAATCTGGGTAAAATGAAGCAAAACTAACGTAGTATACACTTAATTAATCTCATATACTTTAGTGTTATAGAATGTGGTTAACTCTGGTTATTATTCAAAACTCCAAAGTTAAATCTCACCTTCTGATTCATATTCACTTGCTTTCTGTTTCAAGTCCTCTATTACCAGGTAGACATCTCTGTCCCGGACCCTGTTGCGTTCTGAAAGATGATGTAAAATCTCCGTGGTCCGTGGATTCACTTCATATTGGGGAATGGGTTGATCTCCAAATATTTTTTTCAGCCACACAGCTACCTAAGCGTTAAAAGTAAGATAAATATTATAAGCCTTGTTTATTGTTAAAGGCATGAAGCAAATATTACAAAGTGATCAGAAGCAAACAAAATGCTTTTTGTGAATATTCTGGAGTCCTACGTACTTCACATCCTAATTCGTCTCTGGGGAGACAGACACAGGATGTCAGGAAATAAAAGTGAGAAAGCACAATGAACAAAATTACCAGAAAACAACCCATCGTTTCCTAAAGCCCCCAAAGCAGTATAGGCTGGTAATTTGCATCACTCGAACAATTTTAAAGGTCTATATACAGGTGCTAAAGCATTACTGTAACGTGCAAAGTCTGAAGAGAGTTGATCCCAACACACTATAGATCCGGGATGTTCCTAGAGTTGGGAGGCAGGACGGGAAAGCAGGTCTGGTGTGAAAATTCGAGTAGGAAGCATCAGTGAACGGCGGAGCTTGGCTGGAAGGTGGGTTTGGGTTCAGAAATTAACATACTGTAAATCCCACTCCAGTCTGTTGGGAGGAGTTTTGCACCCGGCTCCTTAACCCGTCAACACGCCCGAGCCTAAGCGAAGGAAGGGCTGGAAAGGAAGGGAAACGTCCTTCCAGGTGAGGATCTAGGCGCGCGCAGATCGTGAAGGCGGGACTAAAGGACCAGCGGAGTCGGGGGAGGAAAAAAGTAAAGGTGGCGGGCCCCTGGAGATCGCAGGCGGGTGTCCCAGACGCGGCTTACCGGCTGCTGCAGATACCCGCTCCCACCTCATTACCTGCTCCTCCTTCTCGCGAGCCTCCATAGCCGCCTCTCCCGCCACTTCTCTAGAAGCTCGTCGCGGGAAGACGCGCCGCGCTGGCTCTGGAGGTGCCTTGCCCCCTCCAGGACCCAGGATATCTGGGAGTTGTAGTTTTTACTAGGACTCCGGGTTGCTGAGTCTTTGGACAAGGCTGGTCTAAGGCGCCAGCGCTGCAATCGCTCCTCGCTTGCCACCTCGAGGCTCTATCCGCTTTCCATGGTATCATCTCCAGGACAAGATGTAGAACCAGGATTGTTTTCTTCTTATATTTTTATTTCTCACTTGATTTCACTTGTCTTAAAAACCCTGAATCTTGTTTTTGGATAGCAGATGTTGTTTCTTCCACAGTGAGTACATTAACTTAAATTTTTTATTTTAGCCTGGCGCTAGAGCAACCTTATCCCTTAGTTTCCACTACCAAAGACCTAAATGTGCTGCAGGCTAAAACGTTTGACAACATCCAACTGCTGGCCCTGTCACTGCCACTCAGCCATTCTTCCATTCATTTCTCACCTTCCCTAAAATTCTCTCTTCTCCCCACCACTCTGTAGGTGACAGTATGCAAACTTCTTTATATTTGCACAGCATATATAGTTTTTCTGTGTTTTCCTGTTTTTTTGTTTCATTTTTTTTTAAACCCTGTAAAACAGATGAACATACATTTTACCTATTTTTAAATTTAAAAAACACACACATGGATTAAATGATGACTGAGATTAGGTAGTAGAACTGGAAACTGACCACAGTGTTTTGGGTCCAAGTGAGTGTTTCAGTGTCCCAGGGTTATACCACACTGCTTCCTGCAACCTCCTGTAGTGTATGTACTGTGTTACATTAGGAAGGGTAGACCATACACTCAACTTTCTGTGATGTGTGGTTTATCATCAAATTGTGGATCAGACTTAGCACCAAATATCTTTCTTCTAGGTCATATGCATATTTAAAATGATTAAATCTTTAAAAAGGAATTTAGCCAATACCATATTGGCTTGCTTATTATACATTTTGTTTTAGTCAAAAGTTTATCTCTGTTCAGTAACCAAATCTCAGATGTTAGTACAGACCCTGAGTATGGAAGAAAAAGTTATCTTTATGACCTTTGTCCAATTTCACCACAAGTTTTACAAAATATCCCTGCAACTTTGTTGTTTATACAAACCAATTTTTTTTCCTGTTAGCCTGTTCCTACTCACAAGGAGAAGGATGCTCATATTTACCCTTGGCTCACCTAGAATATTAGAGAAAGGGATTGCTGACTGTACATTTGCAAGCTATGTTTTAGGAGACAACTCTTTTAATCCGGGTATTCAGGTGCCCCACCCAAATTAAGGTTTTGGGTATAAACAACTATTTGGTGGATGTAGCTTGAAAGATGCTCCTCAGAACAGTTATAAGTGAAGGCAATGTTAATGGGCTTTACTATCACAACATACCCAATATACCTCGTCCCCCAAGTTATGTACATATCACAAAAAAATCTTAATATTGCAAAGATTCTGTGTGGAGGGGTGGGGGGGGGGATATCCTGCCCCAATCTTTCGGAGTAGGTATAGGAAGTTTTCTTTTTTCCCATCACTTCTGTAGTATTTCAAATAAAAAAGTGTAAGTCCCTAGTGTTAGGAAACCAGTTGTTGGTAGAGGAAAACTTAAGTCCTAGGCGAATCTGGAGTGAGACTTCTAACTCAGGACCATTCTCAGTAGGATCAGCACCAGTTGACCTTATTGCAGCTGTTAAATTTTTAAACAATCTGTTCTAGCTCTTTTAGATAGAAATTGAAAGAACTGGGATTCTCCAACCCGAGTGTGTATTGGATCACCTCGAATGGTGTGGGTGCTTGTCATTAATTTAGATTGCCCCAAATTTATGACTCAAGAGGATCTGAGGTGGGGCCAGCGATCTGCGGATTAACCAATTCGGAAAGAAACATCGTATGGCTGACACGTCTCGGGGTATAACTGTTTACTGTTTGGTGAACACCAAGGATCGAGCCGTCTCGGATCGCCACCATCGACGCCTCGTCACCATCAAGCCAGCCGCGCCCCACGCCGGGTGACACCAACGCCATCTGGAACCCCTTCTGGGTTCTGGGAACTGCTATCCAGCGGGCTCCGCTACCCACGTGGTCTCCAGGGGCAACCACAGGTCGACTCGAAAGATCAAAATAAATGTGTAACGAATGCCTGGGCCGAAGCTGGCAAAGGTCTAATCACTCATTTTGAAGTTTAAACCAAAAAAGATCCTTAAAAAAGCACACACCCCTTCACTTATCCGCGAGTAAGCGGATTCGTGTCCGGGGGTGAAAGCGAGGGGCGGTACTTCCGGGTCAGGTGGGCCGGCTGCTTTGACCTTCCTTGCAGCTCGGCCATTTTGTCCCGGTCAGTTCGGAGGCTGCGGCCGAGGGAACCTCGGGGGAGAAGGTGCAAAGATGCTGTCCGTGCGCGTCGTCGCGGCCGTGGCCCGCGCCCTACCTCGGCGGGCGGGGCTGGTGAGTGCGACGGGCCGGTGGGAAGGGGGTGGCCCGGAGGCGGCGGTGGCCGCGGGTGAGTGGTGGAGCTCTGTCTCCGGAGCTCTTCTGCAAGGAGGATGAGGGGCTGTGGCGGGCACCGCCATCTTGCAGGGCGGGCGGCTTGCAGAACGGCGTTTGTGCTCGCCGGCTGTGCAGTATGGTGCAGAGTGGTACAGGGGAGATTGACCTCGATGCTATCTACACACGGGGCCTCAGTAGGATTCCCATCTTTGCCTGAGAGTGGCCTTAGGTTGTAAGGCCCGGAAAACAGGCCCTGCTCAGCCCAGGGATGGACGGCGACCCAAATACTCACAAGAGACCGGTCTTGATGCAAACAGCAAGAGGTTTATTGATTCCACCAGCGCGCTGGGGTCAAGACTCATGACTCACGCAGGAGCAGAGTCCGACCCCGAGCAGAAATCACAGGAGGTTTTAAAGGAAAAGGGACCACAACCAGGGGGAGGCAAGGGGGAGGTCTGCTGATGATTCAATAGCAAAAATATTTCAATTAGGGTCTCACAGGGCTTTATCTTCACAATCTATCAGTTTTGGGGAGGATTACCTAGGCACGGGTTTGCAAGCTATTGTGTCATTGTGTTCAGGCCGGTTTTTATGACTCAGGCCAAGGGTCAGAGCCTACTTAAAATTTTCCTATTCTTTCAGGTGGTTTCGGGGAAACTGAAACTCAGGCCCTCTGATTTCTGAGGCTTTCTGGGGCCTGTCATGGCATTAGTTTGGTCCTTTCAAGGTGAAGGTCAGGGCTTGGGCGCTAGCTCTCGGGCCTGCTCCGAAACGGCGAGAATTGGGCCCGCTAATTGTCCGGGACTTCTAGCTGTAGGTCAGAGCACTTGTCAACCCAAGTTGAAGCGAATTAGGGAACCCTGACATTGTGTGAAGGTCGGCGCGAGCCCCGGCATTTAACCTCTGCTAGGAGGTCGGTTCACGGGAAAGCAAATGAAGGTGGTTTTCTGAATACTTCGAAAGGCGGTCTCTTCGTGTTGAATATTGAAACGTTTGTGAAAACACCGTACTGGTGCAAATACGCATTTCATGTAGCCCCAGTACCGTGATTTAAGTGAAGCTGGTTTCTAAATTGTCTCAGTCTATCAAAGACTTTGCAAGATTTCGTCCTTGAGGAATTGTTAGCGATTGAGAGCTCAATAGAACATAGAAAATGCCTGTAGAGGTCAGTGCCCTTCATTATTTATCTCTTGAAGTTAAGAGCGTAACCCTTAAGTTCTGTGTAAACGCCTTTACAGTTACTTATTTTTTTTTTAATATAATTTATTTTATTATCATTAATTTACAATTACATGTGCAATATTACGATTATTAAACTACCCCTTCATCAGGTCCCCCCCACCAACCCCATTACAGTCACTGTCCATCAGTGTAGTGAGATGCTATAGAATCACTACTTGTCTTCTCTGAGTTGTACTGCCCTCCCCGTGCCCCCCCAACATTACATCTGCTAATCGTAATGCCCCTTTTTCCCTCTTATCCCTCCCTTCCCACCCATTTTCCCCAGTCCCTTTCCCTTTGGTAACTATTAGTCGTTCTTGGGTTCTGTGAGTCTGCTGCTGTTTTGTTCCTTCAGTTTTTTTCTTTGTTCTTATACTCCACATATGAGTGAAATCATTTGATACTTGTCTTTTTCGGCTTGGCTTATTTCACTGAGCATAATACCCTCTAGCTCCATCCATGTTGTTGCAAATGGTAGGATTTGTTTTCTTCTTATGGCTGCATATTATTCCATTGTGTATATGTACCACATCTTCTTTATCCATTCATCTACTGATGGACACTTAGGTTGCTTCCATTTCTTGGCTATTGTAAATAGTGCTGCAATAAACATAGGGGTGCATCTGTCCTTTTCAAATTGGGCTGCTGCATTCTTAGGGTAAATTCCTAGGAGTGGAATTAGTTACTTATTTTTTCATCTCAAACATAATTTCAGTTTCGAAAGTGAAGTAAACATACTAGCTATTTTACTGCCCTAATACCACCGCTAGCAAAAACATTTTTAACGGTTTTCATCGAGGTCCTATAGAAAGTAGTAGCTTCAGAATGTACAGTGACCAATCACAGCATGACAATTTGAAGAAGTCCACATCGCTGCAGGCTTTGTTGAAGTCAGTAAAAAGAATCCACAGCCATACTTTTCGTTTCTAATCAAACTCTGTGTAAATTTACTAACTCAATTTTTGTTTGCTTTTTTTTTTTAGTTGTATAGAATATCTATAGAGATTTACCCCTTATAGGAACCAGTTATATTCAGAATTTCCACAAATTAATTGAAATATATGTAAAGTCAAAGCCTTTAAAGGAAAAAATACTTTAACTGTTGGCTTTTTAAATAGAGTGCATTTTAAGAATAAGCTTTTTATAGAGAATTTATAGAGTACCAGGAACTAGGCAGTAAATTTTCACATAAAAGTACTCTTTCATGTAATTAAGTCTCTAGTTTTAAGCAAAAAACTTTTACCGTATTTAGTATTTTCATTGTAAGTTGATCACACTAAGCCTTCATGTGTTTAAGCTTGCCAGTTTTATAAAGACTTTTTTAAAAACTAAGTTTTTAAAAATGTTCATGCACTAGGTCTCCAAAAATGCTTTGGGATCATCCTTCATTGCTGCTAGGAACCTCCATGCCTCAAATATTCGTCTTCAGAAGACTGGTAAGTCATTATTTCTAGCCTACACCACACTTAGGACCTTGTAATTAAATAATAAGTTACTAGGTTACTAACTGTTGTGGGTTTTTTATTTCCATTTATTATTTTTTTCTCTCAGGAATCTTAGTTTCTTAACCCGTAACATGCCATTGAGCTCTGCCTCTGTAGGTTCCCTTGTTCTAGTGAAATGAACTCTAGTGATATATTCCCTTTTCAATGTTTTTTTTTTTAATATAATTTATTTTATTATCATTAATTTACAATTACATGTGCAATATTACGATTATTAAACTACCCCTTCATCAGGTCCCCCCCACCAAACCCATTACAGTCACTGTCCATCAGCGTAGTGAGATGCTATAGAATCACTACTTGTCTTCTCTGAGTTGTACTGCCCTCCCCGTGCCCCCCCAACATTACATCTGCTAGTCGTAATGCCCCTTTTTCCCTCTTATCCCTCCCTTCCCACCCATTTTCCCCAGTCCCTTTCCCTTTGGTAACTATTAGTCCGTTCTTGGGTTCTGTGAGTCTGCTGCTGTTTTGTTCCTTCAGTTTTTTTCTTTGTTTTATACTCCACATATGAGTGAAATCATTTGATACTTGTCTTTTTCGGCTTGGCTTATTTCACTGAGCATAATACCCTCTAGCTCCATCCATGTTGTTGCAAATGGTAGGATTTGTTTTCTTCTTATGGCTGAATAATATTCCATTGTGTATATGTACCACATCTTCTTTATCCATTCATCTACTGATGGACACTTAGGTTGCTTCCATTTCTTGGCTATTGTAAATAGTGCTGCAATAAACATAGGGGTGCATCTGTCCTTTTCAAATTGGGCTGCTGCATTCTTAGGGTAAATTCCTAGGAGTGGAATTCCTGGGTCAAATGGTATTTCTATTTTGAGTTTTTTGAGGAACCTCCATACTGCTTTCCACAATGGTTGAACTAATTTGCAGTCCCACCAGCAGTGTAGGAGGGTTCCCTTTTCTCCACATCCTCGCCAACATTTGTTGTTGTTTGTGTTTTGATGTTGGCCATCCTCACTGGTGTGAGGTGATATCTCATTGTGGTTTTAATCTGCATTTCTCTGATGATTAGCGATGTGGAGCATCTTTTCATGTGCCTGTTAGCCATCTGAATTTCTTCTTTGGAGAAGTGTCTATTCATGTCCTCTGCCCATTTCTTAATTGATTATTTGCTTTCTGTTTGTTAAGGTGCATGAGTTCTTTATATATTTTGGATGTCAATCCTTTATCAGATACGTTTTTTATGAATATATTCTCCCATACTGTAGGATGTCTTTTTGTTCTACTGATGGTGTCCTTTGCTGTACAGAAGTTTTCAGCTTCATATAGTCCCACTTGTTCATTTTTGCTTTTGTTTCCCTTGCCCGGGGAGATATGTTCATGAAGAAGTTGCTCATGTTTATGTCCAAGAGATTTTTGCCTATGTTTTTTTCTAAGAGTTTTATGGTTTCATGACTTACATTCAGGTCTTTGATCCACCTTGAGTTTACCTTTGTGTATGGGGCCAGACAGTAGTCCAGTTTCATTCTCTTACATGTAGCTGTCCAGTTTTTCCAACACCAGCTGCTGAAGAGGCTGTCATCTTCCCATTGTATATCCAAGGCACTTTTATCAAATATTAGTTGACTGTATATCTTTGGGTCAATGTTTGGATTTTCTATTCTGTTCCACTGGTCTGTGGGTCTGTTTTTGTGCCAATACCAAATTGTCTTGATTACTGTGGCTTTGTAGTAGAGCTTGAAGTCAGGAGTGTAATTCCCCTGTTTTATTCCTCCTTCTCACGATTGATTTGGCTATTCGGGGTCTTTTGTGGTTCCATATGAATTTTAGAATTATTTGTTCCAGTTCATTGAAGAAAGCTGTTGGTAGTTTGATAGGGATTGCGTTGAATCTGTAGATTGCTTTAGGTAGTATAGCCAATTTGACAATATTGATTCTTCCTAGCCAAGAGCATGGGATGCATTTCCATTTGATAGTGTCCTCTTTAATTTCTCTTAGGAGTGTCTTGTAGTTTTCAGAGTACAGGTCTTTCACTTCCTTCGTTAGGTTTATTCCTAGGTATTTTATTCTTTTCGATGCAATTGTGAATGGAATTGTTTATCTGATTTCTCTTTCTGTTAGTTCATCATTAGTGTACAGGAAAGCAACCGATTTCTGTGTGTTAATTTTGTATCCTGCAACTTTGCTGAATTCAGATATTAGTTCTAGTAGTTTTGGACTGGAGTCTTTAGGGTTTTTTATGTACAGTATCATGTCATCTGCAAATAGTGACAATTTGACTTTCTTTACCAATCTGGATGCCTTGTATGTCTTTGTTTAGTCTGATTGCTGTGGCTAGGACCTCCAGT
>JAVSCE010004244.1:0-27217 GCA_032199065.1 Smutsia gigantea
CATTCCATTCCATTGCAAAACATAATTCCTATTCAGTTAGAAAACAGTCAACAGCATTCATTAAAATTCTGTTCTATTGATCAAAATTCCCCTTCATACCATAACATTCTTTTCGAATGCACAACGTTCTATTAAATTTCATTCTACTGCATAAGATTACATTCCAATCACAAAATTCCATTCCATTCTTTAACATTTCATTCCTTTCCCCAACATTCCACTGCATTCCACAACATTCCGTTCAATTCCATAACTTTCCATTGCATTACAAAGACTCCATTCCTTTCCATAAACTACGACTTCATTCCAACACGTTATTCCCATTCAGTTGCGTAACATTCCAATACATTTATTAAAATTTTGTCCGCTTAATGAACATTCCACTTCATAGCATAACATTCCCTTCGATTACGCAACATTCCTTTCCAATTCATTCTTTTATTCTGTTGAATAAGATTCCATTCCAATCCAAAAAATTCCATTCCATTCCTTAAACTTCCATTCCTTTCCCAACATTCCATTCAATTCCACAACATTCCATTCCATTTCATTCCATACAATTCATTCCCAACACATTATTCCCGTTCTGATACAAAACATCAATACCATTCATTAAAATTCGGTTCTGTTCATCAAAATTCGCCTTCATAGCATAACGTTCCATTCTATTACACAACATTCCTTTCCAATTCATTCTATTTCATTCTGTTGCATAAGATTCCATTCCAATCGACAAAATTCCATTCTATTCCGTGACCTGCCAAAGCTTTCCCCGATGTTCTCTTCCTTTCCACTGTTTTCCATTCCAATCCACAGCATTCCTTTCCATTCCATAACATAGCATTCCATTCCATTCCAACACTGTATTCCAATTCTGTTACAAAACATTCAATACCATTCATTAAAATTCGGTTTTATTAATCTACTTCCCCTTCATAGCATAACATTCTATTTGATTACACAACATTCCATTTCATTTCAATCATTCTATTTCATTCTGTTGCATAAGATTCCATTCCAGTCCACAAAATTCCATTGCAATCATTAAACTTCCATTTCTTTCACTTGCGTACTATTCATTTTCCACAACATGCCATTGAGTTCCACAGCATTCCATTCCATTCCTTAAGGTTCCGTTCAATTCCACAACATTCAGTCCAATTGCATAACATTGATCCCATTCAAACACATTATTCCCATTCTGTTACATAACATTCCATTCCATTCCTTGAAATTCGGTTCTATTAATTAACATTCCACTTCATACCATAACATTCCATTTGATTATACAACATCCCATTTAATTGAAAACATTGTACCTCATTCCATTGCATAAGATTCCATTCCAATTCATAAAAATGCCTTCAATTTTTTCACCCTCAATTAATTCCCCACGTTTCTATTGATTTCCACAAGATTCCATTGAATTCCACAGCATTCCATTCTTGTCCATAGCATTCCATTCAATTCCACAACAATCCGTTCCATTCCATAACATTCAATTCCATAATAAAACGTTATTCTCGTTCTGTTACCTAAGAATCCATTCCTTTCATTATAATTCTTTTCTGTTAATCAACATTCCAATTCATCCCATTAGATTCCATTCGATTACCCAGCATTCCATTCTATTTCAAACATTCTATTTCAATCTATTGCATAGATTCCATTCCAATCCACAAAATTCCATTCCATTCCTTAACATATCATTCCTTTGCCCAACATTCTACTCCATTCTGCAACATTCCATTGCATTCTTCAGCATTCCACTCCATTCCATTCCATAACATTCGATTCAATTCCAACACATTATTCCCGTTGTGTTGCATAACATTCAATTCCATTCGTTAAATATGGTTCTATTAATCAACATTCCACCTCATAGCCTAAAATTCCATTCGATTACACAATATTCCTTTTGAATTAAAACATTTTATTTCATTATGTTGCATAAGATTCCATTCCATTCCAAAAAATTCTTTTCCATTCCTTAATCTTCCATTCCTTTCCCCAACATTCTCTTCCTTTCCACAACATCCCATTGCATTCCACCGCATTCCCTTCCATTCCAGAACATTCCATTCAGTTCCACAACATTCCATTCCATTCCATAATATTTGTTTCATTTCCAACACATTATTCCCGCTCTGTTACATAACATTTCATTACATTCATTTAAATTGTGTTCTATTATTCAACATTCCCCTTCATACCCTAACATTCTGTTCGATTACACAACATTCCATTCCATTTGAAACACTCTTTTTCATTCTACTGCATACTATTCCATTGCAATCTTCAAAGTTCCTTTCCACTCCTTAAACTTCGATTCCTTTCCCCAATGCTCTATTCCTTTCCACTACATTCCATTCCATTCCATTCCATTCCTTAACATTCAATTCAATTCCACAACATTCAATTTCATTCCATAACATTTGTTTCCAGTCAAACACATTATTCCCGTTCTGTAACCTAACATTCCATTCCATTCATTAAAATTCTCTCCTACTAATCAACAATCCCCTTCATACCACAACATTCCATTTGATTACACAACATTTCATTCCATTTCAAAAATTTTACTTCATTCTATTTTATAAAATTTCATTCCAATCCCCAAAATTCCATTCTATTCCTTAACGTTCCATTCTTTCCCCGACATTGTATTCCTTTCCACAACATTCCAATGCAATGCACAGCATTGTATTCTATTCCATAATGTTACATTCAATTATGCCACATTCTGTTCCATTCGATAGCATTCCATTCCATAACATTCCATTCCATTGCAACACATTATTCCTATTCAGTTAGAAAACAATCAATACCATTCATAAAAATTCTGTTCTATTGATCAACATTCCCCTTCATACCAAAACATTCCATTCGAATAAACAACGTTCTATTCAATTCATTCTACTGCATGAGACTCCATTCTAATCCAAAAAACTCCATTCCATTCCTTAACATCTCTTTCCTTTCCCCAAAATTCCATTGCATTCCACAACATTCCTTTCCATTCCATAACTTCCATTGCATTCCAAAATTTCAATTCCATTCCATAACCTTCGACTCCATTCCAACACATTATTCCCGTTCTGTTGGATAACATTCCATTCCATTCATTAAAATTTTGTCCTTTTAATGAACATTCCACTTCATATCATAACATTGCTTTCGATTACACAACATTCCTTTCCAATTCAATCTATTTCATTCTGTTCCATAAGATTCCATTCCAATCCAAAAAAATTCCAATCTGTTCCTTAAACTTCCATTCCTTTCCCAACATTCCATTCAATTCCACAATATTCCATTCCTTTACTTTCCATACAATTCATTCCCAACACATTATTCCCGTTCTGCTACAAAACATGGATACCATTCATTAAATTTCGTTTCTATTCATCAAATTTCACCTTCAGAGCAATACTTTCCATTCTATTACACAACATTCCTTTCCAATTCATTCTATTTCATTCTTTTGCATAACAATCCGTACCAATCCACAAAATTCCATTCTTTTCCTTTACCTTCCAAGCTTTCCCCAAAATTCTCTTCCTTTCCACTACATTCCATTGCAATCCACAGCATTCCATTCCATTCCATAACAATCTATTCCATTCAACACTTTATTCCAATTCTGTTACAAAGCATTCAATACCATTCATTAAAATTCGATTCTATTAATCTACATTCCCCTTCATAGCATAACATTCTATTTGATTACACAACATTCCATTCCATGTCAATTATTCTATTTCATTCCGTTGCATAAGATTAAATTTCAGTCAACAAAATTCCATTCCTTTCCTTTACCTCCCATTTTTTTCCCGAACATTGTATTCCTTTCCACAACATGCCATTGAATTCCACCGCATTGCATTCCATTCGTTAAGGTTCCATTCAATTCCACAACATTCAATCCAATTGCATAACATTGATTTCATTGAAACACATTGTTCCCATTCTGATACATAACATTCCATTCCATTCCTTGATATTCGGTTCTATTAATCAACATTCCACTTCATACCATAACATTCCATCTATTACACAACATCCCATTTAATTGAAAACATTGTGTCTCATTCCATTGCATAAGATTCCATTCCATTTCATAAAATTGCTTTCAATTTTTTCAACCTCCATTCATTCCCCATGTTTCTTTTGCTTTCCACAACATTCCATTACATTCCACAGCATTCCATTCTTGTCCATAGCATTCCATTCAATTCCACAATATTCCATTCCATTCCATAACATTCAATTCCATACCAAAACATTATTCTCATTTTGTTACCTAACATTCCGTTCCATTCATTATAATTCTTTTCTGTCAGGCAACATTCCACTTCATCCAATTACATTCCATTCGATTACACACCATTCCATTCTATTTCAAAAATTCTATTTCAATCTATTGCGTAAGATTCCATTCCAATCCACAAACTTCCATTCCATTCCTTAACATATCATTCCTTTCCCCAACATTCTATTACATTATGCAACATTCCATTGCATTCCACAGCATTCCACTCCATTCCATTCCACAACATTCGATTCCATGCCAATACATTATTGCCGTTGTGTTCTGTAACATTCCATTCCATTCGTGAAATTGGGTTCTACTAATCAACATTCCACCTCATAGCCCAAAATTCCATTCGATTACAAAACATTGCTTTCGAATTCAAACATTTTATTTCATTCTGTTGCATAAGATTCGATTATAATCCAAAAAATTATTTTCCATTCCTTAACCTTCCATTCCTTTCCCCAACATTCTCTTCCTTTCCACAACAGTCCATTGCTTTCCACTGAATTCCCTTCCATTCCAGAACATTCCATACAGTTCCACAACATTCCATTCCATTCCATAATATTTGATTCATTTCCAACACATTATTCCCGTTCTGTTAATTAACATTCCATTCCATTCATTAATATTCTGTTCTATTAATCAGCGTTCCCCTTCATACCATAACATTTCACTCGATTACACAACATTCCATTAAATTTCAAATATTCTAATTCATTCTATTGCATGATTTTACATTCAAATATTCAAAATTCATTCCATTCCGTAACCTTTCCCCAAAATTTCATTCCATTCCACAGCATTGTATTCCATTCCATAACATTCCGTTCAAATCCATAACATTCTATTCCTTTCCTCAACATTCCATTGCATTCCACAGCATTCCATTCCATTCAGTAACATTCCATTGCATTCAGAAATATTCCATTACATTCCGTTACATTCGATTAATTTCCAACACATTATTCCCGTTCTGTTGAATATCATTGCATTCCATTCATTAAAATTTCATTCTATTAATCAACATTCCACTTCATAGCATTATATTCCTTTTGATTACACCATATTCCTTTCCAATTCATTCTATTTCCTCCTTTTACATAAGATTCCATTGCAATCCATATATTCCATTCCATTCATTAAACTCCCATTGATTTCCCTAACATTCTATTCCTTCCCTCAACATTCCGTTGCATTCCCCATCATTTGATTCTATTCCATAACATTCCATTCAATTCCAAAACATTCCATTTCTTTCCACAACATTCAATTCCATTCCAAAATATTAATCACGTTCTGTTACCTAACATTCCATTCCATTCTTCAAAATTCGGTTCCATTAATCAACATTCCACTTCATACCATAACGTTCAATTCCATGTCACAATATTCCATTCCTCTTAAAACATTCTCTTGCATAACATTCCATTCAGGTCCACAAAATTCCATTTCATTCCATAACCTTCCTTTCCTTTCCTCAATGTTCTATTCTATTCTACAAAATTCCATTGCATTCCACAGAATGTCATTCCATTAGATAACATTCCATTCAATGCCACAAAAGTCCATACCACTCCATAACATTCAATTCATTCCCAACATATTATTCCCAATCTGTTCCATAACATTATATTCCATTCTTTAAATTCGGTTCTACTGCTCTACATTCTACTTCAGCCCATAGCATGCCATTAGTTTACACCACATTCCATTCCATTTCAAACATTCTATTTCATTCTATTGCATAAGATTCCATTCCAAACCACAAAATTCCATTTCATTCCTTATCCTCCCATTCCTTTCCCCAAAATTCTATTCCTTTCCCCACCTTCAATTCCATTCCACAGTATTCCATTCAAATCCACAATATTCCATTCCATTCCTTACTTTCGATTCCATTCCAACAGATTACTCCCGTTCAATTACATAACATTCCATTGATTCAGTAAGATTTGGTTCTATTAATTAACATTCCAATTCATACCATAACATTCCATTCGATTACACAGAACACCATTCCATTTCAACCATTTTATTTCGTTCTATTGCATATGATTCCATTCCAATCCACAAAATTCCATTCTATTCCTTGACCTTCCAATGCTTTCCCCAATGTTCTTTTCCTTTCACTACTTTCCATTGCCTTTCACATCCTTCCATTCCATTCCTTAACATTCCATTCCATTCCATAACTTTGAATTCCTTTCAAACACCATATTCATGTTCTGTTACCTAACATTCCATAACTTTCTATAAAATTCGGTTTCATTAATCAACATTCCACTTCATACCATAACATTCAATTCCATTTCACAATCTTCCATTCTTCTTAGAACATTCTATTTCATTCTATTGTATAACATTCCATCCCAGTCCACAAAATTCTATTTCATTCCATAACCTTGCATTTCTTTCCTCAACATTCTATTCTTTTCAACATTCCATTGCATTCCACAGAATTTCATTCCTTTAGATAACATTCCATTCAATACCAAAATATTCCATAACAATCAACTCATTCATAACACATTATTCCCAATCTGTTACATAACGTTCCATTCCATTCATTAAAATTCGGTTCTACTACTCTACATTCCACATGAGCCCATAACATGCCATTAGATTCCACCACATTCCATTCCATTTCAAACATTCGATTTCATTCTATTATCTAAGATTCCATTCCAAGTCACAAAATTCCATTTCATTCCTTAACCTCCCATTCCTTTCCCCAAAATTCGATTCCTTTCCCCACGCTCAATTTAATTCCACAGCATTCCATTCAAATCCACAACATTCCATTCCATTCCTTACATTCGATTTCATTCCAACAGATTAATCCCATTCTATTACATAACATTCCATTGATTCAGTAAAATTTGGTTCTTTTAACTAACATTCCAATTCATACCATAACATTCCATTCCATTACACAGAACACCATTCCATTTCAACCATTCTATTTCGTTCTATTCCATACGATTCCATTCCAATCCACAAAATTCTATTCTATTCCTTGACCTTCCAAAGCTTTCCCACATGTTCTATTCCTTTCAATACTTTCCATTGCCTTTCACATCATTCCATTCCATTCCGTATCATCCCATTCCGTTCCATAACTTTGAATTCCATTCAAACACCTTATTCCTAAGATTCCATACCATACTATTACATTCGATTACACAACATTCCGTTCCATTGCCAAAATACTAGTTCATTCCATTGCATAAGATTGCATTTCAGTGCACAAAATTCCGTTCCATTTCTTTAACTTCCTTTCCTGTACCAACACACTATTGCTTTCCACAACATTCCATTCCATTTCACAACATAGCATTCCCTTCCATAACATTCGACTCCATTCGAACATGTTATTCCGATTATTACCTAACATTCCATTCCATTCTTCAAAATTCGGTTCTATTAATCAACATTCCTATTCATACCATTCCATTCCATTCCAATACACAACACTCCTTTCCATTTAAAATATTCTATTCAATTCTACTGCATAACATTCCATTCCATCCCACAAAATTCTATTCCATTCCTTTTCCCTCCATTCCTTTCCCCAAATTTCTATTGCTTTCCACAACATTCCATTGCATTACAGACTATTCCTTCCTGTCCATAACATTCCCTTCAATTCCACATTCCATTCCATAATTTTCGATTCCATTCTCACACATTATTCCCGTTCTTTCACCTAACATTCCATTCCATTCTTTAATATTCACTTCTATTAATCAGCATTCCAATTCATAGCATAACATTCCATTCCATTTCACAGCATCCCATTCCATTCAAATGTTCTATTTCATTCTATTGCATAAGATTCCATTGCAATCCACAAAATTCCATTCCATTCCGTAACATTTCCCCACATTCCATTCCATTCCACAACAATGCATTCCATTCCATAGCATTCCGTTCAATTCCATAACGTTTGATTCCTTTCCTCAACATTCCGTTGCCTTCCTCAGTATTCCATTCCATTCCACAACTTTATATTGCATTCCAAAACTTTCCATTACATTCCATGATATTCGATTCCATTCCAACATATTATTACCTTTCTGTTCTATAACATTCCATTCCATTCATTAAAATTTGGTCCTGTTAATGAACATTTCACTTCATAGCATAACATTCCATTCGATTACACAACATTCCTTTCCAATTCATTCTATTTCATTCTGTTTCATAAGATTCCATTCCAATCCTCAGAATTCAATTCCATTCCTTAAACTTCCATTGCTTTCCCTAACATTCTATTCCCTTCCTCAACATTCAGTTGCATTCCACAGCATTCTATTTCGTTCTGTTGCATAAGTTTCCGTTCCAATCCACAAAATTCCATTCTATTCCTTGACCTTCCAATGCTTTCCCCTATGTTCGATTCCTTTCCACTACTTTCCATTGCATTCCACAGCATTCCATTCCATTCCATAACATTCTATTCCATTACAACACTTTATGCCAATTCTTTTACAAAACATTCAATACCATTCATTAAAATTCAGTTCTATTAATCAACATTCCCCTTCATACCATAACATTCCATTCACTTAAATAACATTCCATTTTATTTCATACGTTCTATTTCGTTCTATTGAAAAGGATTCCATTCCAATCCAGAAAATTCCATTATCCTCCTTGACCTTCCAACACTTTCCCCAACGTTCTATTCCTTTCCACTACTCTCAATGGCATTCCACATCATTGCGTTCCATTTCGTAATATTCCATTCAATTCCACAACATTCCCTTCCATTCCAAAGCATTCCATTCCTTTCCATTCCATTCGATTCCATTCCAACACATTATTCCCATTCTTTTACAAAACATTCCAAAACATTCTTCAAAACTCGCTCTATTAAACAACATTCCACCTTATGCCGTAGCATTCAATTCGATTATACAACATTCTAGTTCATTTGAAATATACTATTTCATTCCATGCCATGAGATTCTGTTCCAGTTAAAAAAATTCCATTCCATTCCATTAACTTCCATTCCTTTCGCAACACTCTATTCCTCTCCACAACATTCCATTCCATTCCACACCATGCCATTCCATTCCACAAATTCCATTGCTTTCTTTAAACTTCCAATCCTTTACCCAATATTCTATTACTTTTCACAATATTCCATTGTATTCCACAGCATTCCATTTCAATCCTTTCCCAACACTCTATAACGTTCCACTACTTTCCTTTCATTCCACAGAATTCCATTTCATTTTGTAACATTCCTTTCATTACCACGGAATTCCATTCCATTCCATAACATTCTATTCCATTCCAACACTTTATGCCAATTCCTTTACAAAACATTCAATATCATTCATTAAAATTCAGTTCTATTAATCAACATTCCCCTTCATACCGTAACATTCCATTCAGTTAAATAACATTCATTTTATTTCATACATTCTATTTCTTTCTATTGAAAAGGATTCCATTCCAATCCAGAAAATTCCATTCTCTTCCTTGACCTTCCAACCTTTCCCCAACGTTCTATTCCTTTCCACTACTCTCAATGGCATTCCACATCATTGCGTTCCATTTCGTAATATTCCATTCAATTCCACAACATTCCCTTCCATTCCAAAGCATTCCATTCCTTTCCATTCCATTCTATTCCATTCCAACACATTATTCCCATCTGTTGCAAACATTCCATTCCATTCATTAAAATTTTGTCCTATTAATGAACATTCCATTTCATAACATAATGTACCATTCGATTACACAACATTCCTTTCCTACTCATTCTATTTCATTCTGTTGCGTCAGATTCCATTTCAACCAAAAATTCCATTCCATTCCTTAAACTTTTATTCGTTTCCCCAATATCTATTCCATTCCACAATATTTCTTTGTATTCCACAGCATTCCATTCCATCCCATCCCGAACATTCTATTCCTTTCCAGAACATCCAATTGCATTACACAGCATTCTATTAGATTCCATAACATTGCATTCTATTCCAACACATTCCATTCCATTCCATAACTTTCGATTCCATTCAAACACATTATTCCCGTTCTTTCACCTAATATTCCATTCCATTCTTTAATAGTCAGTTCAATTAATCAACATTCCACTTCATACCATAATATTCCATTCCATTTCACAGCATCCCATTCCATTTCAAACATTCTATTTCATTCTACTGCATAAGATTCCGTTCCAACCCACAAAATTCCATTCCATTCTGTCATCTTTCACCAACGTTCCATTCAAATCCACAGCATTGCATTCCATTCAATAACATTCCACTTTATTCCATAACATTCCTTACCTTTCCGCAACATTCCATTGCACGCCACAGATTTCCATTCCATTCCTTCAACCTCTATTCTTTTCCCCAAATTTCCATTACTTTACACAACACTCCATTACATTCCACGGCATTCCATTACTGTATATAACATTCCCTTCAATTCCACTACATTCCATTCCATTCCATAATATTCAATTCCATGCCATCACATTATTCTCATTCTGTTACTCAACATTCAATTCCATTCATAAAAATCCTCTTCTATTAATCAACATTCCACATTATACCATAATATTACACTCGATTACACAACATTCCATTCCATTTCAAACACTCTTTTTCATTCTATTGCATAGGACTCCATTCCAATTTCCAAAATACCATTAAATTCCTTAACCTTCCATTCCATTCAGAAATGTTCGATTCCTTTCCACAACATTCCAGTGCATTCAACAGCATTCCATTCCATTCCATAACTTTCCATGAAATTCCCCAACATTCAATTCCATTCCATAACATTTGTTTCCATTGAAACACATTATTCCCTTTCTGTCACCTCATATTCCATTCCATTCATTAAAATTCGCTTTTATTAATCTACATTCCACTTCATACCATAACATTCCATTTGATTACACAACATTCCATTCCATTTCTATCATTCTATTGTATTCTATTTCATAGGATTCCATTCCAATCCAAATAATTCCATTGCATTCCTTAACATTTCATTTCTTTCAGCAACATTCTGTTTCCTTCCGCAACATTCCATTGCATTCCAAAGTGCTCCATTCCGTTCCATAACATTCGAATGCATTCCAACACATTATTGCCGTTCTGTTGCAAACATTCCATTCCACTCATTAAAATATTGTCCTCTAAACGAACATTTCACTTCCATCATAACTTTCCATTCGATTATGCAATATTCCTTTCCAATTCATTCTATTTCATTCTGTTGCATAAGATTCCATTATAATCCAAAAAATTCCATTCCATTCCTTAAATTTCCATTCCTTTCCCAACATTCCATTCAATTCCACAACAGTCCATTCCATTCCTTTACATACAATTCATTCCCAACACATTATTCTCTTCTGCTACAAAACATTCGATACCATTCATTAAAATTCGTTTCTATTAATTAAAATAGAGCTTCATAGCAAGACTTTCCATTCGATTACAAAATATTCCTTTCCAATTCATTCTATTTCATTCTGCTGCATAAATTTCATTCTAATAAACAAAATTCCATTCCATACTTAACCTCCATTCCTTTCTCCAACATTCTATTCCTTTTAACAACATTCCATTACATTCGACAGCATTCAATTCCATTCCTTTATCCATCATTCTATTACTTTCCACTACTTTCCTTTCCATTTCACATCATTCCGTTCCATTGCATAACATTCCATTCAATTCCACAACACTCAATTACATTCCATAACATTCGATTCCATTCCAAAAATTATTGCCATTCTGTTACCTAACATTCCATTCCATTCATTGAAATTCTTTTCTATTAATCAACATTGCACTTCATAGCATAGCATTCATTCGATTACAGAACATCCCATTCAGTTGCAAACATAGTAATTCCTTCCATTGCTTAAGATTCCAATCCAACCCAAAAAATTCCATTGCATTTCTTAAAATTCCATTCCTTTCCCAACGTTCAAATCCTTTCCACAACATGACACTGCATTCCACAGCATTCCACTGCGTTCCATAACATTCGAATTCCTTCAAAAACATTATTCTCGAACTGTTACATAATATTCCATTCCATTCATTAAAATTCACTTGTATTAACCAACATTCCACTTCATACCACAAAATTCCAATCGAATATACAACATTCCATTGAATTTCAAATGCTGTTTTTCATTCTATTACATAAGATTCCATTCCAATCCACGAAATTCCATTCCACTCCTAAACGTCCCATTGATTTCCCTAGCGTTCTACTTTTTTCCACTACATTCCATTGCATTCCACAATATTCCATTGCATTCCAAATCATTCCAATCCTTTCCATTAGATTCGATTCCATTCCAACACATCATTCCCATTCTTTTACAAAACATTCCATACCATTCTACAAAATTCGGTTCTATTAATCAACATTGCACTTCATACCATAACATTCCATTCGATTATACAACATTCCAGTCCATTTAAAACATTCTATTTCATTCCATTCCATAAGATTCCATTCCTATTCACAAAATTCCATTCCATTACTTTAACGTCCATTCCTTTACCAACATTCTATTCCTTTACACTACA
Organism: Smutsia gigantea; assembly: GCA_032199065.1. Taxonomy (NCBI): domain Eukaryota; kingdom Metazoa; phylum Chordata; class Mammalia; order Pholidota; family Manidae; genus Smutsia; species Smutsia gigantea. Next base: position 12,902 of record JAVSCE010004244.1, read on the forward strand.
TAACATTGCATTCCACAGCACCCATTCCATTCCTTCACATTCCATTCAATTCCACAACATTGCACTACATTCCATAACATTCCACTACATTCGAACACATTATTCCCTTTCTGTTATGTAACATTCCATTCCATTCATTTAAATTCGATTCTATTAATCTACATTCAACTTCATCCCATAAAATTCTATTCGAATAAACAGCATTCCATTCCATTTGAAACATTCTACTTCATTATGTTGAATAAGTTTCCATTCCAGTCCACAAAATTCCAATTCCTTTCCTTAAACTTCAATTCCTTTCTCCAACTGTCTATTCCGTTCCACTATATTCCATTCCATTCCTTAACATTCAATTCTATTCCAAGACATTATTCCCCTACTATTACATAACATTCCCTTGATTCAGTAAAATTTGTTCTATTAACATTCCTTTTAATATCATAATATTGCATTCGATTACACAGAACACTATTCCATTTCAACCACTCTATTTCGTTCTTTACACAGGATTCCATTCCAATCCACAAAATTCCATTCCATTCCTTAACATCCCATTCCTTTCAGCAACATTCTATTACTTTCCACAACATGTCAGTGCATTCCACAGCATTCCATTCCATTCCTTTCACGAACATTCTATTCCTTTCCCCTACATTCCATTGCATTCTACATCATTCCATTCTATTCCACAACATTCAATTCAGTTCCACCACATACCATTACATCCCATAACATTCCATTCCACTCCAACACATTATTCCAGTTCTGTTACCTAACATTCCATTCCATTCATTAAAATTTTTTCTATTAATCAACATTCCACTTCATAGCATAGCATTCATTAGATTACACAACATCCCATTCAATTGCAAACACTGTATCTCATTCCACTGCATAGGATTCCAATCCAACCAGCAAAATTCTATTCCATTCCTTTAGCTTCCATTCCTTTCCCCAAAGTTCTAATCCTTTCCACAACATGTCACTGCATTCCACAGAACTCAATTCCATTCCTTAACGTTCCATTCAATTACAAAACCTTCAATTCCATTTCATGAAATTGATTCCATTCAAACACATTCCCATTCTGTTACCTAACACTCCATTACATTCTTTGAAATTCGGTTCTATTAATGTGCATCCCGCTTCATACTATAACATTCCATTTGATTACACAACATCCCTTTCAATTGCAAGCATTGAATCTCATTCCATTGCATAAGATTATCTTCCAATCCAGAAAATTCCTTTCCATTACTTCAACGTCCATTCCTTTCCCCAGCTTTCTATTGCTTTCCGCAACATTCTATTGCATTCCACAGCATTTCATTCCTGTCCACAATATTCCATTCAATTCCACAGAATTCCACTTCATACCATGACACTCCAATCTAATATACAGCATTCTATTCTATTTCAAATACTGTTTCATTCTATTGCATCAGATTCCATTCCAATCCACGAAATTCCATTACATTACTTAACCTTACATTGCTTTCCCTCACATTTTATTACTATCCAGAAAATTCCATTGCATTCCACAGCATTCCGTTCCATTCTGTTACATTCCACTCAATTCCAAAACCTTCCATTCCATTCGAAAACAATCCATTCCTTTCCATTCCATTTGATTCCATTCCAACACATAATTCCAATTCCTTCACAAAACATTCCATACCATTCTTCAAAATTCAGTTCTATTAATCAACATTGCACTTTATACCGTAACATTAAATTCGATTATACAACATTCCATTCCATTTCAATCATTCTATTTTATTCTATTGCATAAGATTCCATTCCAATCCAAGTAATTCCATTGCATTCCTTAACAATTCATTCCTTTTGGCAACATTCTGTTCCTTTCCGCAACATTCCATTGCATTCCAAGCATTCCATCCCATTCCATAATGTTCGATTTCATTCCAACACATTATTGCCGTTCTGTGGCAAACATTCCATTCCATTCATTAAAATTTTTGTCCTCTTAATGAAGATTCCACTTCATAGCATAACATTCCATTCGATTACACAACATTCTTTTCCAATTCATTCTATTTCATTGTGATGCATAAGATTCCATTCCAATCCAAAAAATTCCATTCCATTCCTTAAACTTCCATTCCTTTCCCGACATTCCATTCAATTCCACAACATTCCATTCCATTTCATTACATGCAATTCATTCCCAACACATTATTCTCGTTCTGCTACAAAACATTCGATACCGTTCATTAAAATTCGGTTCTATTAATCAAAATTCCCCTTCATACCATAACATTCCATTCGATTACACAACATTCCTTTCCAATTCATTCTATTTCATTCTGTTGCATAAGATTCCATTCTAATCCACAAAATTCCATTCTATACTTAACCTCCATTCCTTTCTCCAACATTCTATTCCTTTCCACAACATCCCATTGATTTACTCCGCATTCCCTTCCATTCCATGACATTCCATTCAGTTCCACAACATTCTATTACATTCCATAATATTTGATACCATTCATCATATTATTCCCGTTCTGTTACATAACATTCCATTCCATTCATTAAAATTCTGTCCTATTAATCAACATTCACCTTCATACCATAACATTTCATTCGATTACATAACATTCCATATCATTTGAAACATTCTATTTCATTCTATTGCATAAGATTGCATTCCAATCCATAAAATACCATTCCATTCCTTAACCGTCCATTCCTTTCCCCAATATTGTATTCCTTTCCACAACATTCCTTTGCATTCCACAGCATTCTATTCTATTCCATAACATTGCATTCTATTCCAACACATTCCATTCCATAACTTTTGATAGCATTCAAACACATTATTCACGTTCTTTCACCTAACATTCCATTCCATTCTTAAATATTCAGTTCTATAAATCAACATTCCAATTCATACCATAATATTCCATTCCATGTCACAGCATCCGTTTCCATTTCCAACATTCTATTTCATTCTACTGCATAAGATTCCATTCCAATCCACAAAATTCCATTCCATTCCATAACATTTCCCCAACATTCCATTCAAATCCTCAGCATTGCATTCCATTCGATAACTTTCCACTTAATTCCATAGCATTCTATTCCTTTCCGTAATATTCCATTCCATTCCATAACTTTCCATTGCATTCCAAAACATTCCATTTCATTCCATTACATTCGATCCCATTAAAACACATTATTCCATAACATTCTATTCCTTTCTGCAACATTCCATTGTTTTCCAAAGCATTCCATTTCATTCTATAACTTTCCATTGCATTACATTCCTTTCCATTCTCATTCGATTCCATTCCAACACATTATTCCCATTCTTTAACAATACACTCCATACCATTCTTCAAAATTCGGTTCTATTAATCAACATTGCACTTCATACCATAACATTCCATTCGATTATACAACATTCCAGTCCATTTCAAACTTTCTATTTCATTCCATTCCATAAATTCCATTCCATTCCACAAAGTTACATTCCATTCCTTTAACTTCCATTTCTTTCCCAACACTCTACTTCTTTCCACAACATTCTATTACGTTCCACAGCATTCCATTCAACAATATTGTATTGAAATCCATAACATTTGACTCCATTCGAACACATTATTCCGATTATTACATTCAATTCCATTCCTTAACGTTCCATTCAATTCCAACACCTTCAATTCCATTGCATAAAATTGATTCCATTAAAACACATTATTCCCATTCTCTTACCTAACACTCCATTCCATGCTTCAAAATTCGGCTCCATTAGACCACATTCCCCTTCATACCATAACATTCAATTCCATTACACAACATTCCATTCCACTTAAAACATTCTATTTCACTCTATTGAATAAAATTCCGTTCCAGTCCACAAGATTCCATTTCATTTCTTAATGTTCCATTCCTGTCCTCAACATTCTATTCTTTTCCACAACATTCCATTGCATTCCACCGAACTCCCTTGCATTACACAACATTAGATTCCATTCCATAACATTCAGTTCATTTCCAACACATTATTTCCACTCTGTTACATGACATTCCATTCCATTCATTAACATTCGGTTCTACTACAATACATTCCACTTCATACCATAACATTCCATTCGATTATACAACATTCCAGTCCATTTCAAACTTTCTATTATATCCGTTTCCTTAAGATTCCATTCCTATCCACAAAATTCCATTACATTCCTTTAACTTCCATTCCTCTAACAACACTCTATTCCTTTCCTCAACATTCCATTCCATTCCACAGCATTCGATTCCATTCCAAAACCCAGCATTCCATTCCATAACAATCGACTCCATTCAAACACGTTATTCTGATTATTACCTAACATTCTATTCCATTCTTCACAATTCGGGTCTATTAATTAACATTCCACTTCATACAATAACATTCCATTTTATTACACAATATTCCATTCCATTTAAAACATCCTATTTCATTCTGTTGCATAACATTCCATATCAATCCACAAAATTCTATTCCATTCCTTCACACTCCATTCCATTCCCCAACTTTATATTACATTCCACAACACTCCGTTGCATTCCAAAGCATTCCATTCCTATCCATATTATTCAATTCAATTCCACTACATTCCATTCCATTCCATACCACTCAATTCCATGCCTACACATTATTCTCGTTCTGTTACTCAATATTCCATTCCATTCATTATAATTTTCTTCCACTAATCAACATTCCACTTTATACCATAATATTAGATTTGATTCCACAACATTTAATTCCACTTCAAACACTCTTTTTATTCTATTGCATAGGATTCCATGCCAATCCACAAAATTCCATTCCATTCCTTAACCTTCCATTCCCTTCAGAAATGTTCTATTCTTTTCCAAAACGTTCCATTGCATTCAACAGCCTTCCATTCCATTCCTTAACTATCCATGCAATTCCACAACATTCAGTTCCATTACATTCCATTTGTTTCCATTGAAACACATTATTCCCTTTCTGTAACCTAATATTCCACTCCATTCATTAATATTTGGTTCTATTAATCTATACTCCACTTCATACCATAACATTCCATTTGATTACACAACATTCCATTCCATTTCAATCATTCTATTTTATTCCATTGCATAATTTTCCGTTCCCATCCAAAGAATTCCATTGCATTCCTTAATATTTCATTCCTTTCAGCAACATTCTGTTCCTTTCCGCAACATTCCAATGAATTCCCAAGCATTCCATTCAATTACATAACATTCGATTTCGTTCCAACACATTATTACCCTTCTGTTGCAAACATTCCATTCCATACATTAAAATTTTGTCCTCTTACTGAACATTCCACTTCATAGCCTAACATTCTATTCGGTTACACAACATTCCTTTCCAATTCATTCTATTTCATTCTGTTGAATAAGATTCCATTCCAATCCAAAAAATTCCATTCCTTTCCTTAAACTTCCATTCCTTTCCCCACATTCCATTAAATTCCACAACAGTCCATTTTATTCCATTACATAAAATTCATTCCCAATACATTATTCTCATCTGCCACAAAACATTCGATACCATTCATTAAAATTCGGTTCTATTAATCAAAATTCCCCTTCATAGCATAACTTTCCATTCGATTACATAACATTGATATCCAATTCCTTCTATTTCATTCTGTTGCATAAGATTCCGTTCTAATTAACAAAATTCCATTCCATACTTAACCTCCATTTCTTTCTCCAACATTCTATTCCTTTTAACAACATTCCATTGCATTCGACAGCATTCAATTCCATTCCTTTCCCCAACATTCTATTACTTTCCACTACTTACCATTGCATTTCACATCATTCCATTCCATGGCATAACATTCCGTTCAATTCAAGAACACTCCATTGCATTCAATAACATTAGATTCCATTCCAACAAAATATTGCCGTTCTGTTACCTAACATTCCATTCCATTCATTGAAATTCTTTCTATTAATCAACATTCCACTTCATAGCATAGCATTCATTCGATTACACAAGATCACATTCATTTGCATTGTATCTCTTTCCAATGCATAAGATTCCAATCCAACCCACAACATTCCATTACATTCCTTAAAATTCCATTCCTTTCCCCAATGTTCTATTCCTTTCTTCAACATGACACTGCATTCCACAGCATTCCACTCCATTCCATAACATTCGATTTCCTTCAAAAACATTATTCTCGATCTGTTACATAATAGCCCTTCCCATTCATTAAAATTCACTTCTATTAAGCAACATTCTACTTCATACCACAAAATTCCAATCGAATATACAACATTCTATTGAATTTCAAATGCTGTATTTCATTCTATTGCATAAGATTCCATTCCAATCCACGAAATTCCATTCCACTACTAAACGTCCCATTGCTTTTCCTAACGTTCTACTTTTTTCCACTACATTCCATTGCATTCCACACTATTCCATTGCTTTCCAAATCATTCCATTCCTTTCAATTCTATTCGATTCCATTCCAACATATCATTCCCATTCTTTAACAAAACATTCCATACCATTCTTCAAAATTCGGTTCTATTAATCATCATGAACTTCATACCATAACATTCCATTCCATTATACAACATTCCAATCCATTTCAAACATTCTATTTCATTACATTCCGTAAGATTCCATTCCAATGCACAAAATTCCATTCCATTCCTTTGACTTCCATTCCTTTCCTAACACTCTCTTTCCTCTGCAACATTCCATTACATTCCACAGCATTCCATTCCAAAATATAGCATTCCATTCCATAACATTTGGCTCCATTCGAAAACGTCATTCCCATTATTACCTAACAGTCCATTCCATTCTTCAAAATTCGGTTCTATTAATCAACATTCCACTTCATACCATAACATTCAATTCCATTACCCAACATTCCATTCCACTTAAAACATTCTAATTCATTCTATTGCATAACATTCCGTTCCAGTCCACAAGATTCCATTTCATTCCTTAATGTTCTTTTCCTTTCCTCAACATTCTATTCTTTTAGACAACATTCCATTGCATTCCATTGAATTCCCTTCCATTCCACAACATTCGACTCCATTCGATAACATTCAGTTTTTCCCAACACATTATTCCCATTCTGTAACATAATAGTCCATTGCATTCATTAAAATTCGGTTCTACTACACTACATTCCACTTCTTGCCATAAAATTCCTTTCGATTATACAACATCCCAGTCAATTTCAAACATTCTATTTTATCGGCTTCCGTAAGATTCCATTCCAATCCACAAAATTCCATTCCATCCCTTTATCTTCCATTCCTGCCCCAACACTCTATTCTTATCCTCAACATTCTATTCCATTCCACAACATTCCATTCCTTTTATAACATACTATTTCATTCTATTGCATAGCATTCCATTCCAATCCACAAATTATATTCCATTCCTTCAACCTCTATTCTTTTATCCAAATTTCTATTACTTTCCACAACACTCCATTGCATTCCACAGCATTCCATTCTTGTATATAACATTCCATTCAATTCAACTACATTCCATTCCATTCCACTACATTCCATTCCATTGAATAACATTCAATTCCATGCCAACACATTATTCTCATTCTGTTATTCAACATTCCATTCCATTCATTAAAATTCTCTTCTATTAATCAACATTCCACGTCATACCATAATATTACACTCGATTACACAACATTCCATTCCATTTCAAACACCTTTTCATTCTATTGCATAGGACTCCATTCCAATTTACAAAATTTCATTAAATTCCTTAAACTTCCATTCCGTTCAGAAATGTTCCATTCCTTTCCACAACATTCCATTGCATTCAACAGCATTTCATTCCATTCCTTAACTTCCCATGCAATTTCCCAACATTCAATTCCATCCATAACATTTGTTCCATTGAAACGCATTATTCCCTTTCTGTAACCTTATATTCCATTCCATTCATTAAAATTCGGTTCTATTAATCTACATTCCACTTAATAACACAACATTCCATTTCATTATACAACATTCCATTCGATTTGAATCATTCTCTTTTATTCTATTGCATAAGATTCCATTCCAATCCAAATATTTCCATTGCATTCTTTAACATTTCATTCCTTTCAGCAACATTCTATTCCCTTCCGCAACATTCTGTTGCATTACAAAGTGCTCCATTCCATTCCATAACATTCTATTTCATTCCAACACATTATTGCCATTCTGTTGCAAACATTCCTTTCCACTCATTAAAATTTTGTCCTTTTAATGAACATTCCACTTCACAGCATAACATTCCATTCGATTACGCAACATTCCTTTCCAATTCATTCTATTTCATTCTGTTGCATAAGATTCCATTCCAATTCAAAAAATTCCATTCCATTCCTTAAACTTCCATTCCTTTCCCAAAATTCCATTCAATTCGACAACATTCCATTCTATTCCATTACATACAATTCATTCCCAACACATTATTCTCGTTCTGCTACAAACAGTCGACACCATTCATTAAAATTCGGTTCTATTAATCAAAATTGAGCTTCATAGCATCACTTTCCATTCGATTACACAGTATCCTTTTCCAATTCATTCTATTTCATTCTGTTTCAAAGGATTCCTTTCTAACTAGCAAAATTCCATTCCATACTTAACCTCCATTCTTTTCTCCAACATTCTATTCTTTTAACAACATTGCATTACATTCGACAGCATTCAATTCCATTCCTTTCACCAACATTCTATTACTTCCACTACATTCCATTGCATTTCACATCATTCCATTCCATTGCATAATATTCTATTCAATTCCACGACACTCCATTACATTCCATAACATTCGATTCCATTCCAACAAATTATTGCCATTCTGTTACCTAACATTCCATTCCATTCATTGAAATTCTTTTCTATTAATCAACATTCCACTTCATAGCATAGCATTCATTCGATTACACAACATCCCATTCAATTGCAAACATTGTATCTCCTTCCATTGCATATGATTCCAATCCAACCCACAAAATTCCATTGCATTCCTTAAAATTCCATTCCTTTCCCCAACGTTCTATTCCTTTCCACAACATGAAACTGCATTCCACAGCATTCCACTCCATTCTATAACATTCGATTTCCTTAAAAAACGTTATTCTCGATCTGATACATAATATTCCATTCCATTCATTAAAATTCACTTTTATTAAACAACATTCTACTTCATACCACAAAATTCCAATCGAATATGCAACCTTCTATTGAATTTCAAATGCTGTATTTCATTCTATTACAAAATATTCCATTCCAATCCACGAAATTGCATTCCACTCCTAAACGTCCCATTGCTTTCCCTAATGTTCTTCATTTTTCCACTATATTCCATAGCATTCCACAATATTGCATTGAATTCCAAATCAATCCATTCCTTTCAATTCCATTCCAACATATCTTTCCCATTCTTTCACAAAACATTCCATACCATTCTTCAAAATAAGATTCTATTTATCAACATTGCACTTCATATCATAACATTCCATCCGATTATACATTCCAGTCCATTTCAATCGTTCTACTTCATTCCATTCCATAAGATTCCAATCCAATCCACAAAATTCCATTCCATTCTTTTGACTTCCATTCCTTTCCCAACACTCTCTTTCTTTCCACAACATTCCATTACATTCCACAGCATTCCATTCCACAATATCGCATTCCATTCCATAACATTTGACTCCATTCGAACACGTTATTCGATTATTACCTAACAGTCCATTCCATTCTTCAAATTCGGTTCTATTAATCAACATTCCACTTCATACGATAACATTCAATTCCCTCACACAACATTCCATTCCGCTTAAAAATTCTATTTCCTTCTTTGCATAAAATTCCGTTCAAGTCCACAAGATTCCATTTCATTCCTTAACGTTCCATTCCTTTCCTCAACCTTCTGTTCTTTTCCACAACATTCCATTGCATTCCATTGAAATAACTTCAATTCCATAATATTCATTCCTTCCCAACACATTATTCCCATTCTGTTTCATAACATTTCATTCCATTCATTAAAATTCGCTTCTACTTCATTACATTCCACTACACGCCATAACATTCCATTTGATTATACAACATTCCAGTCCATTTCGAACATTCTATTTCATCCCATTCCATAAGATTCCATTCCAATCCACAAAATTCCATTCCATTATTTTAACTTCCATTCCTGTCCCAACCTTTTGTTATCCTCAACTTTCTATTCCATTCCACAACATTCCATTCCATTCCACAACAAAGCATTCAATTCCATAACATTTGACTCCATTCGAACATGTTATTATGATTATTACCTTATATTCCATACCATTCTTCACAATTCAGGTCTACTAATTAACATTACACTTCATACCATAACATTCCATTCCTTTTCACAAAATTCCATTCCATTTAAAACATACTGTTTCATTCTGTTGCCTAACATTCCATTCCAATTAACAAAATTCCATTCCATTTCTTCACCCTCTATTCTTTTCCCCAACTTTCTATTATTTTCCACAACACTCCATTGCATTCCGTAGCATTCCATTCCTGTCCATAACATTCCATTCAATTCCACTACATTCCCTTCCATTCCATAACATTCAATTCCATGCCAACACATTATTTTCGTTCTGTTTCACAACATTCCATTCCATTTAAATCATTCTTTTTTATTCTTTGACATAAGATTCCATTTCAATCCAAATAATTCCTTTGCATTCCTTAACATTTCATTCCTTTCAGCAACATTCTGTTCCTTTCTGCAACATTCCATTGCATTCCAAAACATTCTATTCAATTCCATAACATTCGATTTCATTCCAACGCATTATTACCCTACTGTTGCAAACATTTGATTCCATTCATTAAAACTTTGTCCTCTTAATGAACATTCCACTTCATAGCCTAACATTCCATTCGGGTACACGACATTCTTTCCTATTCATTCTATTTCATTCTGTTGCATAAGATTCCGTTCTAATTAACAAAATTCCATTCCATACTTAACCTCCATTAATTTCTCCAACATTCTATTCCCTTAAGAACATTCCATTGCATTCGGCAGCTTTCAATTCCATTCCTTTCCCGAACATTCTATTACTTTCCACTACTTTCCATTGCATTTCACATCATTCCATTCCATTGCATAACATTCGGTTCAATTCCACAACATTCCAAAACATTCCATAACATTCGATTCCATTCCAACAAATTATTGCCATTCTGTTACCTGGCATTCCATTCCACTCATCGAAATTCTTTTCTATTAATCAACATTCCACTTCATAGCATAGCATTCATTCGATTACACAACATCCCTTTCAATTGCATACATTGTATCTCCTTCCATTGCATAAGATTCCAATCAAACCCACAAAATTCCATTGCATTCCTTAAAATTCCTTTCCTTTCCGCAACGTTCTATTCCATTCCAAAACATGGCACCTCATTCCACAGCATTCCATTCCGTTCCATAACATTTTATTCCCTTCAAAAACATTATTCTCGATCTGTTACATAATATTCCATTCCATTCATTAAAATTCACTTCTATTAAGCAACATTCTCCTTCATACCACAAAATTCCAATCGAATATACAACATTCCATTGAATTTCAAATCCTGTATTTCATTATATTACATAAGATTCCATTCCAATCCACTAAATTCCATTCCACTCGAAATAATTCCATTGCACTCCTTAACATTTCATTCCTTTCAGCAACATTCTGTTCCTTTCCGCAACACTCCATTGAATTCCCTTCCATTCCATAACATTCAGTTATTCCGAACACATTATTCCCATTATGTTACATAACATTTCATTCCATTCATTAAAATTCGGTTCTACTACACGACATTCCACTTCATGCCATAACATTCCATTCGATTATACAACATTCCAGTCCATTTTAAAAATTCTATTTCATCCCCTTCCATAAGATTCCATTCCAATACACAAAATTCCATTCCAATATTTTAACTTCCATTCCTGTCCTACACTCTATTCTTATCCTCAACATTCTATTCCATTCCACATCTTTCCATTACATTCCACAACAAAGCATTACATTCCATAACATTCGACCCCATTCGAACACGTTATTCTGATTATTACCTTATATTCCATTCCATTCTTCACAATTCGGGTCCATTAATTAACATTGAACTTCATACCATATCATTACATTCCATTACACAACATTCCATTCCATTGAAAACATACTATTTCATTCTGTTGTACAACATTCCATTCCAATGCACAAAATTAGATTCCATTCCTTCACCCTCCATTCTTTTACCCAAATTTCTATTACTTTCCACAACACTCCATTGCATTCCACAGCATTCGATTCCTGTCCATAACATTCCATTCAATTCCACTACATTCCATTCCATTCAATAACATTCAATTCCGTGCCAACACATTTTTCTCATTCTGTTACTCAACATTCCATTCATTCTTTAAAATTCTGTTCTATTAATCAGCATTCCACTTTATACCATAATATTACATTCGATTACACAACATTCCATTCCGTATCAAACACTCTTTTTAATTCTATTGCATAGGATTCCATGCCAATCCACAAAATTCCATTCCATTCCATTCCTTAACCTTCCATTCCGTTCAGAAATGTTCAATTCCTTTTCACAAGATTCCATTGCATTCAACACTATTCCATTCCATTCCTTTACTTTCCATGCAATTCCCAAACATTCAATTCCATCCCATAACATTCGCTTCCTTTGAAACACATTACTCCCTTTCTGTATCCTCATATTCCGTTCCATTCATGAAATTTCGGTTCTATTAATCTACACTCCACTTCATACAATAACATTCCTCTTGATTACACAACATTCCATTCCATTTGAATCATTCTATTTTATTCCGTTGGATAAGATTCCATTCCAATACAAAGAATTCCATTGCATTCCTTAACATTTCATTCCTTTCAGCAACATTCTATTCCTTTCCGCAACATTCCATTGCGTTCCAAAGCGTTCCATTCCATTCCATACCATACGATTTCATTCCAACACATTACTGCCCTTCTGTTGCAAACATTCCATTCCACTCATTAAAATTTTGTCCTCTTAATGAACATTCGACTTCACAGCTTAACATTCCATTCGATTACGCAATATTCATTTGCAATTCATTCTATTTCATTCTGTTGCATAAGATTCCATTCCAATCCAAAAAATTCCATTCCATTCCTTAAACTTCCATTCCTTTCCCAACATTCCGCTCAATTCCACAACATTCCATTCCGTTTCATTACATACAATTCATTGCCAAAACATTATTCTCGTTCTGCTACAAATTATTCGATACCATTCATTAAAATTCGGTTCTATTAATCAAAATTCCACTTCATACCATAACATTCCATTCTTTTACACGACATTTCTTTCCTATTCATTCTATTTCATTCTGTTGCATAAGATTCTGTTCTAATTAACAAAATTCCATTGCATACTTAACCTCCATTCCTTTCTCCAACATTCTATTCCTTTTAGCAAATTCCATTGCATTCGACAGCATTCAATTCCATTCCTTTCCCCAAAATTCTATTACTTTCCACTACTTTCCATTGCATTTCACATCATTCCATTCCATTGCATAACATTCGGTTCAATTCCACAACATTCCAAAACATTCCATAACATTCGATTCCATTCCAACAAATTATTGCCATTCTGTTACCTAACATGCCATTCCACTCATCGATATTATTTTCTATTAATCAACATTCCACTTCATAACATAGCATTCATTCGATTACACAACATCCCATTCAATTGCAAACATTGTATCTCCTTCCATTGCATAAGATTCCAATCGAATCCACAAAATTCCATTGCATTCCTTAAAATTCCATTCCTTTCCCCAACGTTCTATTCCTTTCCACAACATGACACTGCATTCCACAGCACTCCATTCTGTTCCATAACATTCGATTCCTTTCAAAAACTTTATTCCCGATCTGTTACATAATATACCATTTTATTTATTAAAATTAACTTCTATTAAGCAACATTCTACTTCATACCACAAAATTCCAGTCGAATATACAACATTCTATTGAGTTTCAAATGCTGTATTTCATTCCATTGCATAAGATTCCATTCCAATCCACGAAATTCCATTCCACTCCTAAAGGTCCCACTGCTTTCCCTACCGTTCTACTTTTTTCCACTAGATTCCATTGCATTCACAATATTCCATTCCATTCCAAATCATTCCATTCCTTTCCATTCCATTCG
>JAVSCE010004245.1:0-24624 GCA_032199065.1 Smutsia gigantea
CTATTCCTGAAAATCTTCCATGTGCACTTGAGAAGAATGTGTATCCTGTTGGTTTTGGATGGAGTGTTCTGTAGAAGTCCTTTAAGTCCATCTGTTTTAATACATTGTTCAGTACCCCCATCTCTTTGCTTATTTTCTATCTGGTTGATTTGTCTTTTGGAGTGAGTGGTGTGTTGAAGTCTCCTAAAATGAATTCATTGCATTCTATTTCCCCTTTTAATTCTGTTAGTATTTGTTTCACATGTGTAGGTGATGCTGTGTTGGGGGCATAGATATTTGTAATAGTTATATCCTCTTGTTGGACTGACCCCTTTATCATTATGTAATGTCCTTCTTTGTCTCTTGTTACTTTCTTTGTTTTGTAGTCTATTTTGTCTGATACAGGAACTGCAATTCCTGATTTTTTCTCCCTATTAGTTGCATGAAATATCTTTTTCCATCCCTTCACTTTCAGTCTGTGTATGTCTTTGGGTTTGAAGTGAGTCTTTTGTAGGCATCATATAGACGGATCTTGTTTTTTTATCTATTCATTGGCTCTGTGTCTTTTGGTTGGTGCATTCAGACCATTTACATTTTGGGTGATTATCGATAAGTATGTACTTATTGCCACTACAGGCTTTAGATTCTTGGTAGCAAAGGTTCAAGGGTAATTCCCTTTCTATCTAACATTCTAATTTAACTCCCTTAGTATGCTATTACAAACACAACCTAAAGGTTCTTTTTTTCCTCATTTTTCTTCCTCCATTCTTTATATATTAGGTATCATATTCTTTACTCTTTGTCTATCCCTTGATTGACTTTGGGGGTGGTTGATTTGATTTTGCATCTGCTTAGTAATTAATTGTTTTACTTTGATGTAGTTTCATTTACCTGGTGACATCTATTTAGCCTTAGGAATACTTCCATCTATAGCAGTCCATCCAAAATGCACTGTAGAGGTGTTTTGTGGGAGGTAAATTCTATCAGTTTTTACTTATCTGAAAATAATTTATCCCTCCTTAAATTTAAATGGTAACCTTTCCAGTAGAGTATTCTTGATTTGAGGCCCTTCTGCTTCATTGCATTAAATATATCATGCCACTCCCTTCTGGCCTTTAAGGTTTCTGTTGAGAAATATGATGATAGACTGATGGGTTTTCCTTTGTATGTGATTTTTTTCTCTCTCTAGCTGCTTTAAAAGTCTGTCTTTATCCTTGATCTTTGCCATTTTAATTACTATATGTCTTGATGTTGTCTTACTTAAGTCCCTCGTGTTGGGATATCTGTGCACCTCCATGGCTTGAGAGACTATCTCCTCACCCAGATTGGGGACGTTTTCAGCAATTACCTCCTCAATGACATTTTCTATCCCTTTTTCTCTCTCTTCTTCTTATGGTACCCCTATAATGCGAATATTATTGCATTTGGATTGGTCACACAGTTCTCTCAATATTCTTTCATTCTTAGAGATCCTTTTTTCTTTCTGTCCCTCAACTTTTTTTATTCCTCTTCTCTATTTTCTATTCCATTTACCATCTCTTCTACTACATCTAATCTGCTCTTAAATCTCTCCATTGTATGTTTCAATTCACATATGGAATTTCTTAATGACTGTATCTCCATCTTAATTTCATTCCTGGGTTCTAGAATACTTTTCCATAAGTCTGTGAGCATGTTTATGATTTTTATTTTGAACTCTCTCTCTGGAAGATTGGTGAGTTCAGTTTCATTTGGCCCCTTTTCTGGTGTTTGTGAGGTTTTGGTCTGAACCAGGCTCCTTTGACATTTCATATTTCTATGTGGTGCCCTCTAGTGTCCAGAAGCTCTAGTCTCTGGAGCTTCTCAGCACCGAGAGTGAGATTATGGGTTGTAGGGGAGTGGCACTGGTGCCTGGGGGGAGGAAAGAGCTGTTTCCTGATTCCCGGCTGCAGTGCTTGTCTCCAGTATCAGAGACAGTGGGCCAAGCACACAGGTGTAATCCTCTGTGCTTTGCGTCTCTAGCTGTTGTAGGTGGGGCTTTCTTCTGGCTAGCCTTATGCCAGCACAGTGAATGCCGGTTTGCTAGACAGTGCCTGCAGGCCAGGAGGAAGGCGCAGCTGGCTGCATGTCACAGTCAGGGGCCTTGGAGCTGAGTAACCAGCCAAGGGATGGAGCACCTGAAGATCATCAGAGTTCCCAACCTGCTTGGCAGAGTGCGCCCAGACAACCTTGTTCACCTATCCCTTCTCCCACGTAGCAAGCTCCATGCAAACCCCACCCCTTCAGCAGCCCTCTTGCTGCTAGGAAGCCTCTCAGACCACCTGTCTTTCTTTTGTCCCAGACCGGCTGAATGTCGATCCCCTTCCTTCACAAATGGCCAGAGACTGTCTCTCAAGCACTTTCTGTCTCAACTCCCCAACCCCACCAACCTCCAGAGTGCCACACAATGTAGGTTTGTACTCCGAAACAGACCTCCAGGGCTGGGTGTTCAGTAGTCTTAGGCTTCTACCCCCTCATTGCTCTGTTTCTCTTCCTCCTGCTGGGAATCTGGGGTGGGGGAAGGGCTTGGTTCCTGATGGATCAAGGCTTTGGTACGTTACCCTGCTTCGGGAGGTCTGCTCTATTCGTGAGGTCTGTGTACAGTCTCGTGCATCCTTCCCTCTGTTGCTGTTCCAGGTTTAGTTGTATTAACTATATTTTCAGATTATATGTCGTTGAGGGAATAGTTCCCTGTCTCAACTCTCAAGCCGTCATCTTGAATCTCAGGATAAGTATTTTTATCTTAGGCATTCTGTTAGGTAGGCCAAGGGACCATCTTTCTTTCCACACCTCAGCCCTCCTCACCCACCAAAACCCACCTGACAAAAGTGCCCGCTGCTCAGAACCAGCCTCCCAGTGATGCTGTCCAGCTACAGGAGGCCTAGGAGCCAGGTTGCCAGAGAACTCATGGCAGGCATTGGATGGCAGAGGGCGCTCCAGGCCCAAGCAGCCCCTCCCGGTGCCCAGGAACATGGGAGTGTATGTTGCTGTTGGGAAGCCACAGCCCAAAGATGCTCCTGATTCCCCTTTTGGAGCTAGGGCACTGTCAGGCCCCTCTTGGGCCAGCTGCCTGATGGTGTCCTGGGGTCCCATGATTCTCAGGGCACTGGTTGTCTCTCAGGGTGTGTCCTCTGGCCATGAGGCCCACAGTGAGAGCCTGGCTACCTACATCTGGCTCATGATTCAGAGGCAATGAGCCCGTACTGTGTAGGTTTGAGCACTGGGAACTAGACAGGCATCCGGTACCAAGCAGCAGCCCATTCAGGTCACATGGCCTCGGCATGCTTCAGCCACCTTCCTGGAAATCGGCAACCCAGACCTGGTGTGTTTCGTGCCCACTGTCAGTCTGCAATATGGATTCGCCAACCCCAAACCTGCATCCCCAACACAACGCTAAAACCAAAGTCCTCCCCACTCCCACACCCAACCCCTCCCCCTTTCCTCCCAATGGCCCTTGCCTGTAGATCTCATTCAGGTCTCCAGCAGGCTGCAAAGCCTCCAGGGACAGGATCATCCACCACCCTGAGTTCTCTGAGAGGCGTGAGCTGGAGTATGTAGTGGGGCAGCCAGGCATGAATACTGGCTGCCTTCATGATGGGGTCCCGGAATTGTTGGAACCAGCCAGCAAGCACCCCAGGATTCCTTTTGGGAGCAATAGCTGAACAGTCCAAGTGTCTGGCCACGTCTTGCCATAGTCCTCCCAGACTCCCTCCAGCTTTGTCTTCAGAGGCAATGCTGGCATTGGGGTGTGCCGTGGCTTGGAACCGGGTGGATGTAGGGGCCAGAGTCCTTGTAGAGGCAGCTGCCAGCTGCGGTGAGGCAGCCTGAAGACACAGGTGCTTGGTCCCACCAGCCCTGTGTCCTGGCACCGGTGAGCTGTGCAGCCCTCCCCTGCAGGTTGCGCATGCGCTGTGCACTCATGTTTTGTCAGCCTTGAGGCAGCAGGCACCCTCCAGTTGGAGGGATTTGGGCCCTGGCCCAAACATCGCCTGCATTAGCTTCCCAGGCAGACATGTCCTCTGCTACAGAGAAATGTCAGGAGCTGCTGCGTGGACCTGGAGAGGGTCAAGTGCATTTTGGCCTGACCGTCCAATGGGTTTCCGTGCTTGACCACTCTGGAAAAACATGGCTCCCAGGTGTCCCAGACTTTAGGATCACAGGCAGCCAGGTCCCTAGTTGGTTGCCCAGCACGCATCCGCATCCACCTGCCTTTGTAAAATGGCCAGTGCTCCACCCCCATCCCAGTGCCACAGCCACACACCTTTAGGGGGCTGTGGGTCCCAGGGCCTCTCCCGGTCTCCTGGCCTAGCACTTGTGCAGGCGGACCCATGTCAGCAGAAGGTCCTGGGGCAGCCACTTTAGCCTGGCGACCAACAGTCGACCGTGGGTCTGGCTACAAGACAGGGACCATGGTAACTAAGCCAGCCTTGTGGCCCAGGAGTTCCTCATTCCAGAGGTTCCTGGGGGAGTTGCCCAATGGCGCACATTCCTCCCACTCCACCTCAGCAGCGAACGTGCATCCCTGAGTCGAATGGGGACTGGAAGGAGGCCGATTGCCAGGGAGCAGCAGGGAGCCCCATGCGTTGAGCCCACAGCCCCTGCCCACCTACAGCTGCCTGGCTAATGATCTCTGGCCAATGGGACCCTCGTGGCCTGCAGGTCCTGGGTCTGTGCAGTGCACATCTTGAGAGGTTGTGAGAGGCTGCAGGGGACACCACGTGGTTCAGGACTTAGGCCAGATGGGGACCATTGAAACTGGGGAGAGTAAATCCGCCCCCATGCCCACTTGTTTGACAATCCAGTCTCACAAATGTCCCGCACTGGAGTCTCAGGTGACACCTGGTGCCTGGCACATCCATGCCCTGGCACTGTGGGCCAGTTTCCTGCTACTCTGTGTTCAGAGGGAAGATGCTACTTGGTGTAAGTTATGGACTGAAATGCAGTACATGCCATGTACCCCGCACTGGTGGCCCCGCACACCAGCCATCCCCTCCATGTCCCTGACCTGAGGCAGGCTCACAGGAACTGACTTATAAGAACTGTGCCATCCACACATGCTAGGCCAGAATCATGGATGTAGGTTTCTCAGAGAATTTAATGTTTTCTTTTCTCTGGGATAAATATCCAAGAGTGCAAGTGCTGAGTCATGTCCTCATGGCATGCTCAGTTTTGTAGGATACTGTATGTACTCTTTGCTAGAGTGGCTATGCCATTTTGTATTTCCACCAGCCGTATATGAATGATCCAATCTCGACATCCTCTCCAGCATTTAGCAGGGTATTTTTATATTAGCTATTTCATTAGGTAGGCCAAGGGACCGTCTTCCTCTCTGCACCACAGTCCCTCCTCAAAAACCAACCCCCACCCCCAAAAGCACCCACTGCTCAGAACCAGCCTCCCAGGGATGCTGTCCAGTGACAGGAACCCTTGGAGCCCGGTCCCCTGAGAACTCATGGTGGTCCTTGTGCAGCAGGGGACACTCCAGGCCTGAGCAGCCCTGCCCAGAGCCTAAGCACCAGGAAGCGTATGTGACTGTGGGGAGCCCACCGCCTGGCAATGCTCCTGAGGCTCCATTTAGAGCTGGGGCATTGTTCAGCCATGCTTGGGCCAGCTGCCTGATGGTGTCCCCGGCTTCTGTAGCACTCAGGGCACCAGGTGGTCTCTTAGTGCGGGTCCCTCTGGCTGTGACACCCACGGGTGTGAGGCCAGCTGCCTACATCTGGCTCACTCCTCAGATGCAGTGTGACACTCTATTTAGGTTTGAACACTGTGAACCATGCAGAAGTCCAGTCCCAGTCGGCAGCATGTATGGTCACCTGGCCAAGGCAGGCTTCTGCCGACTCCCTGGTGCTTTGCCACACAGACCCAGGGCATTTCACGCCTGCTGTCACCCAACGCTCTTCATTCATCCAACCCTCATCTGCATCCCCCAAAACCATGACAAAACCCAAGTGCTCACCCAACTCCACCCTCAACAAGCCCCTCCCTCCCAGCGGCCCTGCCTTCTGGAGCTTGGGAAGGTCCCCAGAGGGCTGCACCGCCTCCAGGGCCAGGGGCATCCACCACCCCATGTACACTTGGGGGTGAGAGCTGGAGTCTGTTGTGGGTCAGTCCGCATGAGAACTGGCTGTCTGCAATGTAGTCCCTGGCTGGATGGCCCCAGCCACCAAGCTCCCCTGGAGTCTCATTGGGAATGATAGCCACACAGGCATTGGGTCTGCCCCCATCTTGCCATAGCCATTCCAGAGTCCCTCCAGCTTTGTCTTCAGGGGCAATGCCAGTATTGGCATTAGCTGGGGTTTGGAACCGTGTGGAGGTAGGGGCCAGAGGCGTTGTAGAGACAGCTTCCAGCTGCAGTGAGCTGGCCTGACAAAACAGCTGCCCGGTGCCACCAGCCAGTTGTCCATGCAATCTTGAGCCATGCACCCCTCCACTGCAGGTCACGAATGTGCAATGCCTTTATGGTCAGTTGGCATCGTGGCAGCCAGCATCCTCCAGTCCTGGGACTTGAGGCGCAGCCCAAACAACCTTGCCTGCCTTAGCTTCCCAGGAGGATGTGTCCTCTGCTCTGAAGAAACGTCAGGGGCAGCCATGTGGACCTGGGGTGGGTCAATCGCACTTTGGCATGACTGTTCGATGGAGTTCCCCAGCTGGCCACTCTGGCAAATTGTGGCTCCTATGTGGCCCTGTCTGTTGGACCACAGATGGCCTGGTCCCTGGTTGGTTGTCCCAGCACTCATCTGCAACCGCCTGCATGGTTAATATAGCCAGGGCTCCACCCCCATCCTGCTGCCACAGCCACACCCCTTTACAGAGCTTTGTTTCCCAGGGCCTCTCTGGTCTCCTGGCCTAGCCTTTGGGCAGACAGATGCATGTCAGCAGAGGGTTTAGAGGCTGCCGCTTCAGAATTGTGACCAGCTGTTGACAGTGGGTCTGGCTGCATGATGGGGCCCTGGCCTGATGGCAGCAGCCTCCAAGCTCCCCAAGGGTCTTGGTGGGAAGGATAGCCACACAGACCATGGGCCAGGCCCAGACTTGCCATAGGAAACCTTCTTCCTCCAGCTATCTGTTCATGGGTGTTGGTAAAATATCAGAATTTCAAGAATGTCTCACCTTGCTTTAGTGCTTGTCCATATCAACAAGCAGTCCAAAGGCATGGAGAGTAGTAGGTCATCTCCATATAAATGGATAATTACAGGGCGACCAAGGGCTTATTTGAACCTGAGAGGTTGTGGGGTTGTGGGAGGATTAGCTTGCTTCTACCAGAGCAGGAAAGAGACGGCCCGTGGACCAGTTTGTAAGCAATAAATGGGTTTTAAACTTCATCTCTCCCTTTGACTGATTTCAGTTTTAGAGGTATTATTGCCCCGGGATAACCTCTTCCCTGAGTTACAAGGGGCAGTGCCAGCACTGGCTTGGGCTGGTGCTTGGACCCGAGTGGAGGCAGAGCCCCGAGTCTTTGTACATGCAGCCGCCAGCTGCACACTGCCACCAGCCCATTGCCGCACCAACTGTGAAACGCCCCAACCCACACCCAGACAATTCGCGTATACGTGGTGCTCTTGCAGTCAGCCAGCCTCTGGACAGCCTGCACTCTCCAGGTCCGGGGACTTGGGGCCCATCCTGAAACACACAGCCTGCATTAGCCTTCCAGCCTTCAGGATCCCATCATTGAAAAAGTTCTGTGGTGGCCTCGTGGACAGGGTGATGGAAAGGTGCCATTCCTAGGGGCAGCCCCCGGCTGCCCCTAGAGGCAAATCATGGCTCCCAGGTGTCCCAGGGTGTCGGACCAAGATGGCGCTTTCCCTTGTCCTCTGCCCCAGCATGCATCCTCCCACCTGGGATAGCTGACGACAGTTCCACCCTCAACCCAGTGCCGCCATGCCCCCTTACTGGTCTGTGGGGCTGGGTCACTCTCCCCGCATATCCAACTGGGTATCAAACACACTCCTGGAGTGGTCCTGAGACGGTCAGTTTAGCCTGGTGACCAGAAGTCGACCATGGGTCAGGCTGAAAAATGGGGACCACTGCAACTAAGGCAGCCTTGGGGCTCAGGAGTTCTTCATTGCAGAGTGTTCTCAGGGTTGCGCAGGGCGGCACACACACCTCCGGCTCCACCTCCTCGGCATACGTGCACCCCTGCATTGGTTGAGGACTGGAAGGATGTTGATTGCCAGGGACCCACAGAGAGCCCCATCCGGTGAGCCCACAGCCCCTACCCAACTAAAGTTGCCCGACACCTGGTCTTTGGCCAATGGGACCTGTGCAGCCTGCAGCTCCTGCTCCTGTGCAGTGTGCATCTTGAGGAGCGGCCTTCAGCTGCAGGGGGCAACACAGCTCCAAGTTCTTAGGCCAGAAGGGGCCCGTTGAAACTGGGTAAAGTCAGTCCACCCCATGGCCGGCTTTCTTGATAATCCAGGCTCGAAGGCGTCCAGCTTTGGAGGCTTACGTGACGCCTGGCACTTGGCACATCTGCTACCTGGCATAGAGGACCAGTTTCCTGCTACTCTGTGTTCACGGGGAAGATGCGCCTTGGTTTAAGTTATGGACTGGAAGGCAGTACATGCTGGGTACCCTGCCACTGCCAGCCCCCGCACGCCACCCATCCCTTCTGTGTCCCTGACCAGAGGCGGGCCCCTGACTTAGGGGAACTGAGCCACCCAAACATTCTCAGCCTGCATCCCCCTATGTAGGTTTCTCTGGGAATTTACGGTTTTCATTTCTCTGGGATAAATACCCAAGAGTGCAAGTTTTGAGTCATGTCATCATGGCATGTTTAGTTTTGTAAGAAACTCTTTCCTAGAGTGGCTGTGCCATTTTGTATTTCCACCAGCAGTGTATGAATGATCCAGGCTCCACATCCTCTTCAGCCCTGAGCAGGATAAGTATTTTTATCTCACCCATTCCATTAGGAAGGCCAAAGGACTGTCTTCCTCTCTACACTGCAGCCCTCCTCACCCACCAACACCCAGCACCCCAAAACACCCGCTGCTTAGAACTGGCCTCCCAGGGTTGCTGTACATCAACAGGAGCCCTTGGAGCCTGGTCGCCTGAGAATTCAAGGTGGGCCCTGGGCAGCAAGGGGGCGCTCCAGGCCCGAGCAGCCCCTCCCAGAGCCCAGGCACGTATGTTGCTCTGTGGAGCCCACAGCCTGTCAACGTTTTTGTGGCCCATTTTGGAGCTTGGGCACTGTCGGGCCGCTCTTGGGCCAGGTGCCTGATGGTGTCCCCGGGTCCTGTGGCGCTCAGGGCACCCAGTTGTCTCTCAGTTCTGGTGCCTCTGGCCCTGACGCCCATGGAAGAGAGGACAGCCGCCTACATCCAGCTTATACCTCAGAAACAGTGAGCCAAGCTGTGTAGGTTGAGCGCTGAGATCCAGGCAGGAGTCCAGTTCCCAGCTGCAGCCCACTCTGGTCACCAGGCTTAGTCAGTTTTTGCCGCCTTCCTGGCACTCGGCAACCCAGACATGGGGAGGTTTGTGCCCGCTGTCATTCTGCACCGGTCATATGCCCACCCCTCATCTGCATCCCACAATACCATGACAAATCCCAAGTGCTCCCCAAACTCCACCACAACAAGCCCCTCCCTCTCAGCGGCCCTGGTCTGTGTAGTTCGGGCAGGTACTCAACGGGCTGCATGGCCTCCAAGGACAGGTGCATCCACCACCCTAAATTCTATGGGAGGCGTGAGCTGGAATCTGTTCGCCTGTGGGAGAGTCCACCTGAGCACTGGCTCTCTGTATAATGGGGTCCCATGCTGGATGACCACAGCCACAATGCTCCCCAGGAGTCTCATTGGGAACAATAGACACACAGGCCCTTGGGTCCGGCCCTGTCTTGCCATAGCCCTCCCGGAGTCCCTCCAGCTTTGACTTCAGGGGCAATGCCCGCTTGGAACTGGGTGGAGTTTTGGGCCAGAGGCATTGTAGATGTAGCTGCCAGCTGCCATGTGGCAGCCTGGCGGCCCAGCCACCTGGTGCCACCAGCCCTGTGTCCAGGCCACTGTGAGCAGCATACCCTTCCCCTGCAGTTTGTACATGCACTGTGTGCTGCTGGTTTTTCGGCATCGCAGCAGCCACCACCATCCAGGTCTGGGGACTTGGGGTATGGCCTAAACAATTTCTCTTGCATTAGCTTCACTGGTAGATGTGTCTTCTGCTACAGAGCAACTTCAGGGGCAGCTGCGTAGACCTTCAGAGGGTCAAGTGCACTTTGGCCTGACCATCCATTGGGTTTCCCTGTTGGCTGTTCTGGAAAATTGTGGCTCCCAGGTGGCCCAGACTTTAGGACCACAGATGGCCCAGTCCCTCTTCTGTTGCCCCAGTATGTATCTGCATCCGCCTGCCTATGTAAGATGGCCAGTGATCCACCCCAATACTGATGCCGCAGCCACACCCCTGTAGGGGGATGTGGGGCCCTAAGTCACTCCCGGTCTCCCAGTCTAGCCTCTGAGCAGACGGACATGTGTCAGCAGAGGGTCCTGAAGTGGCCACTTTTAGCATGGCGACCAGTGGTGGACCATGGGTCTGGCTGCAAAATGAGGACCACGGTAACTAGGGAAGACATGGGGCCCAGGAGATCCTCATTCCAGAGGTTCCTGTGGGATACGCCCAGTGGCGCACATTCCTCCTGCTCTGCATCCAGTGCAAATGTGTACCCCTGCAATGGATGGGGCCTGGAAGGAGGCGATTGCCAGGGACCAACAGGGAGCCCTGTGCAGTCAGGCCAGAGCCCCTGCACAACTACAGCTGCCTGGTTCCTGTTCTCTGGCCAACAGGACACTCGCTGCCCACAGGGTCTGCATCTGCCCTGCACACATCTTGATGGGTGGCCTCGGGCTTCAGGGAGCATCAAGTGGCCCAGGAATTTTGGGTAGAGTGGGCCCATTGAAACTTGGGAGAGTAAGTACGTTCCTAGGCCAGCTTGCTTGCTCCACAATCCAGGCTCACAGGTGTCCTGCTTTGGAGGCTCACGCAACACGTGGCGCCTGGCACATCCGCACCCTGGCACTGTTATCAAGCGTCCTGCTACTCTGTGTTGGCAGGGAAGATGCGCCCTGGTGTAATTTATGGATTGGAATGTAGGACATGCCTGGTACCCCGCCACTGCAAGCCCCTGCACGCCAGACATCCCCTCCTTATCCCTGACCAGAGGCAGACCCCTGACTTAGGGGAACTGAGCTACCCATGCATGCTCAGCCTGCGTCCCCCTATGTAGGTTTCTTTTGGAATTTAAGGTTTTCGTTTCTCTGGGATAAATACCCAAGAGTGCAAGTGCTGAGTCATGTGGTCATGGCATGTTTAGTTTTGTAAGAAACTGTATGTACTCTTTCCTAGAGTGTCTGTGCCTCTCCCGGTCTCCCGGCCTAGTCTATGGGCAGACGGACACGTGTCAGCAGAACGTTTACAGGTAGCCGCTTTAGCCTGACGAGCAGCAGCTGACAGTGAGTCTGGCTACAATACAGAGCCCCGGGCATGATGGCAGTAGCCACCAAGCTCCCTATGGGTCTCGTTGCGAAGGATAGATGTGCAGGCCGTTGGCCCAGTCCAGTATTGCCATAGCTGACCGGATTCCTTCCTCTAGATTTCTGTTCATGGGTGTGGGTAAAATTTCAGAATTTCCAAAATGTCTCGCTTGGCTTTAGTGCATGTCCATATCAACAGGCGTTCCTTAGGAGTGGATAGTAGTAGTTCACCTCCATATCACTGGATAATTATCTGGGCTACCAAGGGCTTATCTGAACCTGAGAGGTTGGGGGAGACATAGCTTGCTTCTACCAGAACAGGAAAGAGTAGCCCCCGGACAGCAGTTTGTAAGCAGTAAACGGGTTTTAAACTTCATCTCTCCCTTTGAATGATTTAATTTTTAGAGGTATTATTGCCCCAGGATTTCCTCTCCCCAGAGTTACAAGGGGCAGCTGCCTGGTGCCGCCAGCCTGTTGCCCTGACAACCATGAGCCACTCCCATGAACACCCAGGGAACTCGTACATGTATGGTGTGCTCGCAGCCAGCTGGCCTCATGGCAACCAGCACGCTCCAGGCCTGGGGACTTGGGGCCCATCCTGAAACACCCAGCCTGCATTAGCCTCCAGGCCTTCAGGATCCCATCACTGAGAACCTTCTGCCATGGTCCAGTGGACCGGGTGACAGTCAGGTGCCATTTGTAGGGGCTGCCCAGAAGGGTACACTGGCTGGCCACTCAGGCAACTCGTGGATCCCAGGTGTCCCAGAGTGTCAGAACAAGATGGCCCTTTCCCCCCTCCTCTGCCCAGGCACATGTCCTCCTGCCTGGGGTACCTGACCACAGTTCCGCCCTGACCCTCTGTCCGCCACCACACCCCCTTATGGGGCTGATGTCGTGGGTGCCTCTCCCCACCTAGCCAACTAGATGGTCGGACACACCCGTGGAAGAAACTTAGATCCTCTGTATATAATATGTATAAATATAAATTAAATGCATTATTAATGAAAAGTATTTTATGCACAATAAAACATGTACAAAAAAAGAAGTTACGAAGTGATACTTACAAATAAATATGAATAAAACTTTTAGTAGTTTTTCGTCATGCCCAATATATTTTTTTTTATGTGCCATCATGGGAAGGATATTGCTCTAGGGCAGTGAAAAGCAATAGTGGTGTATAAGGCCTGAAGAAGGTAGGTTTAAAGAATACTGAAAGAAACTATAATAATTTCCTTCTCTATATTATTGCTATTTATTACTTTTTCTTTGAATTATACACATATATATTTTATACATTGTATATATTTGTCCCAGACACGATACCATTCAATTTTCTTCATTTTGACAGGTGAAAAAGCAAATTCCAGATCAACAAGTGCCTTATCATGATCACAGTGAGTTAATAATAACATTCATATAATTGTTTCACTTAGAAACCACTTTCACTTTCCTTATCTCATTTGCTTCTAATCACAACTTTTAGAGTTTAATATTATTGACCTTACATTAGGGAAAGTGAGGGGTAAAGACTTAAAAACTACTAAGCTCTCCCTGACTTCAAGCTCTACTACAATGCCACAGTAATCAAGACAACTAGGTACTGGCACAAGAACAGACCTATAGACCAATGGAACAGACTAAAGAGCCCAGATATAAACCCAGACATATATGATCAATTAATATATGATAAAGGAGCCATGGATAAACAATGGGAAAATGACAACCTCTTCAATAGCTGGTGTTGGCAAAACTGGACAGTGACATGTAAGAGAATGAAACTGGATTATTGTCTAACCCCATACACAAAAGTAAACTCCAAGTGGATCAAAGGCCTAAATATAAGTCATGAAAACATAAAAGCCTTAGAAAAAAACATAGGCAAAAATCTCTTGGACACAAACATGAGCAACTTCTTCATGGACATATCTCCTTCAGCAAGGGAAACAAAAGCTAAAGTGAGCAAGTGGGACTGTATCAAACTAAGAAGCATCTGTACAGCAAAGGACACCATCAGTAGAACAAAAACTCATCCTACAGTATGGGAGAATATATCCATAAATGACATATCCAATAAGGGGTTGACATCCAAATTATATAAAGAGCTCACACACCTCAACAAACAAAAAGCAAATAAGCCAGTTAAAAAATGGGCCAAGGAGCTGAACAAACACTTCTTCAAAGGAGAAATTCATGTGGCCAACAGGCACATGAAAAGATGTTCCATATACCTAATCATCAGAGAAATGCAAATTATGAGATTTTACCCCATACCAGTTAGGACGGCCAACATCCAAAAGACAAACAACAGCAAATGTTGGCAAGGATGTGGAGAAGGGGGAACACTCCTACACTGCTCATGGGAATTTAAAATAGTTCAACCATTGTTGAAAGAAGTATGGAGTTTCCACAAAAAACTAAAAATAGAAATACCATTGGACCCAGGAATTCCACTCCTAGGAATTTATACTAAGAATGTAGGAGCCCAGTTTGAAAAAGACATATGCACCCCTTTGTTTATTGCAGCACTATTTACAATAGCCAAGAAATGGAAGCAACCTAAGTGTCCATCAGTAGATGAATGGATAAAGAAGATGTGGTATCTATACACAATGGAATATTATTCAGCCATAAGAAGAAAACAAATCCTTTCATTTGCAACAACATGGATGGAGCTAGAGGGTGTTATGCTCAGTGAAATAAGCCAGGCGGAGAATGACAAGTATCAAATGATTGCACTCATCTGTGGAGTGTAAGAACAAAGAAAAAACTGAAGGAACAAAACAGCAGCAGACTCACAGAACCCAAGAATGGACTAACGGTTACCAAAGGGAAAGGGACTGGGGAGGATGGGTGGGAAGGAAGGCATAAGGGGGAAAAAGGGCATTACAATTTGCACATATAATGTAAGGGGTCACGGGGAAGACAGTATAACTCAGAGAAGACAAGTAGTGATTCTATAGCATCTTACTACGCTGATAGTGACTATAATCGGGTATGTGGTGGGGACCTGATAATAGGGGGAGTCTAGTAACCATAATGTTGTCCATGTAATTGTATATTAATGATAGCAAAAATAAAACAACTACCAAGCTAAAGTAGGTTTAAGTTTTTAAAGCCACATCTGTTGATTCCAAAGTTTATTCTCTTTCCACTGTATCAAAGCTGCCATTGTCACTCAAGCCCATTCCTGCCTGAAATCTCAATTAAGCTCTAATGAAACTATCACTGGATAGATCACCTAGACAAAAAATAAATGCAGAAAGAGAGGCTTTGAAGAACACATTAGACCGTATGGACTTAACAGATATATACAGAAAATTCCATAAAGAAAGCAGCAGAAAACACATTTTTCTCAATTGCACATGGCATGCTCTCCATTATAAATCACATGTTAGGGCATAAAAATAGCCTCAATACAAAATGTTTGAAGTTGTATCAAGAACCTTTCCATGTCACAATGCTATGAAACTAGAGATAAATTACATGAAGAAAACAAAACCCAACATACACATGGAAGCTAAATAACATGCTTCTAACAAGTGGATAAATGAAAAAAATCAAAGAGGAAATTAAACAGTGCATTGAGACAAATGAAAACAAAACGCAACAGTTCAAAATATGTTGGGTGCTGTAAAAGTCGTTCAAAGAGGGAAGTACGTAGGAACACAGGCCTATGTCAAGAAAAAGTAACAATCCCAAACAGTCTAAATTCACAAATAAAGAAAGTAGAAAAAGAAGAAAAATGAAATACAAAGTTAGTAGAAGAAAGGACATTAAATCAGAGGAGAAATAAATAAAATATAGAAAATGAAAACAATAGAAAAAAAATCTGTGTAACCAAGACTTGGGTCTTTGAGAAGATGAACACAATAGAAAAACTCCTAGCCAGACTTATCAAGGAAAAGGAGAGGGAACAGAAATAAACAAAATAAGAAACAAAAGAGTAGTAAAAACTGACACCACATAAATATGAATAATTATAAGAGGATTCTATGAAAATTTATATGTGAATAAATTGGACAAACCTTAAGTAAAGGGAAAATTCCTAGAAAATTATAACCTTCCATGACTAACCCCAGAAGAAAGAAAATCTGAACAGGCCAATTAATGTAATGAAATTGAATTGTTATTCAAGAAACTCCCCAAAAAACCAAAGGCCAAAACTGGATGACTTCAGAGGTCAATTCTATCAAACCTTTAATGAGTTAAAACTCGTGCTTCTTAAAGGATTCCATAAAATAGAAGAGGAGGTAATACTTACAAACTTATTCTATGATGTCAAGATCACTCTAATACAAAAACCAGGCAAACACAATGAAAAAAATGCAGACCATGTTCACTGATGAGCATAGATGCAAAATCCTCAACCAAATAATAGCAACCAAATTCAAAAAAATCAAAATGATCATACAACATGACCAAATGGGATTTACTCTAAGGACACAAGAATGGTATAATATTCACAAATCAATGTCATGCATTACATTAGCAAAAATATAAAAACCACCTGATCATATCAATAGATTCTGAAAAAGCATTTGATAAAATTCAAATTGGATTCATGATAAAAACTCTCAACAAAATGGTGTTGAATGTCGGGAGCCAGTCCAATCCGCCCATCTGATGGCACAGCCCAGACGCCTGGAAAGAAGGAACTGCAATGCGAACTTTTGAAAGGAACATCCCTGCTATCTCTCCTTATTATTATGGTGTTTGGAAATGTTGTTATTGGGCACTTTCACCTAAATTAGAAAACCAAATTTAATATACCCTGGGAGAAATGCCAGAGGCAAGACCCCCTAATACTTCCAGGTGGTAAAGATACCTCAAGACAACTGCTGGGCATAAAAGCCATGGGGCATAAATCTGTGAAGAAGAAGAGCTAACATTTTCAAAGAATATTGCTTCTCTCTCACTTACCAACTGTACATTTCCTTGTGTGGCCCTGGAAGATGGCTGGTTAACCAGAGATGGGTAAGATTCCTCAAGGGAGGAACAACCTAAGACAGGCACAGTCGCAGGGGGCCCATCAGGTGAACAATAGGGGGTCAACAGAGGTGAGGCTCAGAACCTCACCGCCCAATTTTGAGAGAAATCTTCTGCACCCATGGCTGTTTCGTTGCCCTTGTCTCGCTCGGATGTATACCCAGTTTATAGGCATGAATCTGACAGTCTACACTTGCTTTCTGACTCCACTAAACTCTACTTTCCACCTTTATTTTACATCAAGATTTAAACAGCTTTCTATTAGAAACTGTAATCTTTATTACTTTTACCTACTACTTCAACATTTTATTAAAGAATAATAGGAGGGGATGTGGAGAAGATATTGGAAACCAGTATCAAAGTTATAATAAATAAGAATTGGTTGAGTAAGAGCCAGCTCCCTGTCCCCACCCACCTCAGCCCGATGAGGAATTTCTAAATGACTCCTAGACCTGTTGGGTCTCAGGGAATAATAGAACTATAAAGGAAAGTCAGCATGAATGATTGTGTGTGAAAGGGCCTGGCATGATTGTAGAAACTCTCCCAATGGAGACGATTATTATTACAGATATTATTGTATATAGTTTAAAGAAACTCACGCCCCTGCCTTCCCTGGGGAAAAGGGTCATCTGACTGGGTCCCTATGCCTTCTGATTCAGTGGTCATTATCCCCTTACCTCATCCCCCCAGGTGCAATGCTTTCATCTCTACAAAACTTGGCACCTACCCAAGAGTTCAGTTTTCAGTTCCCACAATTGTAATTAGCTTAGTCTTGCTGCACTGCTTTAATGATACACTGTTTTGATGTTTTTCTTTAAATCTGCATGTAATGCTTTAGACCTAGAAAAATAAACTTAGCTATATATGTTAATCAGATGAATAGTAACCATGGCTATTTTAGAATCAATAATAGGTAAACTGCAAGTAGGGCTCAGGCCAACCAGGCATGAGAGAACATTTTGAGAATTAAGTCATGTTTGTTCCGAAGCTGTCAGAGAAGTCAAGCAAGCATAAGTGCAAAAAATTAATGATTCCTAAGGTGCCAATAATCTATCTCTAAAAATTGACCTTTATATAATCATTATTTCTGAAAAAATATCAAATTATCTATTCTTTGTGAAACTTCATACTCAAAACATATATCTTCAATAAAACAGGCCAAGCTCATCTTTTGCTAGTGTCTGTGTCCTCATTCCATCAGTCGCCGATGCCATCTATCCTTCAGGGACTGGACTCGCTGGAGCTGGACTCTGGCAGTTGAAGATGGGGAGTGTAATCCCCCAAGGTTTGTTCTTCTTTCTCACGATTGCTTTGGCTATTCAGTGTCTTTTGTGGTTCCATATGAATTTTGGAGCTGTTTGTTCATTGAAAAGTACTGTTGGTATTTTGATAAGGATTGCATTGAAACTGTAGGATACATACCTCATCTTAATAAAGGCCAAATATGATAAACCAACAGACAACATCATACTTAATAACAAAAAGCTGAAATCTTTTCCTCTAATATTAGTAAAAAAACAAGGATGTTCACTCTTAACACTTTTATTCATTAGAGCAGTGGGCATCCTAGTCACAGAAATGAGATGAAACAAAAAGGAAAGTCATCCAAATTTGGTAACAAAGAGTTTAAACTGTCACTATTTGCAGATGTCAATATTATACATAGAGAGCCCTAAATAGTCCACCAAAAAATTATTAGAACTGATAACTGAATTCAGCAAAATTTCAGGATTCAATATTAATATATAGAAATCTGTTGCATTCCTATATGCTAACAATGGAGTAGCAGAAAAGAATCAAGAAAACAACTCCATTCACAATTCCATCAAAAAGGATAAAATACCTAGGAATAAACCTAACTAAGGAAGTGGAAGGCTATGCTATGAAAACTATAAGGCACTCATGAGACAAATGAAAGAAGACACCAGTAAATGGAAATCTAGCCCATACTCATGGATAGGAAGTGATATCTTCAAAATGGCCATCTGCCCAATGCAATTTACAGTTTAATGCAATCCTTATCAAAATACCAACAGTACTTTTTAATGAACAAACAGCTCCAAAATTCATATGGAACCACAAAAGACACTGAATAGCCAAAGCAATCGTGAGAAAGAAGAACAAACCTTGGGGGATTACACTCCCCATCCTCAAGCTGTACTACAAAGATACAGTAATCAAAACAGTTTGGTTTTGGAAGAGCAGACTCATAGATCAATGGAACAAACTAGAGAGCCCACATATAAACCCATGGGTATATAGTCAATTAAAATAAGATAAAGGAGCCAAGGCTAGATTAAAGGTGGCAGCATGAGAGGTGAGACAGAGACCTCCTCCCAAAACCACATATAATATGAAAATATAATTAACACAACTAATCCTAAAAGTGCAACAGGAAAGAAGGCTACGCCAGACTGCATACACGTGGAGGAAAGAACAGACCTTATGGAACAGGGTAACATACCAAAGGTGTGATCTGGCAGGACCCAAGCCCATCCCCCAACCCAGATCACCAGACGGAGGCACAGAAACAGAGTGGGGAGAGGGCGGAAGCGTAGGACTGCTGAACAACCAGCCCTGTAGATCTGCTCTGGGAGCATAAAACTACATTGCATGGTGCTCTGGAGATTAGTGGGGATGGAAAGCTAAGACAGATGGAATACTTGGAAAGGCTGAGATTCCGGCCACTTGTGGAAAACAGAGATCCACATCCAGCTGCTCTGGGACAAAAGAAAGGCAGGCAGTCTAAGAGACTTCCTAACAGCGAGAGGGCTGCTAAAGGAGCAAGGATTGCACAGTGCTTGCTGCTCAGGAGAAAGGATAGGCTTTATGATGCCCACCTTCTCCAACTCCTGAAGAGTTTCTCCAATTTCCTTGTGCCACCCAAGCAATTTACACTGCTTAGTATGTCACCTGCTGAGAAAAAGGCAGAGCGATAGATTGATGCTCAACATGTCCCTTTAGAATTGCCTTTTACACATGTACCTTCAGTCTGAAATCACCTGCAATGGTCTTGTAACCACATGCCTTAGAGGATATTGACCCCCAAAATATATTCAGGGATGAGAGAAATGTACATAGTATACTCCTTTGGGGCTAAACACCCTATCACCAATGGGATTTGGGCTTTCTTTACTCTAATTGCCTTACCCCCAAAATCATCTATCACAGCAGGGTTCCCAGAGAAACACTCAGTGTTGCCATAAATCAGACAACACTCAGCTCCTGTGTCCACCAGTGCCAGGAAATGTTGCACATTCATGGGGGACAAATGAATTGCTAACTCTACATGTAGCCTCCATTCCCCCCACATCCATCAAGGTGGGGTCTTTGACCCACCCACAGTCAAACCACAATGCCCAATCATCCTCCTGTGGTGTTGAGGGCCCAGGCATAGCCTCAGGTACTGTTCCCTGTGAAGTCTTGCTTGGACACAGGCTGGATATGAGGGTTTCGCTTCTGTGTCCTGGAACTCAGGACCTGGGACTGCTTCTTTGGCTTTAATTGGTGCCACAATTCTAACAAGATCCTATTAGGTTACCCATGAAATTTTTCTTTCCGCTCCCCTGCCTTTATCAAATCAACCCACATCTGGGTCCTTGAGATAGTCATGGGGTCCTTTGCATCTCTTCTTTTAGTCATAGCCCATATTTCCTTCCATTCTCTTATTGTTTCAATCTCCCTCAGATATTCTAAAGTATGAGTAGCCTCACTTGTGGGTTGCCCTATGTGGGGGGCAAGAATAGTCACAAGGTTCCGAAAGAGAAATGGGGGAGCTGTATGTAGCACTAGATTTCTCATTCTTATGGTGAACAACTCCTCATCAGGGCCCTGGGGGTCCATATTATAGACGATATTTTTCACACCCAACTCCTGTAACACCCACTGGAGCTCTGCATATGTTTTCCAGCTTGTGGGTAAGAATGGTAAATCACCCTGATTAAGCCACACTGCCCTGATGGCTCCTGTCAGCCAATCCAGAAGTGCGTGATTCCCTGTGGTGTAACGGGAACTTTGCATCCATTGCTGGAGGTATGGGTGAGTCATCAGGGAAGCCAGTGTATCCATTTCAGAACCGGACATGTTTTCCATGCCTACATCCCAGAAACGCAAAGGCCATGTTGGCTGAGGTTCCTAAGGCTTCTGCCAAAACCAGATGCTTTTGTCCACCAGCTCATCCTGGGTATAGGGGCAGAGCATGGAGTGCTCCACAACCTGGGGAGGATGGTGCTCCTCCACATGAGGAGCCCACAGTTGTTGCATTTTTAGTTTCTTAATTAAAACCAGGTGAGCCTTTAATATGGGAGGGGCTGGTGCCCCAGGCAGAGGCCTGGGCAACAGTTCAGCCCTCAGCTCTACCCCCTCATCATCCCCCAGTATCTCCTCTACCATCTCTGGGGCTGAAGGCACTTCTCCTTCCTTCCCCTCCCCCATGGCCTCCTGCAATGTCAATTCTCCTTCTGCCTCCTCCCTTACTGATAATGTATCTTCCAGGAGTGTGACCTGGAATAGTCTTCTCAATAACTGTCTATCCTTATTAAGGGCATCCCATAGGTCATCGCTCAGCTCCTCCATGCAACACAGAAGTATGTCTTTCTCCTGATGAAGTGTGTCTCTCTCCTAGATAATCCTTTCCACTTTCTTGAGAAACAGACACCTCACAATCCTGGATGCCACTAATGGCCTCTAAGCAGTCTTCTATCTCATGGAGTGTTAATTCCACAGCTACCACTGTCTCCATCCTTCTCCAATTTTGTCCCATACATTTAGGAGACTTTTTACCCTAGACCAATTTCCCACTAGGGGATCCCCAAGTGGAAGCCCCATGGATAGGGGACTCCCAAGTGAAGCCACACAATTCACCATTATTGGAGGGAAGGATGAGTAATCAACTCTCACTGCAGCAGCTACTTGGGCCTCCCCACCATTCACATGGCATATGGCATTTCTGGGTATGTCCCCACCATTTCTAGGGGCAGCCTTTCCAAGTATCACACCCATGAAAATAGATTTCAGGTTTAGAGGTCCTGCTGATGACCACCAGTGTAACTTTAGGGGTAAAATATGTTCCCAGCCCAGGACAAATAATCTTTGAAGCCAAAATCAGTCAAAAGGAGAAATAAAGTTGGAGAAACTTGTTTATTGCTTACTAGCAGCTGTCCACTTTTCGCCCATGTCTCTCATGACCTGGCTGCAAAAAAGGGAACCCACCAAACCTCTTCAGTCTAAATATGCCCTCACTCCCCCACCCTTGTAATGACCTATTGATATGGAGAGAGAGAGGAGATAGACTACTTATCACCACCCCTGGGGAACACCTACTGATGTGGAGATGCACTAATTCCACATGAAAGATTCTGGAAATATGGAAATTTTACCAACATCATACTTCTTGATGTTTCCTTGTGCATGCTTCTGTGTGAAGTGACAATAGAGCTCTGGTAGACAGGGAGTGTGCTCAGAAAGCAGGCCACAGTCTTTGGGCAAGAATCCTCCCACGAACTTGACCTATACTGCCACCTTCCAGAAAATAAAAGGGAAATTTCCAGTAGGTGACCTGATGAGTTGTAAGAACCAGAGAACAAATAAAATCTTAAAAATTCTGCCACAAGAGGGAGAAAATGAGTTGAGGGAGTGTACCCACACAAAGATAGAGAAAAACCCAGGAAACACAGCCTTCAAACAGAATATTCCATCTGAAGGCAACTAACAAAGATTTCAGGAGGTGTTTGCTGCTTCAGATGTGAAATAAACAATGCAGAACTACAAGAAACATGATAAATCGAGGGAACACTCCATAACAAAAAGAAAAGAATAACTCCCCAAAAACTGAGTTAAATGCAGAGAAAGAATTTAATTTAGCCAATAATGAGTTAAAAGTGGCTGTATTGAAGAAACTCATAAAGCTATAAGAAAACTCAGAAATAAAAATCAGAAACATCTCAAAAAGTATATATGATCAAAATGAGATTTTTAACTATAAGATAGAAATAAAATAGAATAAGAGAAATAAAAAAGGACAAACAGAATATCTGGAGATTGGAATCTCAATGAATGAAATAAAATTTCAGTAGAGAGCACCTTCAGTAGAGTTGAACAAATGAAAGATTGAATAAATGAGTTAGGGACAGCAATTTTGAAAAAATCCAGGTAGAGAAGAAGAAAAAATTATGAAAAATAGTGAAGAAAACCTATTTGATCTATAGATACATCAGTAGAACAAATAGTCTAGTTGGAGTATCAAGGAGAAGAGAGGGACAAGAGAGCAGAAAGCTTATTTAAATAAATAATAGAAAGGATTTCCCAAACCTAGGGAGAGACTAATATAAACAAGTCTACAAGCCTGATAGATTACTGTATTATCTCAATGCAAAAAGAACTTCTGAAAGACATTATATTGATATCTACCACAAGGAAGGATGGAGATAATCCTCTATTCAGCCAGGGGAAAAATGATTGTAACCTACAAAGGAACCCCATTAGGCCATCAGCAGTTTTCTCATAGAAACCCTACAAACCTGTAAGAGTGGAATGACATATTCAAAGTGTTGAAAGAAAACAATTTTCATCCACAAATACCCTATCCTAAAATGCTATCCTTTGTTTTTTTTTAAAGGTCAGCTATCATCTATACTGTGTGAAAAAATCGTTATGTATATATGCACACAGTGTATATACATAAATTGGATGAACATAGTTTATATACATAGTAAAGAGCATATATATATATATATGTTACTGATTTTTTAAAGTTTATTTCTTATATTTAAACTTTTATGTTTTTGATATTTTATTTATTGAAGTACAGCTGACATACAATATTATATTGGTTTCAAGTATACCACATAGTGTTTTGACAGTTATATTAAATACTCACCCCAACTAGTGTAGTTACTATCTGTCAACATAGAAAGATGTGATAGAACTATTGACTATATTCTCCATGCTGTACTCCCATCCTCGTGACTAATTTATATTATGATCAACATTTTATCCCTCTATCTCCTTCACCCAGCCACTTTAACCCGTCCCTCATGGTAACCACCAGTCCCTTCTCAGTATCTGTGAGTCTATTGCTAATTTATTCATTTTGTTTTGATTTTAAATTACACATATAAGTGAAATCATATGGTATTTGTCTTTCTCTGCCTTGGTTATTTCACGTAACATAATCCCTTGAGGACTATACATGTTGTTTCAAATGACAGGGTTCCTTTCTTTTTAATGGCTGAATAATATCTCATTGTGTGTATGTACCACATTTTCTTTGTCCATTCATCACTTGATGGACACTTTGGTTGCTTCCATATCTTGGCTATTGTAAATAATGCAGTGATAAACACAGGAGTGCATATATCATTTTGAATCAAAAAAATTGTTTTCTTTGAGTAAATTCTTAGAAGTACAATTCCTGGGTCATATGTTATTTGTATTTTTAGTTTCTTAAGGAACTTCCATATTGCATTCCATAATGACTGAACCAGTTTACATTCCCACCAGCAGTGTAGAGCAGTTCCCTTTTTCTGCATCATTGCCAGCACTTGTTATTTCTTATTTTTGCATAGTGGTTCTTCTGACTGGTGTGCGGTTTTATCTAATTGTGGTTTTAGTTTGCATTTCTATGATGACTAGTGATGTGGAGCATCTTTTCATGTGCCGGCTGGCCATCTGTATGTCTTCTCTGGGAAAATGTCTATTCAGGTCCTCTGCCCATTTTTGATTGGATTTTGTGTGTGTGTGTTGAGCCATATTAGTTCTTTATATATATATTGGATGTTTGCCTCTTACTGGATATATAATTTATGAATGTTTTCTCCCAAATTTAAGTTGCCTTTTTGTTTTATTAATGATTTCCTCTGCTATGCAGAAGATTTTTAGCTTGATGTAGTCCCATTTTTAAAGTTTTGCTTCTGTTTTCCTTGTCTGGAAAGACATATCCAGAAAAAAAGTTACCCATGCTTCTGTTCAGGAGACTTTTGCCTCTGTTTTTTTCAAAGAGTTTTATGGTTTCATGTCTTATGTTTAGGTCTTCAATACATTTTGTGTTTGCTTTTGTATGGTATTAGAAAGTAATGTAGTTTCATTCTCTTGCATTCAGTTCTCCAGTTTCCTCAACACCATTTGTTGAAGAGACTGTCTTTTCCCCATCTTCCCCATCATGTATTTTTGCCTCCCTTTT
>JAVSCE010004246.1:0-220793 GCA_032199065.1 Smutsia gigantea
TAGAGAGGGGCGGGGAGACAAACGGCGCGGAGCCTGCTGGGACTCGTAGTCCGCAGACCGCGAGTTCGGAGGTTTTCTTCCCCAGGGAGCAGAAGTGGCTGCTGGGAAGACAGGACACGTGGAGGGATCTGGGGCTCCTAGAGCCGGACACCAAACGAGCGCCCGGCGCCGGGCCCAGGAGACAGGGTGGAGCTGTGGGGGAGTAGCAGGCTGCCTAAATAACGCTGCCTTTCCTCGTGAGACTGGTTTTACTTTATCTTCTGGATGCCTGAGTGGCTCTGCCTGACGCCCTGGGGCGTAACCCTCCTGCGGGAGAATCCTGCTGCGGCGGATTTAGGGGCGCGGTTTCGGATGCCCACGCGGACCCTTAGGATCTGGCTGTGGGGAGGTATCAATGGCAGGTGTTAAGCGGTGTTACTGGACAGAAAGGATGACCTGCCTGGTTGAGTGACCGCTTCCAGCCACAAGAATCTTGTATTCACTCATCCGGGAGTAACCATCCTTGCACCTCACGTGAGGCTCCCCCTTTAACAGACCCGCGACCTCAATAACCGTTTACGGAGAAATGAAAGCCCCTTCGGAGGATGTTGTAGCCCAGGCAGTTTAGGGAGTGCCCCAGCTCAGAATGCCATAATTAAAAACTGCAAAAAGGATCAAAACGGGAAGCTTGTGCAGTTCCCTATCCAACTAAATTCATATTCATCAATACTCTGACATGAGGTATGATCATATCCGTTAACACCAGTATTTATCGAACACCTAACGTGTGCTTGCTTAAGGATGCCATCATGTGTAAGATCATAACCGTCCCTGCCTTCATGCAGCTCACAGTTGCAGAAGCAAAAATTAGTGTCCTGCCACCATTCTTAGAGTGTACATCAAGTCCCACAGGAAGAAGAAAAAAAAAAAAGACAGTTTCAACCCTGAGATAAAGTAACCAAAGTACTCTTAGATCTAGTCTCCAAAATGAACGAAATTTCAAGCTCTTCTCGGATATTACTAACTGCTTAATGAAAACCATTTTATCCCTGACTTCTGAATTACAGAAATTTGGGGATATGTCACAACCTTTGTGTCATATCTCCCTATGTGAGCAAATTATGCGTGTTGAGACAAATGTAAACGTGGTAATATTAATACATTTTTTCCCTTAAATATCTGTGTTATTCAGTGATCAAATACTACTGAAATCTGCAGGTGTTTGCAAGTAAACTTATCTTTTTAAAAACTTTCGTCTCCCAGTCTTCCTTTCACACTAAGTGGGGGAGACAGACAAAAGCAAATTATAAGAACTGATGGGCTCTAAGGGAGACAGGGAAGGTAATTACCTCTTGGGTGAGTTAATTAGCTACATACTAGAAGCTTGGGGTAATTCCAGATTGCAACAAACAATTTTGGGGTGCCAGTGACAGGCAAAGCACTATAGGGGAACCCTGGCTGCAAGTTAGAATCGCTCCAGGCATTTAAAATACTCTGATGGCCATACTGTCCCCCAAACCAATTAAGTCAGAACTTCT
This sequence comes from Smutsia gigantea, assembly GCA_032199065.1. Lineage (NCBI taxonomy): Eukaryota > Metazoa > Chordata > Mammalia > Pholidota > Manidae > Smutsia > Smutsia gigantea. Next base: position 1,518 of record JAVSCE010004246.1, read on the forward strand.
GGGGGTGAGAACTAGGTAGCAGTGTTTTTTTAAAGCTCTGCAGGTAATTCCAGTGTGCAATTAAGATGGAGAACCACTTCTACAGAAGATGCCAAAATAAATAAGACAGACTTCCACTGAATCAAACACTTTGCAAGGGTGAATTTTATAGTTTGTCAATAATTATATTTCAATAAAGCAATTATGTAAAAAACAGGATAATCTTTGCCCACCTGGAATCTAAAAGCTCACAGAGGACTAAATTATGAACACAAATAATTGCAATGAAGACAGACTATGTAAGTGTTAAATTTGCTACACAGGCAGTCAAAGAGCTCAGAGGAGGAAGAAATATTTCCAGGTTTGAGGTTGGGTGGGGGAGTGTTGGTGATCAAATCAGTTTTCTTAGGCTGTCAGCTCCATCAGGTCAGGGACTGGGTCTGCACACAATGGGTCAGATTTCTGTTACCATGAACCCTCAATTATTGGATGAAGGCCTGGGCAAGTAGGAGAGGTGAGGAGGAAAGCCTTTCCAGATAGACTGGAGATTTTAACACATCTCTTTTTAGTAATTGATAGAATTTGAAGACCTTTGAATTCAGTTAATAAATTTGACTGACAAGACATAAAACACTGCACCCATCATTTGTAGAGTATGTTCTTTTCAAGCACTCATGGAACGTTTGCAAAATCAACCATATTCTTAACCATAAAGCAAATACCAACAAATTTCAGAGGACTGTGATCTTAGAGCATGTCCTTGGACCTAATGCAATTAAAGTAGAAATAATAACTAAAAGATAACTAGCAAATCTGTCTAAGTTTGGGTCTTAAGAACACTTTTAAATGACTCAAACGGAGAGACTTTCAGGAATTAAGGCACATTCACAGGAAAGAACTAGACGTATGAGAGAAAACAAATTTCCTCTAGTTTTCCTTTTTTTGTAATTTCCTGATGTCAGTAATAAACTAGGACCCTAAGAATTCATTTTCATCTCTGCACGCTAGAGTGTCTTTTGTAAAACCCTATGTGCACTTATTGAGACTGGGCCTTGTCACTAGTCAGCCCAGGCTAACCCCTTGCTACTTCAAGTTTGGTCCATTGGTATCCACATCACCAGGGAGCTTGTTAAAAATCCAGGCCCTACCCCAGATATACTAAATCAGATCTGTATTGTAACAATTTGCCCAGGTGATTTGTACACACATTCGAATATGGGGAGCTCTGATATGGGAGGAGGGGGACAGTGAGTGGGAAAGGCCAGCACACTGCCTCGTTTCCTCCTTAGCTCTTTCACGGTTTGGCTCCCACTCTGCTACTTGACTAAACTCGCTCTTAGCCAGGCCACCCACTATCTCTTTATGGCTAAATCCAAGGCCCTTATCTCATGTGACCTGGAAGTATCCTTCTTCACAGTTGCCCACTCCTCTCTCTTGGAGATCCGAGAAACCTCTTGCTTTCCTTTGATCTCCTTAACTGCTTCTTCTCTGTCTCCTTAGGTTCCTCCTAACTTGTTAGTGTGGGGGCGCGATCGTCCTTTTCCCTCCCACCCGCCACCTGCAGGGATGCTCTCTGCCTCTGAGACTTTCATGGCTATCTCTCTGATGGTGACCCCAAGGCCGTATCTCTTGAACTCCAGATTGCCATGTAAATTTATTCCTGGACATGTGTACTTGGCCTATTCCACAGACAACTCAAAGCGTGAGGCTTATGGATGAGTGGGAAAAAGTAGGTTTGACACAGCATTTGGAGTCTCATTCATACGAAGCTGAACATATCTATATAAGTTGTACAAGTATATATGTGTAAAGAAACATGTAGAAGGATATTCAGCAAAAATATCGACAGCATTTGTCCCTGGGAGGTGGGATTTCCAATGATTTTTTTTCTTCCTTTCTTTTTAAGTGAACAGCAGCATTCTTATCCAGACAGTAGGACTATTAAAAGACAAGCACTATCTCAGTAAGTCTGTTATCTTTCCTAAGCAGCAGGAAGACAGTTCTGTCCTCTTTCCATGGCCCTTAGGCTTGCTTTCTCCTTATTTGGGAGGGGCGTGTAACAACAGGGTCCCAGCAGGAACCAGCTGGCAGACTCAAATTAGAATTATCGGACGAGTTTCAATAATGCAATTGTTTACAAATATGTGAGCAGGTATAAAGAAACTACAAGGGATTGTGCAGTACCACTGGGACCCTGTGCCTACCCGAGGCTGTAGGGGAGAGGGAATGAGTGGTTATTGTAGGTGGGATAGGGGCTGTACGGAGAGGGCTCTCTGATGGCAGCTAAGACCCAGGACCCAAGACACGGACCTAAAGGGCCAAAACGAAGGTCTCTAGCACAGTAAAGGACTCTTTTCCCTTCTCACATTTTCATAGCCTGGGACCTTCCAGTTCTCCTGCTTGTTCACCCTGCATCCAGATCTATTAGGAATGCAGTATTTCCACTCTCTTGATTATCTATCCTGCTTAATGCCCTCAGGTTAAACCCTAGAATCCATAGTTTAGCATAAAAGGTTTTTCATGATCTGACTCCTTTGTCAGCCTCATCTTTCCGTTCCTGATCTCTTACCCTCTATACTCCAGCCATGCAGAATTTCTTGCCTTTCGCCCAAAGGACCATGTTGTCTGTCTTTTGCCTCCAGGGATTTCCACATGCTGTTCCCTCTGCCTTGAGTGGTATCTCCCCCAAACTACTCCTATGCACTAACCTTTACTTCTTATCCTTTAGGGCCTAGCCATCACCTCCTCCAGGAAGTCTCCCTGGATTCTCCAAAGCTGGATTAGGGAGAATGGGTGAGGCACAGGCAACCAGTTGCTCCTCTCAGACTCCAAGGTGATGAGTTACTCCTCCTTAAGGGAGAATAAAGGAGGGGACAGAATATTCCTCTCATATTTTTTCCTTCCTGTAGAGTAGACTGTCCAGTCCCTTGAACTTTCAGCCTTCAGAACAGTGAGCAGTAGATTTCTGTTGTTATAAACCATCCAGTCTGTGGTATTTTGTTACAGCAGCATGAACAGACTAACACAATCACCATCCGTGTTTATTTGGTGTTTGTTTACTAATTTACGGACTGTTACCCCACTAGACTGGAAGCTGTACAATGTAGAGGCGGGTCTATATTTCTCCTAGTTGTATCCTGTGCACCCAGTATGGTAGCTGGCACCTGGTGGGGACACAATAAAAGCTGAGGGGCTGAACTTTACAATTTTGTTTCAATCTGATTGTACTTTACAGACTGCATGGATAAATGTTCATTCACTCTTAGAAGTACCTGGAAAGAAAATAATGAAGATAGCTTCACCCCTACCTGACCTACATGTCTTGGGGTTGATGGAAAGTGAAGAGGCTATTTGTTTGGTTCTGTGCTTTCCAGGGCAGTCCCTGCTAATAATGCCCAGCTCTGAATTCTTCTCAAAATGTACTTCAATGATTCTGAGGATTTAGAAATCAAGGTGGAGAGGAGGAGATTATGTCAAGGGCCAGTATGTATTTAATCTTTAGCTTCCTTGTAGTCCTTGAATTAATTTGACTCCTTTGTTGGAAAACCAAAGACATTAGTTCCCAGCTTTCATCAGAAAGAGCTGGCAAAAGACATTTTGTTTGTAGCACCAGCATTAGTTTCCTTATATACTTTGGAAGTTTGTTGATGGAAGCTATTCCATTCATCACTTCAGCTACTGTTAGTAATATACAATAGAGTTTATATTACATAAGATAAGTTTTAATATGATAGAATACTATTGCATATGTTATCATGTTCCAACATATAGTCAAAGCCCAATTTACAAAGAGCAAACAAAAATCATGGATATTTAATGGAAATGTTTGAGATTGAAAGGACAATAACTTTTATTTAAAATACTAATTCAATCAAGATCTTTATGGTGATGCTCTCCAAAATGCAAAATGTATTCTGAGAGGCTGGAGGTCATGGCTAAGAAGTGTGAGAGATTTTGCAACTTTGATCCAGCTTTTTGCTTACCAAAGCAAGAACATTTTGCCTACAAACCCCAAACTCCTTTTACACTAAAGGAACATGCATTCCCCAGGGTATGCTTTGTCTCCTCTCTAGGACAGGAAAAGGGACCTTGGGAGGACCTTGGGCTCTCTGAAACACTGTGAAATTCAAATGCCCATCACCAAAATTTTAATTAACAAATTAATTGATTAATTATTGGTGTCATTTAAACTGGCTCAAAACATTACACATTCATGGGAAAAGGAAGATGGGAGAGAGAAGTAGCTGCAGGGGCTACAGTCTTGGAGCACCTTACCAAATCGGAGCGGAAGTAGCTCTAACTAATTCCCCTGAAGTTCCACTTTGCTGTACAAGCCTCTGTCCCATGACAAAAATAAGAGAACTTGCCCTAGGTGATGGAGCTATGGGGATAAAATGAGATTTTATATGCACCCATATTTTCTTTTGGTTTTCCTTTGGAGCTATGGGGATAAAATGAGATTTTATATGCACCCATATTTTCTTTTGGTTTTCCTTTAGTTGAGGTATAGTTTACATTAAGTAACATTCACCTTTTTTTAGTATACATTTTTGCCAGTTTTGACAAAAGCATGCAGCCGTACAATCTAGCACCACAATCAAGATATAGAACAGTTCCATCACCCCCTAAAATTCTCCTTTCTCGTCAACTCCTCCTGCCACCCCTAAGCCCCTGAAAACCACCACTGACCTATTTTCTGTATCTATAATTTTGTCTGTTTTAGAATGTCACAGACATGGCGTTATACATTATGAAGCCTTTTGGGTCTAGCTTCCTTTACTTTTTATTTAGGATTCATCCAAGTTCTATATGTCACCAGTCCATTATTTTAACTGCTAGGCAGTATCCCATTGATGGACATACTAGTTTGGTTATCCACTTACCAGCTGAAGGACATTTGAGTTATTTCCAGTTTTTGACAATTACAAACAGAGTCCTATAAATATTTGAATGCAGGTTTTTGTGTGAACATGAGTTTTCATTTCTCTTGGATAAGAACCTAAGAGTGGGATTGCTGGGTCATATGGTACGAGTATGTTTAACTTGATAAGAAACTGCCCAACTGTTTTCCAAAGTGGCTGTACTATTTTGCATCCCCGCCAGCAATATATGAGTGTTGTGACAATATTTTGTAAAATAAAAATTTTGAAACATCATTTATAAAGGCAATAGAAGGCATTTTCCCAGGATTGGGAAGGGCAATTTAGAGACAAATTGTTTGCCAAACTAGCCAACAGAGGCCACAGAAATCAGAATATTTACGGAATCCTTGGAGCAATGTTGCAAAGAATATTGTTTGTTTAGAATCACAATTATACTGGCATACATTTACTGAGAACTTACCATGTCCTAGGCCTTGGGCCTCATGTTTTACATGGACCTTCACAATGACCCTTATTATTATCCCACCTTATAGGTGAGGACACAAGGCCCAAAGAGAATAAATAACATACCAAAAACAACCCAGCTCGTAGGAGAATAAACAGGGAATAAAATCCACGGTGTGTTGGATTCTAGACACTGTGCCCATATAACTGTTCCCCTCTGCTGGCCTTTTAACTACTAATAATTAATAGTTCTAAAGCTCTTCAGATTCTACCTCTGCTTTTCTTTTCACAAAGAAACGAGGCCAGGAACATTGGGCAGAAATAAAGCTTTGTGCCACGCAGCCCTGAGCCTTTCTGTTGCAGCTCTTTCAGTCCAAACCCACAGGGCTTCCTTGCCAGGCTCAGTTCTCAGCTCTCAGCCTTATTGGCTTCCTCTGAATCATGCTATAAGTCACACATTGTGTCTTTGGAAAATATTTGGAGAATATTCTGGGAAGAAAGCCTCTTGCCATTGAATATGGGAAAGTCCAATGGAATGACCTTTCTCTTCCAGTTTGAGATGGTCCAGCTGAGAGTCTGCTGCCAAGAGATGGACTCGGTTCTCCCTCTCCAGCTCTTGCTTTGATGTGGGTTCATTCCCAGCACCACATGGAAGCACAAAGAGTCAGAGTTTTAGAGGGATCATCTTGTGCTCCAAATGTTGGGTGCTTCAGAGTGCCTTGGAATCCTGAGATCCACATAGCTATGATTTACAGCTGACAGTAACCCAAGAGACCACATTCTGACCCCTTGGGCCCACTAAATTAAATCATCGCTGGAATTCTGACTCTATCACATATTGGCTGTGTGGCCTTGGATAAGGTGATTGACCTCTCTGTGCTTAAGTTTCTCTGGCCATAAAATAGGGAAGTGATACTTAGACACTGAGTGTTTTAAGGATTGAAAGAACAATGCTTAGAGCACAGAGCCAGGCAAATCATAAGTGCTTGATAAATGATAATTTAATATTAATACAATCCAGAAACTTTAACTGACATGTCTAATACCAATGTGTCTCAGAGCAGAGGTAGTGTTAGGCAATGTGATTCTTCAAATGGCATGCTTGACTGAGACACAGGAGAAATCTGAAGGAAAGATTAGGAAATTAGTTAGCTTTGTGTTCTTGAGCAGTCACTTAACTTCCTCTCTCTTTTCTTCATTAACTACCTCTGAGAAATGTTTCTTATGGTTATCACTCTGATCTTTTAAAGTGAAATAATAAAACAACCATCTGGCCAGTCCTCTCCTTCAGATTATGGCATCCTCCTTTATTCTACTCAGTAACAGTTTTAGAAGGAAGGATCCTTGTATTTCGAAAAACTTTCTGTGTATTTCCCCAGAAAGATACATTTCTTAATGATAGTGATAAGATTAGCTACGGTCCCGAGCCTTTTTGCCGTGGCAGGTGCTGTGCTAAGCCCTGCATCATGTCACTGAAACCTCCCAACTTCCCAGTGAAGATGAAGAAACTGAAGTTGAGCAAGGTCAAGTAACTTGCCCAACATTACTTGGTTGGTAGGCAGCAGAACGCCGGCCTGAACCCAAGTCTCTCTGATGTCAGAATGTGTGCTCCTACCACAGCCCTACTGCCTTGATTAGGAACATGATAGAGAACTTTAGAAGAGAAAGAAACCTTGGAAACACACTAGTCATATGACCCCAAACCACTCCTTCTAATCTACTGCACATAATTGCTGCTAGCACCATCAAATGACAAACTCCCTGCCCACTTTAGTTGGTAGAACAGTGAATTGAAGAGCCCTGGCTTGTGAGTTCCTGTCATGGATTGAGACCCAGTCCAAAGTTGCCATGAACTTGGCTGAGATGGGAGTTCAAGGGGTGTCGGGTAACAAAGGACAGCAGTCCAAAATTGTGGGTCCACGAGACTGTGAACTAGTCATTTAGATGTCTGGAGCCCTCAGGGGCTCTTTCTAAGCGCAAATGGGGAAAATGCTGCTGAAGCTGTGATATAACTTTCCAAAATCCAACTGTCTCTTCCAACTGGCAACACTGAACCCCAAGCCTCTGGCATTCCCCTCTGGGTTGGGTAGGGATGACAGTGCCTGGCACAGTCTGTCTGCTGGCTGAAGACAATGCAGCCATCTCCCTTCCTGTCACTGCCAGTGTCTTGTGTGACCTTGAACAAGTCTCTCAAGGATCAGTTGCTGTGTAAGTACTAAGCATGTTGATTAATATAAAAAAATAAATAGGACTGATAATGTGCAAACAATTGTTCTATATTTGTAGAAAGATTTTATTCTAGGCCACACTTGCCTCTTCCTCCACTTTTGCATTGCAATTACCAGCCAGATGCTGTGTCAATTCAAGGAGAACAAGAAGATATTTGCTTTGAAATAGGAGGAGAAACTGACCTGGCTGGTTTGGTAACAGGTGCAAAGAATGCTGTGTCCTCTGGATGCTGACAGCTGCTGGAATCAATCTGTTCCCCTTGTTGGTCACGACGACCCTCTCTGGCCAGCTGACTCATGGAAGGAGATGGTCAACAACATTTATGGGAAGCCCACTCCATCCTTGACAGCGAGATGTGCTGCAGGTGGGAGATGAGAGATTTATGTACTGATAAACAATGGGAAGATGTCCATAATGGGAAGTGACACAGATGAAGAGTTTACAAAACAATACATAACTTACTATCACATTTATGTATTTTTACAAACATAAATGAGTATGCATAAAAATATCTGAAAGAATATGCATGAACTGTTGATAGCCCTGGGATTGAAGAAGGCAGAGAGGGGAATTTTCATCATATATTGTATCTGCTTTGGTATTATTTGAATTTTTCCCAAAGAGAATGCATTACCCCCATCCACCCCCATAATTCTTTGGTATTTATTAAAATATCATTTTTTAAAGTCAGGTTTATTGAGGTAAAATTTACATATGATTATGTATTAATTATACATATACTATAGTTAAATCACTCTTTAAAAAATGTATGCTTAGATCAGTTTTGACAAATGCATATAATTATGTAAACCCCACCATAATCAAGACATAGAACATTGCCATCACCCCAAGAGTTCTCTTGTGCCCCCTTTGCAGTCAGTCTCTTGTCCTTACTCCCAGCCCCAAGTGAGCATTGATCTAATTTCTGTCTCACTGTTTAGACTTTTTTAGGATGTCAATAAATGGAATCATACAGTAAACATGTAGCTTATGTCTGCTTCTTTCATGTAGCAGAGTGCTTTTGGGATTTGTCCATATTGTTTGAAGTAACTTGTTCCTTTTCATTGCTGAGTAGTATCCCATTATACCATATTTTATCCTTTCACCAATGTGACTTTTCCTGCTTTTAGCTATTATAAATAAAGCTGCTATAAACATTTCTGTGGAAGTCATTGTGTAGACACAAGTTTTCTCTTGGATAAATACCTAACAGTGAGATTATTGGGTCATATGTTAAGTGTATGATTAGTTTTATAGGAAGTTGGCAAACTTTTCTAAAGTAACTGTACCATTTTGCATTCCCACTATGAGTATCCCAGCTACTTCACATTTTCAAGGTATAGGCAGTGTATGAGATTTGAGCCATTCTAGTAGGTATGTAGTGTTACCTCATTATGGTTTTAATTTGTATTTCCCTAATGACTAATAATATTGAACATCTTTTCATGTGCTTATTGGTCATCTGTATATCATTTTTTGGTGAAGTGTCTTCAAATATTTTGTCCATTCAAAACATTGGGTTATCTTTCTAGTATTGAACTGTGTTTACAATATGTTCTGTGACACATTCTGGATATAAGTTCTTTATCAGAGGTAGGTTTTGCAAATCTTTTCTCCCAGTCTGTGACTTGTCTTTTCATTTTCTGAATAATGTCTTTTGAGTTGCAAAAGTTTTTCATTTTGATGAAATGTAATTTATTCTTGCATAGTTTTTCCTTTTCGTGTCATATTTAAGAAATCTTTGCCTAACCAAAAGTGACAGACATTTCCTGTATTTCCACACCATCTCTTTTGTGATATCACCTGACAGAAATGCATAAACTATGTCTAATCATGAGGAAACATGAGACAAAACCAAAATAAGTAACTTTCTAGAAGACAACTGGACTGTAACCTGCAAAAGTTTCAAGGCCATTAAAGACCAGCAACAACTGGGAAACTATTTCAGACTGAAACCAGTTGAAAGACTTTACAACTAAATGCTATGCATGATTCTGGATTGAATCCTTTTGATATAAAGGATAATTTGGGGACAATTAGGGAAACTTGAATGGAGCATGAGGATTAGAGAGCAGTAATGTTTCTATGTTGGTTCCTGATTTGGATGGTTATATTATTGTAAAGAGAAAATAATCCAAGGAATAGAAACAATTTAATCTACCCAATACCTGCTACCCTCTGGTGTTCTCTTAATTGCGTTACTACTGTCTATCTAGAAATTCAAGCTTGAACCAAGGGAGTCATCCTTGATGGTTTTCTTACAAACTAAAAACCTGCTTGGAACAACCTCAATATCCATTAATAAACCAATAATATGATGAAACATCTGGGCCTTAGAATATTAACTGCTCTTCAGAGGAATGAATTAGCTCCGTGTAGCAATGTAAAAATAAAAGAGGAAAGTCGTGAAATAGAATATGAAGTGAGATCCTTTTTTGTCAATTTTTGAACATACAAAGACCAAGGTGTGGTAAAGGATGTATTCCGAAATGTTAACAGATATTATCTCTTTGGGATGGAATTATGAATTTTCTTCTTTTCTGTACTGTTTGGGGTTTTCTTTTTTTAGAGTGATACAGTTTTTAAAAACACCACAAAGATATTTTACTTAAATATAAGAACCTTTTAATATAAATGATATGGCAGAGCCTTAGAAAGGAAATAGAAACTATTCACCTCCAAAGAAATTCAAATCAAATAGAACAATGCAACAATTGTTTATGTAGTATAAGTTATAGAACACTTACAAAAAACAACATGGAGGCAACAAATTTAGAGGCAATTTGCAGCTATGAAACAGACAGTGTTGAGGATAGAAGACGGAAGAAGGACCAAGCAAGGGGCACAACTGGAAAGATCTTGACCATGAGATGGGATTTGAAAAAGAGAGCGGTACAGGGGGCAGAGATAAGGCTGTTTCCTGAGAGTGGGGAAGTGGGCCCCTGGTCGAGAGATTTGAGCCAGGAGGGAGGGGAGAGGGAGAGGCTTCGCTGGCATGGTAGGCAGTTTTCTCCCTGACTTTTTGTCTTTGCTTTCACATCTCTTAATTTTTACTCCTCCTTCCCCACTATTCAGGGCCCTAGGGGTAAAGCACACCCCTATTCACTCCAAGGAAGGCATGGACAAAACTCCCTGAACAGAGCTGAAAGTTAACATAAACAAAGGTAATTTTATGAAAAATCAAGGGCGTATATAAAGAAAATAAAGGCTGATAACACAACATACATAATTAGGCCACCTATGTCTGTTTTCTTATTTTAAAAAATTCTGTAAAAATATCTAAGATCTGTACATAGGTCAGAGTTTCCTTGCTCCTGAAATACTTTCATGCTAACTGTTAAAGGCCTGGCATAACTTTGCAGACATCTGGTCTGGCTTCCTACCTGCCCAGTTCCTCAACCTGCCTCTTAGCCATGTGGTCTCTGGGTGCCATCTTGTTTCCTAGTCCAGGGAACAAATACTTCTTGCCCCATACAAGGACATACTCCAGCTCCATTAAAGCGCAACCTTCTGGAACCTCTAGATGCCTCTCATTCTCTTCTAGCACAAGTTAGTATAAAGGCATACCTAGTTCACAGCTGAGCTGTGGGGCAACACTGATGCACATCTTAGAGCCCTTCCTACTTAGGTCTTTGATGCCACCTACTTTAGAAACATTTTGTGATGATTCACTTGAATAAATCCCTACATACAAGGAAGGGTCCTGTAAAAATCTGCCTATTATAGTTTCACGACATGATAATACCCACATAACAAACATACTGTTAATACAGTGTGAATTAGTATATTTACAGCAGGAGGAAGGTCATTTTCATTCACCAAACCTGGAGGGCACATGGTGGGGAGGCTTGGGAGTAGCTTTGCAAGTAGGTGAAAGCTTCAGGTACTCTTTCCAGGTATTCTCTCAACTACTTGGTTTAAAAATTAAAAAACAATTGTGTGAGTTTCACCTCAATAAATTATTTTTTAAAAATTGTGTCTGTGTCCAACTCAATCTAGAGATATCTATAAAACCACCTCAAAGTATGAGTAATTTAAATTCCTTTTGTTGAAATAATTACTGTTTATAGTAGTTTCGGGGGTAATTCAATTTGATTTGTACTGGGCTTATTTGAGGGTGGATATTGTGAAGATAAGGGTATACCTTTGCTCTGTGACTTTGTTACATGTTGGGGACATTTTAAGTCTTTGAGCTTCTGGTATGGGTGACCCTTAGGAGATCCCCTATGAGGTCTGAGACCTCCTAACACCAAGAAATTATTTTACTTTCTTGTGGGAGGCATATAAGATGAATAGACTTGTATTGTATATTTATTTTACAAACTCCTTTGCAGTGCTTTCTATGTGCTTAGTATTATGTGAATAAGAACTCATGTAAGTTTTCTGACAGTCCTCTCGGGCAAGACTATCTTTAGTCCCAGATAGCTGAGGCACAGAGAGGTTGTGTGACACCTGAAATCTCACAGCCTGTAAGTGGCAGGGCCAGGATTTGAACCCACTCAGTCCAATAAGGCTTCAGAATCTATGTTCTTTATACATCATGTCATGGGGCTAATCTGCTATCATGAAGCATGGAACTCAGATCTGAATACTCTTCCTAGACGATGGGCTGAGGGTTGCAGTAAAAGAAGAAAACAATGTCTTAAAATTTTTCTGTTAAATTAGTTCTTTGTTTTAAAAATCATACATGCTTTTCATCTGAAAACAAGGGGCACCCATCCTCTCACGTCCCAGTGTGGTATGACAGTTGTGATGGATGTCACTGTGAAGGGTAAATGTCTCTGCTCTGAGAAAAGTCATAAATAGAGGCCATCTCCTTTATAAATAAAGACCATCTCCTCTCATTGACAGACATCCTATTGCAGCTAGGGGCTTCTCCCTCTGTCTTCCACCCACAATCCCAGTGAAACGCCCAGTTTTGGGGCCGGGGACCATTCAGATAATGGAAGAATCCCACCTTCAGGCAGAGGATAGGGAACAGTGTGGATATTGCCTGGGCTACATTTAATAGGAAATAAAGGGAGAGTAAAATTCTTTTGGCCAGTCTTAGTTTTAAGGCTCTATATTGTCTACCTTTTTGTTATAACTGGGAATGGAAATACCACCTGGGCCAGAGTGGGGAGTGCCTTTAATTTTGTCAGTCCTCAAAAAAGCCATGCTCTGCATATCAGCTCACATGTTGTGAAACTTAGAAAGAAAAATCTTTGTTAGGTGGTTATACACTCATGTTGCAGGGCCTGTCTGGAATATATAAGACTGTCCTGAACATCTCAAGTGATAATTTTTGCTTTCACATCACATCTTGTGTTGGAAATAACATTTATGTATGAAATATGATTATTGATGATGTCTTTTTATAAAGGTTTTTCTGTGGCTGCACAATCGTCTTCACCTGTTCTTGCCACAGTTTGGAGGAGAGTTTTTAGAGCAGATGAGTTGGCACTTATTTGAGAGATTGAAGTAGAGTTTTAAATGGCACTTAATGAAAATGAAAATAGAAGGAAAGAAGTAGAGCTCAGAGAAGTCTGACCACCACACTAACATAGGATAAGGTGCATGGTTAGTGACATCTGTTCATTTTATTTCTGCTATCTAGCCAACTATAGACGTTATCCCATAAGCAACAGAAGTCTCCTGTTCTCCAGGTACCAGCAAAGGTGGCTGAAGAAGCAGCTCCTGAATGTTTGTGACCCATACCCTGAGTTTCTTGGGAAGAAATGTGCTCAGAAGGGGCTTTCCAAGAAACTCAGCAGTTTACACTGGAGCCTTTTGAGGACAGCCAGAAAAAAGGGTAGATTTGCTCAGTAAACTTGGCTGACAGGGTGAAGATGGGGGTCAAATTCTCCACAGTGTAGAATGATCCTTGACCCCCTTCGCAATCCAGAGACACTGGGCTCTTCCTGGCTCCATCTCTCCAGGTGTCAGTGCGGGGGTCGGTGAGAGCCTGATACTGACTTGGTAGAGCCCGAAGCCTATATGCTTCCTTCTGGGTTTAGTTTAAACCGCTCTGTCCTCTTCACAGATTCTTTTGCCACCCCAAGCCCCTAGTGGCCACCAAAGGCCACCGCCACATCCCAGCAGCGTCTGCCTGACGAGATCCCATGGTGCCTGACCCCAGCGAGAGGCAGGAGAGCCTCTCTGGGTCAGAGGGCACAGACACTTGCGTCCCCGTGTTTATTCTGCTCAGGGACCTACTGCTTGGATGTAATCACTGGCAGTTTCTGGGGCCAGGATCATATCTGGAAGGAAAGACCAGAGGGAGTGTTGGGAGAGCAGCTGAGGGCAGGGGTGAGGTCAGTCTGGGAAAGCAGCCTGGCGTCCTGAGAAGGCTGTGGCTGGCTGGGTGCCCCTCTATGGCTCTCCAGGCTGCTCTAGTTTCCAGTAAGCCCACTGCTTGCTAAAGGACTGCTTCTTGTGGCAGGCCTTGCTTTAACAGAGAAAACCTGGGAAACCCAAGTGTGGCTCTATTGCCAGAGAGTGTGTCATCAGCCTGCGACCCCCAGAACCACCTGCTGGGCCTGGTGAGGGAGGGCACGTGAGGTGCCTGGGCATAGAGTTTAAGGAGGCACCCACTCTTAGGGTTGGGCAAGGCCCGGTTCTGCATTCTGGCCCCTCTCCCAGCCCTGGGCTAGGCAGTCAGGAGCCAGCCTTTCTCTGGCTTACGTTTTACTGCCATCCTGAGGCCACCAGCCAAGCTCCGTCTGGCAGCCTGGCCCAGACCCAGAGCTCACTGCTCATTTCTTCCTCCTCTAGTGGCCTGCTTTCCTTCCCTTCCCAGAATGTTATTAACCATCCTCAGGTGCTCTCCTTAAGTGCTTTGAGGACCATGAGGAATGCGAGAAGGAGCCCTGCCTGGCGCACCGTCTGCAAACCCCGAACAGCAGCTTACTGTCAAACCTGTCTCCGTCTCCAGGGTTTGCCAGGCATTTTATCCCCTCTCCCTTCCAAGAGTAACACAGACTGGTGCCCACTGAGATACCCTCACCGGACTTGTTATTCTGAGCAATTTACCTCCAGTTTCCCCCAGGACAGTGGACAGGTTCTTTAGGGACAGAAAAGGAAAATGCTTTGAGCTCCCAGACAACAGGTGCTTTCCACATGGATCTTCCTCTAGAGCTAAAAAACAAAACAAAACATGTCACAGCTGCTTTCCAGCTGCAGGGAGAGCCTGCCTCCCTCCTCTGTTTCTAGATTCAGCAGCAACCACTCCAAGAGCAGCGGGATTTTCATGACCTTTGAACGCGTGCAGGAGACAACTGAGTTGTTGAGTCCTCCTGGGGAAAGCCTTGGTTCTCTTGTCCAGTTCAGTTAACTTGGGCAGTAGTGGCTTAGCTTTTGTATTTTCACCCCTAGGATAAACACATGTTTTTGCAAATCAAGGATGAGCTGCTTTACTCCTTAGGCATAAAAGGGAGAAGGACATTTTGAACACTGCTTCCCAGAGGTGGCATGTAGAAGAGAGGGACACCACCTAGAAGAAGCCCACCCCTCACACTTTTAGGGCCTGGGCCAAAGAAGACATGGAAGCCTGCAGACCACAGGTCTGTATCTTCAAAATGTATACATCAAGCTGGTGAACTGCTTAATAAAGTAAATTGTAATACTCTGATCTTGACACCTATAGTTTCATAACAACCGAGAAGGTCAGGTTCAAATGGAGAATTCTGGGACATCTCAGGATCCTGTACAGGGACACAGCAGCCCAGGAAGTGCCTGCTCAGACCCCACCCACCCCTTCTTTGTGGCCTGGCTCTGCTCTGCATCGCAAGGGGCCTGTGCACACATGTGCAGAAACCCCAGCCTGTATGTCCACATGTTGCCCCTTGGCCTCCCCCTTGGATTTTGAGAGCATTTGTTCATGGGAAGACCTGTCCTTAGAAGGACAGACCCAGAGAAGGGGACAATGCAGGCCCTGGAACTGGGCTCAGGGTGCTTTGGGAAGGAAATTCTGAAAGTTTATCTAGAAGAGGGGGCTGGGCTTGGCAGTGCAGTGAGCATGTCATGTCACTTTGGCCCTGAGGTAGGGCCAAAGAGGGGGCTTTTTAACACTTGGGGCCTGGGGCAGGACGTGTAAGAGTGGATGCCAGGAATAAACAACTCCCCTTCCAGGACCTTCCACAGTCTTCTCCAAGTCTTTGCTCTCACATGTGCTCTGGTTTACCAGGAAAGAGACCAGTGGGGAGGCACTGGGTCAGAGTTCAATGCAACATAGACATGAAGTCTAAATGGAATCCAGTGACCTACCTTCTTATCAGCTCCCAGGCCTCCAGCAACTGCTAATGACCAATGCACTGGATTGCAGTCATAACCCCAGTGGAAAAAGGGCCATTCCTAGCTTCTGTGGGATCCAGAGGGAATGTTGTGAATCTGTTCTGGGTCAGCCAGGCTAGCTGTTTGTCTTTGGACCATTCCACATTCTGGGTAGAGAGCAAAAGCGAGACATCGTGCTGACACCACTGTCGGTCCCCCTCTGCCATCAGCCTCCCATTCTGTTTAGGATGCTCCTACTAGCCTATAATGAAAACAAAGAGGGCTCAGTACACCCCAAATGCCAACCCCACTCTTGTCCTGCATGAGACTTCTGACTTTTCCTAGATCATCCACAGCCTCCTTAATAAAGTGGGTCAGCATTCATGCCATGCCTTTATTTCATAGGCTGTTTAATACTGGAAATAACCTGCTTATCATAAATCTTTCTTGTGGGATTCACAGAGGAGTCATCTGTTCTATTTTCCTGGCTTTTTCACATATTTGTTTGACTTCATTCATTATTCAGGAAGAACATTTTGCATTATAAGTTTTAATAATATAAGAAGGAAATATTTTCCAACAGACACAGCCCTTACTGTATTGATCAAGGTTTTCTTAATTTAAAAAGCAGGGTTTCTCCTCCTTGGTAGTTCTCCAGCTTTTTAAATACATTTTTTCTATGAAGGTCTAGATAGAAATGGCTCATAAGAATGGCTTGAGCCTGTGGGCTCCCAAGGGTGCAAAATGCTTTCTTTAAGAAATAAACTCATGTATTATTGCTCTGGAGTTTTATGAACTATCTTCTTTACAAAAAAGGGACAAAAGTACATTCTACTTTTTGTTTTTCTTAACCACTAACTCCTATTCCATATGTCTTTGATCTCATGGAGTTGAGGGACCCTTTCAACCTCTCTTCTGGCATTTTTTGTGTATTGCATTGTGGTAAAACATACATACCATATAATTTACCATTTTAACCATTTCTAAGTGTTCCATGTTGTGTAACTATCACCACTATTTCCAGACTTTTTTATCACCTCAGACAGAAACTCTGTGTTCATAAAGCAGTAACCTCCCATCTCCTGGCATTTTGACCCTTAGCTTGTTCAGTGTTTAAGTGAACTCACTTTAGAGTTGGAATGCTGGCTCTGACCCTCACTAGTTCTGGGACGTCGAACAATTTGTTTGATTGCCTTAAGTATGGCTCACTCATCTGCAAAAGGAGCTGCTAATAAGAATCAGAATAACTCACGGCCCTCACAGAGTTGTTATGTCCACATAATACACACACACAGGAACTTCATCAGCTCGCAATAAGCTCTTAGTCTCCTCTTTGTTGTCTCAGGGCATCAGAAGAGGGCCGTCTGCCATCATCCTCCCAATCCCTAGAACCTCACTACCACCTGGGCTAGACCTAACTTCCCCCCAACCCCTTCAGGTGGGGCTAGGAGGGATTTGGGCATTTCTTAATTTCACAATAATAGCTAACATTTGTTAAGTGCTTACAGAAGAGGAAACTGAACAGAAACAGATGCTAGTAACATGAAGAAGGACCCCCAGCTTGTGGGTGAAAGAATTTGAACACAGTCTGGCTTCAGGGCCCAAGCTCTCAACCACTAGACTACAAGGTCTTGATGTGCTAATAAGCATCCAGTGATGATGGCAGAAGGAGAACCTGCAGAGGAAAAGTCAAGTGCACCTAGCAAGTCAGGGACACAGCTAAGATGACGGTCTAGCTGAGACGATGGTCTGTCTTCTGACTGACCCCGAGTGTCCCAGCCACTGCCTCTGGCTGTGCTGCAGATGTAGTTATTTCTAACAGTGCTATGTCAAAGGTACTCAGGGAGTCAGATAATCAACTTCCCTTTTCTTAGAGTGAGGCATGAGGTCTTAAATGAGTTTTTAGACAGAGACAAAATCAAAAGCTTCCCTCCTGGAGTATTACTTTGATGGCTTCCCTCATATATCTTCCCACAGATCAGACAAATGACATATTTGGGGTTGCCTAAAAATGAGTGTCACCACCCACCCACCCACTGTCACCATCCTGATTTTCAGTTCCTCAAAACCCCCAATTTAAGACTTTTATCAACTGAGTGTGGGTGGTTGAGGGGAGGCCACTCCTTTAAGACTGCTCACATTTTCATGTTGTCTTCATAAAATGGCTTGTCAGTGTCCCTCAGGGCAGAGAGCTTTGTCCCTTGTCCTTCAGGAACTGAGAGTTTCCCAACCTCCCAGGTGATTTTCTGTTATTCAATTTATGTTTACTTCTAAAATAGAAATGAGGTCACACGAACACTAAAGCAATCACACACATCTTTCCTTTTCATCATTGCCCACTACTGCCTTACAATTTCCTCTTTGTTTGATTCTCTTCCCATCACATATTCCCTGTGAGGGAATTAAAAAAGAGAGACAAAAATATAAATATATTTAAGAACTTTGAAGTGTATGTCATGCAACGTGATTTCAAACTGAGGTTTTGCAACTCCAAGGAGCTATCTCCAGCTATCTTAGGGGATAATCTTAATTATGAACTCAGAAAATTAATTTTAATCCATTTTGGTTCAAAAATAGATGCCCCCATGTATTTCTAAGAGGAGAATGCAATGTCTCGTGACATCAAGAACATGTGTCTGTGGGTGTGATTATGAAAAGATCGGGATGCGTGAGGTACTCTGAAAAGCAGGTGGGTGTCTGTGGTTCCGTTCCTTGGCTCTGGTATTGGGCTCTAGGGCAGTAGATCTGTCTTAAAATGTTCAAATGAAAAGAGTTCAAGGAATATGACTAGTTCTGCTGCACCCAGATCCTATTCTGGTATCCCAAGGATGAGAGTGACTGCAGCATGGGGAATGATGAGGGAATACAAAAGGCAGAAGGCAGGTGCTCCGGAGAGCTAACCTGCTTGAACCAGGAGGATGTGTGCCACCATAGCAAACATGAGATAATTAAGTATTTGCCAGCAAGAGCTGAAGTATCAGGAGCTGAAACCATCTGAACCAGAAGTGGTAAAAATGATTTAAAAAAATAGCCTGATTATAAAATGACCAATTTGAAAAAAAGATTCAGAATCAGTTAAGGTAAAGAAATCATATCCAACTTGTGCTTACAAGTAACTTTTTTCCTTGGTCTTCTCAGTCAGGGATTGAAAACAACTGCCTGTTGGCCAAGAACCACCCACTCTGTTTTTGGTTGGCTCTTGAGCTAAGAATGGTTTTACATTTTGAAATATTTGGAAAAAAATCTATTTTGTAACATGTGAAAGTGATAGGAAATTCAAATTTCAACTTCTATAAATAAAGTTTTATTGGAACAGAACCACACTCATTCATTTACGTACTGTCTATGGTTGTTTTCGAACTGTAAGGGCACAGACTGTATGGCCCTCAAAGTCTCAAATATTTGCTAGTGGCCCTTTTTAGAAAAAGCTTGCCTACTCCAAAGCAACGCTCACAAGGTGGGCAGTCGGTAGCTGTTCCCTGATAAAAGGGTTCTGTTGACAAATGAGTTAGGAAATGCTATTTTAAATAAAATCAAGCTAGTTTCTTTAATAAGCTAATGCAACTTGGAAATCTACAGAACAGAGTGGGGGAAGAGGGAGGTAGGGCATTTGGTGTTCCCCAAATTTAATGGCTAAGGAACCCTTTTTCTTTCTGTCTTTCTCTTTTGTGGGACTAATTTTCCAGGGGATGTGACTTGTTGGTAAATACTGCTGAAAGGTAATTGGAGATTTATATCTACACAAAGGGGAAAAAGTCCTGCCACCTAAAAAGCTGGTAGTAGAATATCTTTCCGAGGGAAACTTGTGTTTTGTTTCACCAAACATGTTAGTAGGTCATTTGGTCATGAAAAGTTAGGTTCCAGGAACTTGATTTGGAAGATGGAAAATGGTAACAAAGAGAGTGTTAAATAATTCTGCATAGTACAGTGAGGGTGATTTGGAATTTGGGGCTAGCCTAGAAGGAGGACTGAGAGGCAAATAGGACAGTAAAAGAGGGAGATGGGAAGGCCTATGGGAGCTTGAGAAGAATCAAAGACCTGGTGGGGAGAGTTGGCCGGTGAGAAACCACCTATGCAGAGAGGGCTCAGACAGAATGATGATGGCCAAGACCGGCTAGATAATTTGTGGAGCCTACTGCAAAATAAAAATGTTCAAAATGCAGCAAAAGGTGCTGTTTAGTGGTACTAAAATATAAAGCTTTTTCCTTTCAACTACAGTCTCTCTCTCCATCTGTCATGTTTTAAATTTATTTAATGTCATGCTCGTTTGGGCAGAGGGAATCCATGAGGACAGATGCTTGTGGACACCCGGGGTCCTGCTTTGTGACTTGGGCATGTGCCTGCTACTCACTGGCTGCAAGCTCCCCCTCACACCAGCCTCCAGACCCAGGTGCCATGGCCAAAGTCAAGGAGGGTGGGGTTCGGCCCAGGCATCTTCCCTTCCCATGTGTCTGCCACCCAGCTCATGGTGGACTAGCTAGATAGGTCACTGTATGGGGAGGGGGAGGGGGCCTGGGGCACCAGGCCACCAGGCGAGGTAGGAGGTAGCTGGTGGGCGGGTTCAGCCAAGAACCTCGCTGGGGAAGGCAGGGAGTTGACTGGAAGCAGGACTGAGTGTGAGTCCCTGGCAAATGCTCCTTTGACCTATCAGACTTCACTTACAAACACAAATTCAAAGATAAAATTATTAAGACTTTCTAGACAGTGACCAGAGAACTTGAAATTTCAACCTACGAGCACAGGGCCTCATGAGACTGCCCTGGTTGCTCACCCACAGAGCCGGCTCTGGAGATGTCTAATCACTTTGACTTTTTTTCTTTAAATAAATGATTGTCGCACCTTTATTTCCATACCCTTGGTCAAAAGTTGCTGCACGAACAGCCCTGCACTGGGTCAGTAAAAGGAACTGATTCTTTTTTGGGGCTTATGCCAACTGAGGGAACAAAACAGTAGTAAGGAGGCAAGGCTAGAAGGAGACTCAGATTTCAGCACAAACAAGACATTGTACCAGTGGTGGCTGTGAAAACACAGTTGCACTGGGAGCAGGCAGACATTTTGGGTTTCCAACCATGCAAGTGACCAGAGCCAGCGGAGGACTTGCAGACAGCCAGCTAACCCACACTTGGGCTTCCTGTAGTATGACTTATGCTTTATTGGGAACATGTTAAATATATGTAAAAATCATCAGAGGATATTTAATAGTCTAATTTTACTGTGTGCATTTCTCTAAGCTAATAGTAAATGTAACTGTAGTCTTGGGCTCCCTTAATTTATCACTATTAATCACTGGTGACAGGAATCAGCAGAGAGGGATGGTAATAGCTCAACTTCTGTTCCTACATCATGCCTCAGCTCCCACGTGATTTGGGGGGGCAGCAGCCATGTTTAGCTTACCTGCCCAAGCTTGAAGGCATTGAATAATGCCTGATATAAACCACAATTTACTGAACACTGTCCAAGTGTTAGGCATTCTGCCAAGTCATTCTCATGCATTACCTCACTTAATGGCCACATTGATCCTATGAGGTGGACTATTTCGTAGATGAGAAAACTGAGGCTCAGAGAAGTTACATTTGCTTATGGTCATATAGCCGGTAAGTGCCAGAGCCCTGATTCAAACCCAGGTCTGTCTGCTTTCAAAGACTAACTTCTTCAGTCACATCTAAATAAATGAGCTTACACACTGGCTTTCACCAAGAGATGAAATTCTTTTTAACCTAAAATGTCCATATCCAGAAGGTCCTAAAGCAGCTTAGAAATTTTATTAATGAAGGAACCTAAAATAAATCACTTTTCCAAATGCCAGATGTAAAATAGTCATGGAGAGGATTGGTGGCTTTGGTATCTAAACATTATTGCTTTGATTTGAAGTGTTTTACACCGAAGATAGAGGGCTGAGATCACGTCTCTCATGCCTCATGTTATCCTCTATGTCTTATACATAATAGTCACTCAAATGCTAAAGAATTGAAGGCCTAGAGAAGAACCCCAAAATTGTTGTTCATCTTCTTGAGATGTTTGCTTACTAACATGATAAAGAGCTGTTTTTGGACTGATAATAACTTATGCGGTAAATGTTGGCTATGAATTGTTATTAAGAATTTGTCTGTGATTTAAAATAAAATAGTCTTTAAATAAAAGTGATTTGAGATGAAAGAGTAAACATTCCTTAAAAGTTATCAAGCTCACCCTCTTTGTTGTATAGCAAGGTAGCAGCTCTGGAGGGGACAAATGGCTGGTCCAAGTCTACTACCCAATCTCAGCAGCTGATTCACCTGCTGCTTTATTGAGGTCGCAGAAGTCACTCAGGCTCAGTCTGGAAGTTTGCACCACAGGTGTCACCAGGTTCTACCACTCAAGCGTCTCTTGAATATGTCCCTTTCTTCCCTTTCTCATGGACACTGCCTGTGTTCACATAATCCAAATGAGACATTTGATCCACTGCCTTAGTCCCCGTGTTCCAAAGCATCCGGCACCCTTGGATGTGACATTTCTAAAATGAAAAGGCAGTGCTCTCTCTCCTCTGCATAAACCCTCGGAGGCTCCTGAGAGTCTAGAGTAGCAGGCCCAAAGACCCTTCCATGGCGGCATCCATGTCCAACATGGCAACCACTAGCCATGTGGCTACTGAGCACCTGAAATGTGGCTAGGGTGACTGTGGAACCGAGTTTTTAATTTTACTTAATTTAAATACCCGTATGTGGCTCATGCCTATCATACTGGAGAGTGCAGGTTTTGAATGACATGCAAACTACTTAGCACAGCCCACAAGGCCCCTCACCATTTTGCCTGTAGACCCCTTTCCCCTCCTCCTTTTCTGTAGCTTACACTACCACACTCAGGGCTCCAACAGATCTGCCTGCTTTATTCCATATGCACCCACTGCTTTTCTTCTCAGGGAAGGCCTCATCCTGCTTTATTTGCCTGACAAAGTTCCTGCTCAGCTTTCAAGATTCAGCTCAGATAGCTTCTCCTCTTTGAGGCCTTTCTGTACTCCCTCAGGATGGATTCACAGTCCTCCTCTGGGCTGCTGCCCAGACCGCCTCACAGCTCCTGGGACGTCATGCACACTGGCGGCCATGGGAATGGCACCTTCTGTTTCCGTGCAGTGCACAGTGCACGCAGCCCTCAGGGGGGCCAAGTTCCAAACTTGCTTTATATATGTCGCTATTTTGATGTAAGACTTTTATTCAGTTCATTCAGTCATTCATGAGGCCCCAAGCTTGGCTCACATGTAACCAGTTGCTTGTTCCTGTGTTTCACTCCTGTGCCATTCTGTGAGTCCCTGCAGACAGTGCTCGTGTGTCTCTAAAGCCTGGCTGAGTGCCTGGTGCATAGTAGAAACTCAGTAAATATCTGTCAAAGCAGAGGCTGACAAACAGTGGCCTGCCCGCACACCTAGGCCACCTTTTGCTTTTGGGCGGCTTGTGAGACAAGCAGGCTTTTTACATTTTTAAATGGTTGGGGAAAAGTCAAAAGAAGAATAGTATTTTGTGACATGTAAACATTATGTAAACTTCAAATTTAAGTGCCCATACATAAAGTTTCATTGCAACACAGAAATCCTTCTTTAAGTATTATCTGTAGCTGCAGTCACCCTACCCCTGAAGCCTTTGAAGTTGCAGTAGAGACTGTGTAGCCCACAGAGCCAAAAATATTTACTATTTGGCCCTCTACAGAAGGCCCTTTGCTGATCTCTCTGTGGAAGGAATACATGAACAGACTCCCTCCCCACTCAGGGATCAGCTCCCCCTTCTCCTGGCTTTCTATCCTGGCAACTTGCTTCAGGGGAAGACTGGGCCCTGGTGCTTGCAGCCCACATTATCTATCCTTACTCCCTGGCTTCCTCTGGTACCATGACCCGTCAATGGCATTGCCCTCTCATTTATCCCAAAGTACTCTCACCTTGCACTTCATGCTCCAGAGATATCAGATGGCTCAAGATTCCCCCAAATGATGTATTTCCTGCCTTTCCTGTCCTTCCTTTATAATCCCTATATACAACATTCCCTGTTTCCCTCTCCCCAGTTTTTAACCCCGCCCCCTCCCTGATGCATACAGCTCTGGTTGGGGATCTTCTAGGACCCAGAGCAGATAAACCAAACCCCTGGAAATCTTTCTCAATCCCTCCCTCTCTTAGATAGATTTAATCACTTGCTCTCTGCAAGTTTAGACTCTTCACATAGTCTAACAAATACCATTATATCCTAACTCTAACTCCTTCTCTCCATTTCATTAATAACTGACTCATGTATCTCACAGATATTTGCTGAGTGCCCATATGTGCCAGGCACCATGCTAGGAACTATGGCTGAGTCAGATGTGGTCTTTGCTTTGTCTACCTGGGGAAACAGTTTTAAACATGCAACCAAATGAGTAAGTATACATTGTGAGAAGTGTCATGGAGGGAAAACTAGGGTGCCTTAAGAAGTGTTATCTGGCAGGATGTAAAAGATATTCCAAACTGTTGGCTGAATTGGTGCTGAATAGAAAGAGATGGGCTTCAAGATATGAAAGCAACCATATAGTTGCTATAGATGAATGGATAAAGAAGATGTGGTACATATATACAATGGAATACTATTCAGCCATGAGAAGAAAACAAATCCTACTATATGCAACAACATGGAGGGAGCTTGAGGGTGTTCAGTGAAATAAGCCAGGTGGAGAAAGACAAGTACCAAATGATTTCACTCATCTGTGGAGTATAACAACAAAGCAAAACTGAAGGAACAAAATAGCATCAGACTCCTAGACTCCTAGAAGGGACTAGTGGTTACCAAAGGGGAGGGGGATGGGGCACGGGGGGGTGGGGAAGGAGGGAGAAGGGGATTGAGGGGTATTATGATTCGTGCACATGGTGTGTGTGTGGGGTCATGGGGAAGACAGCGTAGCACAGAGAAGACAAGTAGTGACTCTGTGGCATCTTACTACACTGGTGGGCAGTGACTGCAATGGGGTATAGGAGGGATTTGATAATATGGGTGAATGTAGTAACCACAATATTTTTCATGTGAAACCTTCATAAGAGTGTATATCAATAATACCTTAATAAAAAAAAAAAAGAAAAAGAAAGAGATGGGCCTGAAGAGATGGCCAGTCAAACCCTCTCCTTTCAAATGAGGAACTGAGGCAAAGGGCTGTGGCTTGCTCAAAGTCACACAGACCCTAGCAGTCATTCCAAGTCTGGTTGTCTTTATGTTACCCTGTTTACCTCATTGTCCAGTGAATATGCTCATCAACAGCCATCAAGTGCCACTGTGAGAACTTTATATACATGTTTTACTAATGCACTCACCTAAATTTGATGCCAATTAATCAGGCATATTGATTCACTGGTGAAGGGTGGTCCAGGCAACAGCAATAATTCCCAAAGACTTCAAATTATTTTCCAGGCTTATATATTCCTGCTGCCTTCACTTTCATCCACATCCCCTCAGCCCTTGTGGAGGCTGATGTGGAACATCTGGGTTGTAGTTTCTCTTAGAAATGGCACTGGAGAGCAGAATGTACAGGAAGAACTTCTTCTCCATCCCTCACATGGCTGGGCGATGCTGGGCCCATCAGAAGGCGCTCCTCTGTGGGAGGACAAAGGCTGACTTGGGCACATACCAATGAAATTTCACTGGGGTCAGGTGGAAATGCACTCGTCAGTGGCTGATAAGAGAAATGATTGGCTTCAGGCAACCAAAGTGGTTTTGGGGCAACACCAGATAAGCAGGCAGTGAAGGGCAAGGCCTCAAAGAAGCCAGACTTGCTCTACTTCAAGACATCTCTCTCACTGTGCACTCACCATGTTCACAGTGTACGCCGTGGTATGAATGGGGCTGGGGGCTGGGATGGAATTCTGGCTCTTCCACCCCTGGGGTAAGTGACACGGCCAAGTCTCTTAGCTTCTGTGGGTCTCCGTTTCCTCAAATGTCAAGTGGAAATACTGATTCTGTTGTGGAGGTTAAAGGCACTCATCCGTGTAGGGAGATGAACACCCAGCCCAGGCTGAGGGCTCAGGGACAAGGCCCCGTCCACAGAGAGCGCTCTCTGTGCCCCACAGGCACTGCTCTGAATTCCTGTATGAATGAACTTAATCCTCACAAAACTCCTCGGAACCAGGCACTATTCCCCCTCATTTTACAGGATGAGGAAACTGAGGCACAGAGAGGTTCATGGGCCACACTGCTATTTGGAATTTGAACTCAGTGAGACTGGCTCCACCATCCATGCGCATAAGCCTCTCAGTAAAGATAGGCTGCTGTTATTACATATTCGTTTGTGTGTATTTACATTTACGATTCCTCTGTTCCTCGAAACTGCCAGTTCTTTCGGTTTAGATATTTTGTGATGACCAGGCTATCTGAGCCAAAAATTTGAGCTATATATTCAGAGAAAGGACTTGGGGCTAAAGAAGGTAAGAGGTTTAGAAGAGAGGAGCAATTTTGAAGATGTGGTTTGGATATGGCAAATTTGGGATCTCTAAAACATCAGTGATAGCTCAAGGGCACAACAGGATAGAATATCTGCAATAAACGTTGTCCTGGAAAAACCAGCATAGTAGATGAAGACATTATTTTCTTTGCTCTTTAAGTCTTTTTGAAATCAACCTAGCACAAGATTCAGGGCTTGTGTGCAAAGAGCCCTCTATAAACAAGAGCAACTGGCAGACTCCAAGTGAAGACAGGGTGCTGCCTGTGTCCCCCTGTCCCGGGCCAGGGCCCTCTCTGAGCACAGCTCCTGGCCACTCATCTTATCAGGAAGTCTTGGCTCCTTATTGCTCCTCAATCCACAGATTCGAAAGCAGACTCTTTTCCTTCGTGGTACCCAATGGTTCGTCCCTGGAAACAACCAAACAAACAAAAAATAATTTTAAAAGGATTTTGATATTTGGATTATTTTTCTTACTTAAAAAATTTCTATAAACCAGAATACTGGCCATGACCTTTTTTTATTTTTTATTTTATTTTATTTTGCTATCATTAATCTACAATTACATTAGCAACATTATGGTTACTAGACTCCCCCCATTATCAGGTCCCCACCACATACCCCATGACAGTCACTGTCCATCAGTGTAGGGAGATGCTATAGAATCACTACTTGTCTTCTCTCTGTTGTACAGCCTTCATCGTGCCCCCCACCCTACATTATGTGTGTTAATCATAATGCCCCTTTTTCCCCCTTATCCCTCCCTTCCCACCCATCCTCCCCAGTCCCTTTCCTTTGGTAACTGTTAGTCCATTTTTGGGTTCTGTGAGTCTGCTGCTGTTTTGTTCCTTCAGTTTTTTCTTTGTTCTTATACTCCACAGATAAGTGAAATCATTTGATACTTGTCTTTCTCCATCTGGCTTATTTCACTGAGCATAATACCTCTAGCTCCATCCATGTTGTTGCAAATGGTAGGATTTGTTTTCTTCTTATGGCTGAATAACATTCCATTGTGTATATGTACCACCTCTTCTTTATCCATTCATCTACTGATGGACACTTAGGTTGCTTCCATGTCTTGGCTATTGTAAATAGTGCTGCGATAGACATAGGGGTGCACACGTCTTTTTCAAACTGGGCTGCTGCCTTCTTAGGGTAAATTCCTAGAAGTAGAATTTCTGGGTCAAATGGTATTTCTATTTTGAGTTTTTTGAGGAACCTCCATACTGCTTTCCACAATGGTTGAACTAATTTGCATTCCCACCAGCAGTGTAGGAGGGTTCCCCTTTCTCCACATCCCCGCCAACATTTGTTGTTGTTTGTGTTTTGGATGTTGGCCATCCTCACTGGTGTGAGGTGGTATCTCATTGTGGTTTTAATTTGCATTTCTCTGATGATTAGTGATGTGGAGCATCTTTTCATGTGCCTGTTTGGCATCTGAATTTCTTCTTTGGAGAAGTGTCTGTTCAGATCCTCTGCCCATTTTTTAATTGGATTATTTGCTTTTTGTTTGTTGAGGTGTGTGAGCTCTTTATATATTTTGGATGTCAACCCTTTATTGGGTATGTCATTTATGAATATATTCTCCCATACTGTAGGATGCCTTTTTGTTTTATTGATGGTGTCCTTTGCTGTACAGAAGCTTTTCACCTTGATATAGTCTCACTTGTTCATTTTTGCTTTTGTTTCCCTTGCCCGGGGAGATATGTTCATAAAGAAGTTGCTCATGTTTAGGTCCAATACATTTTAGACTATGTTTTTTTCTAAGAGTTTTATGGTTTCATGAGTTACATTCACGTCTTTGATCCACTTTGAGTTTACTTTTGTGTATGGGGTTAGACAATGATCCAGTTTCATTCTCTTATATGTAGCTGTCCAGTTTTGCCAACACCAGCTGTTGAAGAGGCTGTCATTTCCCCATTGTATGTCTATGGCTCCTTTATCGTATATTAATTCACTGTATATGTTTGGGTTAATATCTGGACTCTCTATTCTGTTCCACTGGTCTGTTGGTCTGTTCTTGTGCCAGTACCAAATTGTCTTAATTACTGTGGCTTTGTAGTGGAGCTTGAAGTTGGGAAGCAAGATCCCCCCTGCTTTACTCTTCTGTCTCAGGATTGTTTTGGCTATTTGGGTCTTTTGTGGTTCAATATGAATTTTATAATTATTTGTTCCAGTGCATTGAAAATGCTTTTGGTATTTTGATAGAGTTTGCATTGAATCTGCAGATTGCTTTAGGCAGGATGGCCATTTTGACAATATTAATTCTTCCTACCCAAGAACATGGGATGAATTTGCATTTGTTAGTGTCCTCTTTAATTTCTCTTAAGAGTGTCTTGTAGTTTTCAGGGTATAGGTCTTTCACTTCCTTGGTTAGTTTTATTCCTAGGTATTTTATTCTTTTTGATGCAATTGTGAATGTAACTGTTTTCTTGATTTCTCTTTCTGGTAGTTCATTGTTAGTATATAGGAATGTAACATATTTCTGTGTATTAATTTGTATCCTGCAACTTTGCTGAATTCAGATATTAGTTCTAGTAGTTTTGGAGTGGAGTGTTTAGGGTTTTTATGTACCATATCATGTCATCTGCAAATAGTGGCAGTTTGACTTCTTCCTTACCAATCTGGATGCCTTGTATTTCTTTGTTTTGTCTGATTGCCGTGACTAGGACCTCCAGTACTATGTTGAATAAAAGTGGGGACAGTGGGCATCCCTGTCTTGTTTCTGATCTTAGGTGAAAAGCTTTCAGCTTCTTGCTATTAAGTATGATGTTGGCTGTGGGTTTGTCATATATAGCCTTTACTATGTTGAGGTACTTGCCCTGTATACCCATTTTGTTGAGAGTTTTTATCATGAATGGATGTTGAATTTTGTTGAATGCTTTTTCAGCATCTATGGAGATGATTATGTGGTTTTTGTTCTTCTTTTTGTTGATGTGGTGGATGATGTTGATGGATTTTCGAATGTTGTACCATCCTTGCATCCCTGGGATGAATCCCACTTGATCATGGTGTATGATCCTCTTGATGTATTTTTGAATTCGGTTTGCTAATATTTTGTTGAGTATTTTTGCATCTACGTTCATCAGGGATATTGGTCTGTAATTTTCTTTTTTGGTGAGGTCTTTGCCAGGTTTTGGTATTAGAGTGATGCTGGCTTCATAGAATGAATTTGGAAGTATTCCCTCCTCTTCTATTTTTTGAAAAACTTTAAGGAGAATGGGTATTTTGTCTTCTCTATATGTCTGATAAAATTTAGCGGTGAATCCTTCTGGCCCAGGGTTTTGTTTTGGGTAGTTTTTTGATTACTGATTCAATTTCATTGCTGGTAATTGGTCTGTTTAGATTTTCTATTTCTTCCTTGGTCAGTCTTGGAAGGTTGTATTTTTCTAGAAAGTCCATTTCATCTAGATTATCCAGCTTGTTAGCATATAGATTTTCATAGTATTCTCTAATAATTCTTTGTATTTCTGTGGTGTCTGTCATGATTTTTCTTTTCTCATTTCTGATTCTGTTTATGTGTGTAGATTCTCTTTTTCTCTTAATGAGTTTGGCTAGGGGTTTATCTATTTTGTTCATTTTCTCAAAGAACCAGTTCTTGGTTTCACTGATTTTTTTCTATTGTTTTATTCTTCTCAATTTTATTTATTTCTTCTCTGATCTTTATTATGTCCCTCCTTCTGCTGACTTTGGGCCTCTTTTGTTCTTCTTTTTCCAGTTTCAATAATTGTGACTTTATACTATTCATTTGGGATTGTTCTTCCTTTAAATAGGCCTGGATTGCTATATACTTTCCTCTTAGAACTGCCTTCGCTGCGTCCCACAGAAGTTGGGGCATTGTGCTGTTGTCATTTGTTTCCATATATTGCTTGATCTCTGTTTTAATTTGGTCATTGATCCATTGATTATTTAGGTGCATGTTGTTAAGCCTCCATGTATTTGTGAGCCTTTTTGTATTCTTTGTACAATTTTTTTCTAGTTTTATACCTTTGTGATCTGAGAAGTTGGTTGGTAGAATTTCAATCTTTTTGAATTTCCTGAGGCTCTTTTTGTGGCCTAGTATGTAATCTATTCTGGAAAATGTTCCACGTGCACTTGAGAAGAATGTGTATCCTGCTGCTCTTGGGTGTAGAGTTCTGTAGATGTCTGTTAGGTCCATCTGTTCTAATGTACTGTTCAGTGCCTCTGTGTCCTTACTTATTTCTGTCTGGTTGATCTGTCCTTTGGAGTGAGGGATGTGTTGAAGTCTCCTTAAATGAATGCATTGCATTCTATTTCCTCCTTTAATTGTGTTAGTATTTGGTTCACATATGTTGTTGTTCCTGTGTTGGGTGCATATATATTTATAATGGTTATATCCTCTTGTTGGACTGACCCCTTTATCATTATGTAATGTCTTTCTCTATCTCTTGTTACTTTCTTCATTTTGAAGTCTATTTTGTCTGATACAAGTACTGCAACACCTGCTTTTTTCTCCCTATTTGCATGAAATATCTTTTTCCATCCCTTCACTTTTAGTCCGTGTATGTCTTTGGGATTGAGGTGAGTCTCTTATAAGCAGCATACAGATGGGTTTTGCTTTTTTATTCTTTCTATTACTCTGAGTCTTTTGACTGGTGCATTCAGACCATTTACATTTAGGGTGATTATCGATAGATATGTACTTATTGCCATTGTTGGCTTTGGATTCCTGGTTACCAAAGGTTCAAGGGTAACTTCTTTACTATCTAACAGTCTAACTTAACTCACTTATTATGCTATTATAAACACTGTCTGATGATTCTTTATTTATCTCCGTTCTTATTCTTCCTCCTCCACTCTCTATATGTTAGGTGTTTTATTCTGTACCCTCTTGTGTTTCCTTTGACTGCTTTTGTGAATAGTTGATTTTATTTTTTGCCTTTAGTTAGTATTTGGTTGGTCTGCTTTCTTTGCTGTGAATTTATTTTCTCTCGTGACATCTGTTTAGCCTTAGGAGCAGTCCCTTTAAAATACCCTATGGAGGTGGTTTGTGGGAGGCAAATTCCCTCAGCTTTTGCTTATCTGGAAATTGTTTAATCCCTCCTTTAAATTTAAATGATAATCTTGCTGGATACAGTATTCTTGGTTCAAGGCCCTTCTGTTTCATTGCATTAAATACATCATGCCATTCTCTTCTGGCCTGTAAGGTTTCTGTTGAGAAGTCTGATGATAGCCTGATGGGTTTTCTTTGTAGGTTATCTTTTTTCTGTCTCTGGCTGCCTTTAATACACTGTCCTTGTCTTTGATCTTTGCCATTTTAATTATTATATGTCTTGGTGTTGTCCTCCTTGGGTCCGATGTGTTGGGAGATCTGTGGGCTTCCATCATCTGAGAGACTATTTCCTTCCCTAGCTTGGGGAAGTTTTTGGGAATTATTTCTTCAAAGACACTTTCTATCCGTTTTTCTCTCTCTTCTTTTTCTGGTACCCCTATTTTGCGAATATTATTCCATTTGGATTGGTCACACAGTTCTCTTAATATTCTTTCATTCCTAGAGATCCTTTTATCTCTGCCTCAGCTTCTCTGTATTCCTGTTCTCTGATTTCTATTCCATTCACAGTCTCCTCCACCTCATCCAGTCTGCTCTTAAGTCCTTCTATTGATTGTTTCATTTCTTTTATCTCCCTCCGGACTTCATCCCTTAGCTCTTGCATAATTCTCTGCAAGTCCATCAACATGGTTATGACTTTTATTTTGAATTCTTTTTCAGGATGATTGGTTATATCTATCTCACCAGGCCCTCTCTCTGGGGTTGTTTGAGTGATTTTTGACTGGAGTAGGTTCTTCTGCCTTTTAATGGCAATAGAAGGGATCGCTGGCAGGTGGCGCATGTGTCAGCTGGGAGAACAAAGTCCCTTCCTTCTTGTTAGTCGCCTTGCCCTTCTCTGCTGCCTGTGCAAGTTACCCGCACACAGGGAGCAGTCTCTGGGTTAATCCCCTGAGCTGCCGTGGGTGAGGCAGCCCTCAGGATAGCCTAGGGCATTGTGGGGTTCGCAGATGTGCTGGGTGTCTTCTCCTGCGAGAACAGCGCCCCTTTGTGCCTTCCAGACCCTGCGCCGGCTTCCTCTGCCTGAGCCAGGCAGCTGCGTGCTGGTGGCAGCCTCTGGGTCTGTCCCGGTTAGGTGTGCACTGGGAGAAGACTGTGTGTGGTTGCTGTGGGCGGGCCGCTCCCTGGCTGGTCTGCAGCAGTGGTGGGTCAGCTGATTTGCTTGTAGCGCCGGTTGGGGGGAATCAATGGCAGGCTGCTTATCCCTGTGAGGGGCTTCGGAGCTGCGATGCCACCCAGAGGGTTAGGGCGCCTGAAGTTCCTGAAGATTCCCAGCCTGATGGGCTGAGTGTGCTGGGACGATTTTGTCCACCTGTTAAACCCTTGTCCCTTTAGGACTTTTAAAGCGCCGGCTTTTCTTTTGTCCCAGGGGAGCCGGCTGTGGGGACTTGCTTGCAGTCTCCATCTTGGATTTTTCCGTTTCTCCAATATCCAGTACACCATGCAATGTGTGTCTGTGCTCCCGGTGCAGATTACTAGGGCTGGTTATTTAGCGGTCCTGTGCTTCCACTCCCACCCCACTCTGATTCTTTTCCTCCTGCCAGTGAGTTGGGGTGGGGGGAGTGCTCTGGTCTCGCCGGGTCATGGCTTTGTTTCTTACCTTTTTCGTGAGATGCTGAGTTCTCGCAGATGTAGATGTAGCCTGGCTGTTGTACAGTATCTTCTGGTCTCTCTTTTAGGGATAGTATTTGCTGAATTTTCAAAAATATATATGGTTTTGGGAGGAGATTTCTGCCACCCTACTCATGCTGCCATCTTGAGCGCCTCTCTTGCCATGACCTTTTAAAACTTCAGTATTGGTAGATATAGGAGCGGGCCATATATTGCTAATAGATGATCCAGGACATTTTGGAAGAGCTTAGGAGTGGAGGGAGAAGAAACTGATGTCACTGGTTGCCTATGGGAAGGATAATTGTGGCTAGAGGAGAGAGTGGGAGGAAGAGAGCATAGTCCTTTGTAACTTCTGAATTTTGGCCCATGTGAATTTATTATACATTCCAAAATAAATAGATAAAATTAAGAAACAGAGGTGGTGTTTGAAAGTGCACCCTATTCTGTGTGTGCTGGGGAAGTGGTAATAGCTGTTTGTGTTAGAATGATAATCCTCCCAGGTGGGTTGGGAGGGCGAGGCTGCTGTGATAGAGTGGCACACACACTGCCACGTAGGAGCCACACGATCCTGGAAAGCAATGACTTTCCCCCATTTCTATCAAAGGAAGTACAAGATGTTAGTTAAAAGCACAGGCTCAACTCTGCCACTTGCCAGCTGTGTCACATTGGGCCTGTCATCTCTTTATGACTCTTATGTACAAAATGGGGGTTACTAGCACTACCTACCTGATAGGGTTGGGAGAATTATATGAGTTCAAGCACTTAGAACAAGGCCTGATATATGGCAAACAGTCAGACATCCATTATCATTCAGGTTGACCTTGTTTTGCACGGTTCTAATGTGCACAAACTTAAGTTACCATCATTTATTAAAGAACACCAGCGGGACCAGGGCTCAGAGTGTACTTTGAGTCTTCACTTTAGGCCCTTCTGTGTTATTTGAGTTGTTAAAAAAACTATGAGGACATGATATTTAAATAATAAATATATCAATCACATATAATATTGGAGAACTTGGAAAAGCATTCCACACAGGATTGGGCTAAATGTGGATGGTAGGTGTGCAGACACTGAATTCGAAGGAACAGGATGCCTGCTCCTCACACTGGTGTCAGAATCCCGGTGCTGCCCTTTGGGCAGAGGGCATGGGGTTACTCTAGGCTGCCAGAAGGCCAAGGCTCAAAGGCAAAAGATATGGAGCTGCACTAAAATTTACTTTGGTGACCCATTTGGAGGGTCCCTTCCCAAGAAACTCAAGGACTGGGGCGGCTCCAAGGCCATCCCAGTGCCCCATCCTAACTCCCACCTGGGCTTGTCCTTCTCAACCACCACCACCAAGTCTCGGGCAGCACACCTTTTCCAGCCCCCTCAGTGGAGTCTCCATCTGGGCTCCTGTGCCTGCAGGGCCCTGCTGATATGGTTATTAGTCATAACAAGCTCATGTTTTCTCCTGACCATATAGTTGCACTGTAAATGTAAAAACAAAAAATCTTAAGTCCGATTCTATGGCAAAGCCATTGGAACTTCTCCAGTGCTCAGTGTAGACACTGAAAATTGGTCACCAACATCCTCCTGGCTGAGGTCAGAAAAGGCCTCAGAACCTTTCTGGAAAAAGTATCTACTCTCAATAGTAAGGAGATGGCACTTGTCGTGAAACCTATTTGCCATCTCTGTGACCCAAAGAGTGACCTTCTTGGTCTAAATTTTAGGTGTTGGGACTGGGGTGCGGAAGGGAGATCCAGTGGGCAGGCCTTGCAGCGCCTCTGAATCATGCCACGGAGCTGGGGGCTCCTTGGGGATGGGTGCACCACACCTGCATGGCCTGAGGGCCTGTAGTTCTCTCCTGATTTGACCATAGAAAGGTCACCCTGTGAAGACTGAGCTAAAGGGGAGGGGCTTAAGCTGCCAATGCTGGGCCCTCTCCCAACACTGCAGGAGCCCTGACACATGAATGCATCGTGGCATCTCCACACCTTCCCTGTACCTTCTGGGGAGGAGCAGGAACACTTGGGGGCCAAGTCAACAGCCACGAGCAGGGCTGGGGAACTGGACCACGTTGTTTAGTGCTTCTATTGTTCTCTGTGAATTAATGATTCCTAGTCCTTGCAGATCCCCTCTGGAGGGAGACAGAGAAAATTTATCATAAGAAAAGAGGAGAGAAATCAAATTATCTGCAACACATGTTTGCAGTGGGTCTGGCTACAGACTTCCTAGATCAAGCTGTATCACTGAACACTGTAGAGAGAACCATTAGCACCCTTCCATTGGCCATTTTAAAATTTGGTTTTCTGTCTTGTGTCCTAGGGCTGGGCGTACCTCTTCCATAAGGGCTGGCCTTGGGAAACCAGCTCTGTTAACTAATGCCAGTAGTAATAAATAACAAGAGTAGCAATAATCAAGAGTTTTCTATGTGTCAGGCACTGTGCTAAGTGCTGTGTTAACATTACCTCACTTATTCTTTATAACAAGAGTTAGAGGTAGGAACTACTGCCATCAATTTATAGATGAGGAAATGGAAGTTTAGAGAAGTTAAGGCATTTATCCAAGGCGACTCCTGGGGGAAGAGGCAGAGCATGGATTTGAATCTAGTTATGACTAACTCCAGATCCCTGATTCTCACCACTAAGCCACTTGAAAAATGCCTTCTCCTCTAGAGCTTTTACTGATAACATGTGAACATGATGGGAGCTGTCTGGTGTCGTATGCTGGGAAATATTCCTCTCCACTAGGCATCGCTGTGGATTCCCTTCCTTTCTTGTCCCTTCCCTCCCCCCCACCTTCCTTCCCTCTCTCTGCCTGCCTCTAGCTGCAACCCCCTTCTCTGTCCCTCTTCCCCAAGCCTGTGCTGACCCAGGTGAATGGGAATCCTTGCTGCTCAGTGGTGGAGGCAAACCCTGCAAAGTGCGGGCCTCCTCGTCCTTAACTGCAGCTTTATACCCTCCTAGAGCTTCTGCAGGGCCTTGAGGTGCAAGGACCCTGTTTCAGCAGCAGCCTGGCAATGTCCACCATGTTTCCCAGCCGCTTGTTG
This sequence comes from Smutsia gigantea, assembly GCA_032199065.1. NCBI lineage: Eukaryota > Metazoa > Chordata > Mammalia > Pholidota > Manidae > Smutsia > Smutsia gigantea. Next base: position 37,429 of record JAVSCE010004246.1, read on the forward strand.
GGTTTGAAGCTCACAGCCTGGAGGTCTTGGAGGAGCTTGTGGTGAGACAGGGACCATGGGCTTAGACAGAGTAGGGTGAGGGCCTCTGGAAAAAGCAAGGCAAGATATTTACAGTCAAAGCAATGTAACAATGTAAAGTCCCTATTGAAACTCTGTGTTCAGCATTATGCAAAGTCAAGGTCACACTAACTCTCTAGGGTAAAGATATCATACTAGGAATATAGACATCTTCAGTGAGATCAGTTAAAGGTCAAAAGGCCAGGAGCAACTTCGCCTGGAATGTTTTGAGTGTTCTGCAAGGGTATCTCAGCATAACCGGTGACTTCATGGCAAACAGCCCTAGCAAACAGACAATAACCCAGCCCACCTTGAGGGCAGGGCAGGTGGTACAAGTCCACACCCTAAGGCCTCAATTTCCAGAAATCCTCAACTGCCTATAAATCCCCTAGACAACGCACCACCCTGGGCTCTCTTGTCCCCTCCTGGCGTGAGCCAGGAGCTCTTTCCTCTTACTTTATCTCTAATTAAAAGCCTGTACCTTGCTCTCCTACCTTGAGTGTTTGTGAAGCTCATTCTTCGGCTTCGTGAACAAGAACCCCGGCATCAGTGGCAGCAGATGACGCCCTCCCCGGGCGGGTGAGTGGGCCTGCAGCAGCCCCGGCTTTGGAGGCCAGAGGGGCAGAGGGCCCAGTTTCACTTTCCTTGTCTCCACACCCTCTCCATCATCTGCCGTCTGAAAGCGTGGGCTGTGGCCTCCCAGGCAGCCCCTACAAGGAATTGGCTTTTGGTTCCTTTCGGTTTCCCAATCAGAAGCTGCTTTCCCATTCTGCAGGCCTGCAGGGCTCTGTAACCAGGCAAGGAGGCTGTTTGGTGGGGGTGGGGGTGGGGAACAAGCAGGGCCTTATCACTCATTCCCCAGGGGGCTCCTCAGTCGTCAGATGAGGATCTTTGAAAAGTGCTTTGCCACAGCTGCTGTGCTGGCCACAGAAAGATGTGAACCTTGGGGGCTGCTTCCCACTGTGACCCTACTGATCCCACAGAGTCTGGCTGCTCCCGGAGCTGCGGGAGGGGCCGGAAGTCTGGTTTCCTGAGGGCTAGGAAGGACTCTAAGAAGTTGGCAGCATGACATTGTCTGAGTCACATCTCAAGAGAATTTGGGAGGAGAAATGCTTTTCTAAATCTTTTCTGCATGGAAAATTAGACTTTGCTTTCAAGGGAATGGGGGACAGGGGAGAGTGGGGAACGTGTGCTTTTCCAGGGGTGGCCTCACTGACAGGGGACATCTGAGCCTTGCGGAGAGAGAAGAGAATCAGGATAAGGGATGAGCTGGACGTCCTGGGCTCTGGTGGTCACTGCTGACCGATGAAATGAAATGATCGTGATGCTCTCCACGCTTGGAAGGTCTCCTATGCTTGAACTGACTTCTGCCCAGAAGGGGAGGCTGTGTGCATGGTGGTGGTGAACTGGAGGGGCCTTGTCCTGCTCTGAAGTAGGTTCTGAAGCTCTGGACTTGGATCAGAGGATTTTTGTCTTTGGGTGCTGGGAGGTGAGCCTACAGAGAAAGAGGAGGTCATGAGAAGGTGATGTGCTTCACCAGAGGAGACGGCCCACACCTCACCCGGGCAGACCGGAGGAGGGGCGTGCGGACCAAGAGCTAGCAGAAGCGTCAGGTTAGCTGCTCAGAAGCACAGCTCAACCTCAGAGAGAAAAGTCCTGGCTGGGCGGGCCGACTCTGGAAGCCCTGCAGAAAGACAGCTCAGTGAGAAGAGACAGCTGCCAGCCGGGATGGGAGAGCTGCGAGAACCACCTTGCTGGGCTGGAAGATGGTGGGTTCTCCGCACGTTGGCTTGAGAGCGGTGGTGAGCGGCCTGTTTCAGGAGCCCTTCATCCTTCGAACACCTGAGAAGCATTCTTTTACAAGTGACCTCTGGGCCTACTCACAGCCAGTGCCTTCTTCAAGCTCAGAGTTACAGGCTCTGCCTAAGGCCAAACTTCCTGGGCAGTCATGGAGCCAGGATTCAAATGGAGGTTGGCCTGAGTCCAGAGTCCAGGTCTCCACTGTGGAGCCTAAGGACCTCTCACACACAGCAAGGGGCTTTGAAGGGACACAGCAGGCCCTGTCCTCTCTGTGGGCTAGTCATTTTCTTAGTAGACAGAAGTCACCGAGCCTTCTTTATCTCGCAGTAGCAAAGAGGACAAATTGACTGGGTGTCCCTTGCTCCTTGTATGTATGTGTGTCTGGAGAGAAGCAGTGGCTAGAAGCTGCTAGACTTGTACTAGGCATTTAAGGGAAGGGTGCTTGCTCTGGTTTTTGCTATGGTCTAGCCTTGAATGTTTGGACTGGAGATGTTTAGCCACAAACTCTTCTAGTACGGGCAGCCACTCAGAAGTGAGATCTGGGGCTTGGCTGTTAGCACGATCTCCCAGCATTGCACTTGAAGTCACGTGAGCATGATGCTGACCCCCTAAGGGTGGAGATGTGGAGTCACCCGCTATGGAGTTGAACTACAATATTGTGAAGTCAGGGTGAAGTGGACTCAGGCAGGAGGGGCCAGCTGTTATCATTACAGAGGCAGAGAGACCCAGGCAGTTTCTGGCAGCCTAGGAACACTTGTTTTAGGACAAAAGCAAGGGATCATCTTGGTAACATTGAAGGAAAGATGACATTTTGTCACATGCTGAGAGAACCCAGTGGAACAAATTTGCATTCATGTTCTACATGGGTTCCTCTGGTGAATTGTGGGCCAGCCACAGAAAAATGTGTGAGGTTTTCAAAAGTATTTCTTATAGCAAATTCAGTTCCACAGTGAAGAGGGCCTGGAAATAAGCATTTTAACAACATGGCCACAGCAACACATGCTTTTCTAAGTGAAAAGCTTCCCAATTTTAATTTTTTTAAATTTATATTACAAATTAGGGTAGGCAGACAAGGCCATATCCATAGGGCATATGGTCTTTCCAAAGTGGCTTGCAGAGCGAAGAGTTTGCAGGTCTCTCTCAGGAATAACAGGATCTGTTCTGAGGTCTCCTTATTGGGGGACCCAGCAGGCCACTCAGCCTTGTTTCTAGTGAGGGACTAACTCTGCCCGCTTTCCTACTGTGGGGAGGGAGAGAAATTCTGCCGTCAGGTCTGTGGGTTGTGAAGGGTGCGACCACTACCTTGAGTTATAATTATTTTCATCCTTTCTTGAACAGAGGTATGTCTCTATTCACAATGAAAGAAAGGCCCAGTAAAAACACCAAATGGGCATGGCAGTAACTGGGTGATCCTTATTTTTTTAAATATTCAAGTGTACTTCTCAAAATTTCCACAAATAAAGTGTGCTCCTTTTATAAGAACATATTGTAAATACCTCTTTCCAGTAGGAAAAAAACACAAACATTTATGTAACACTGTTTCATAAAGTCCTTTTCATGCACATTCTAATTTAATTCTCTCAACAGCACTCTGATGACTACTTGCATTTAGGCTTCAGAACACAAACCTCAGGAGGTTTAGAAACTTCCTCAAGGATGTATGACTCTGAGGGTCTGAGCCAGAGTGGAACGCAGCGTTCTCCCGGTGGGTTTCATCATCTGTTGGGGGATTAGAGCCATGGGAAGAGCAGGCTGGAGCTACACAAGGATATCTGAGTGCAGGTTGGGGAGAAAACAAGAGGACATGCTAACCTCACGTGAGGTGGAGTTCTAGCAGCTGCTGCTTAGGAAACTGGGATCTTGATACTCTGGTTTTATTTGGTGGGTTTCAGAGGATTTCTGAGCTGAGTAGAAAGTATGCCCTCAGGAGGTGGGTCCTCTGGGGCTCCTGGTATCTGGGTTTTGCTCTGCCTGGCTCACTTCTCTATGGAGACAATTGGGAACTGCTGCGCCAGGCCATTCCTGGCCCTACACATTCCTCTTTCTTGGGCCCCAGGCAGGGTCTTCTTCCTCCCGTATTCAACAAAGTGAGAGGTTTTCTTGCCAATGGGTTTCAGCCCCAGGCAAGTTTGCTATGGATTCAGTGTGACCAAAGAAATTGACAGCAAAACGTTCTTTGGGTGAAAGGGTTTATTACCCGGCTTGTTCTCCCAGCGGTAGGTTGAGCACTAGTGTCTCTGCCTCCGCCCGGAGCACTGGGCCCAGCTCTCTATATAGCACAGTAATAGCTTATTGCCTAAAGGTGTGGGAGCGGTAGCCTAGCAACAGGCCAGTTACATCATCAGGTGGCTTAAGTTCAGTGAGGATCCTGGCCATAGGAACCCCAACTTCCCCACAGAGGCACACGGGCCAGGGCTGGCTAGCCTCCTCTTCCAAGAGCCAGGAGGTGCCCTCTGCTGGGGAAGGGGCTTCTGGGCTGAGGCCAGCCTGTGAACCCCATCTTTGGGAAAGGAATTCAGAGCTGAAGACAGGGAGGTGGAATCAGAAGGAGGTTCTTTCTCAGAGCTGAGTCATAATGTTCTGGTCAGTCCCTCTTTCTTCAGTTGGTTAGAAATGAAAAGGACTGGCATGAAACAAATGAAATAGGCAGGGATGGAGTAGAAAGTGAAGTGACCCATTGGCTAGAAGCACCTGACGATGCTGAGGGGATGTTCCAGCTGGCATTCCCCATTCTCTGTTTGGGGTCAGCTTTGCTGGGTGAGGCGATCAGTCTGCTCATGGATGTGCACCAGCTGGAAGAACTCTGGGGGGTTGATTGGGAAGGAGGATGAAAAGGTGTATTTTTCTCTAGGGAAAAATGGAGCCAGCTACTACCAGCTTGCAAAAGGCCAGTTGTTAAATTTTCAAGAATCTTGTGAATCATCCCATTGGCAGCTTGAAATTGGTCATAGAGGGAGTATTTACACCCTGGGAGTTGGCGAACACTGCAAATTGAGGCTTTCCAGTGCCAGAGAGCTGGTTGTTAAACATTTGCCTACATACCCCTGAGAAGGAGTACCATTTACCTTGGGGTCTGAGGTCCATTGTGGCCCCTTGAGGGAGACCAGAACAACGATGTCTGGCTTTGGTGTTCTGCCTATGACGTCATGATGGGAAGTGGGGTCACTCATGTCAGCGGCTTTATCTGCTTTCCTTTTCCTATACCTCAAGCTCAGAGGGCAGGCTGGGCCAGAAATGGAGTTCCTATGTCCTCTCTCCCTAGTCTCTCTGGACCACGTGGCAACTCGTACAATGCCCAGGACAAAGTATGTGCTCCAGCAATAGTTCAAGGGGGCTGAGGGAATGTCACCTGCGGTTAGAATTTCATTATTTTCCAGCAGAGGGCGCTACAGGACTAATGATGCGTCTGAGTTCCAGATCACGGACACACTCTTAAAAAAAAAATCATTCATTCCAATGAATCACAAAAGGGCCAAACTGATTTTTAGGTAAAGCATCAAGTTTGAAAAAAATCTGTAGTGCTCAAGTGATACTAGTGAACATTGCTCTAGCACTTTACAGTTGACAAGTGGCACTCAGCCTACCTCATGTTGTGTAATTCCCACAACCCCAAGAAGCAGGTGGAAGCACTACAGTGTAGTAAGTACATGTGGGTTCTGGATACAGAGTGGGCTTCAAACCCTGACTCCTTCAATTCCCGACTCTGACTCAGACGGTCAGGAAGGCTTCCTGTGCTTTGGGGGTAACACCAGCCCTTGACCTTGGAGCTTGGTGTGAAATGAGAACATGCCCACCAAGCACACGACAGGCTGCTTTGCAGGAATAAACATTCGGCAGATGCTAGTTCTTATTACCTTTGTGAGAATACCATGCGGCTGATCTGGGTGTGAAGAAAACACTCAAGGTCTTATTACTCACAAGGGCAAAGCCAGGACGGAAGTCCTACTTCTTCCAACCCTGGGTCGCTGCGTCTGACCCCAACTGTCACCACTGGCAAACCTCCCAGTGGTGATAAAAATGCTTGTCACTCCTGCTGGAGTGCTTGAAAACTATTTTTTAAAAAAACTTCCCTCTTGAAATCCTATTTATGCTATTTGTTTAGTAACATTTTTCTTAAAGAGCTCACAGCTAACTTCAGTCCAGTGCTCTCCAGGCTTCATGAGCTGAAACTGATTGCTCCAAATCAGGTAGGTTTACAGTCCTGGGAAGTTTGCACCTGGCGTCATGAACTCAAAGTGGCTTCAGGGCCAACAGGTGTAATAAGATGGGAACTTCAGTCCTGTCTGAAGCAGGAAGCGGACACAGGTCTAGTATGGTCAGATTTTCTGATTTTTTAAGAGAAGCAAGGTCTCTAGATCTTAATGGTGAAATATAAACCTATTGATATATCTTGTCAACTTATGTTAAGCTTTATAAAAAACACCGTGGGGGCCAAATTAAATATGTTTGTAGGCCTCATCCTCTCTGTGGTTACCAGTTAGTAGTCACTGGATAAGACCTAAGGTGGGGGTGGGATAGGGTGGGTAGTCAGACCACATGGTCAGTGTTCCCAGGGGCAACAAGAGTAATCTACCACTTCAGTTTAGTATCCTTATCTAAAGCCAGTGTATTTTGCTCAACTGATCATTTTCTCCCTTTGGTTGAGTTAAGTAGCAGTCTTTGCTCTTTCTGTAAGAACCAATTCCTTGTCTAAGTAGTGTTGGAAGCTTCTGGATGGAGAATTGGAATGGCTAGAACCTATCTGTGACCCTGAGGTATGACTCCAGGCACATTTCAGACCCTTCCCACTCTCTCTCTCTACCATGCCCAGTGCAGCTGGGTTTCTACCCATTTATAATGGGCAGTGGCTGTTTTCTCCCATCTACTCAGAGCCTTGCTTCTTGAAGGCTCTACTTCCTAGGTGCCAGGCCAGGGGCCTCCTCATTGGTCTGCATCAGATCCTCCCTCCCACCTCCCACCAAGGTTTTGAATTCTTATTTTCATTGCTCATTTGTTCTTTAATGCTCAAGAATCTTTGGAAACATACATACTTGCGGTGCAGTCCATGCAGTGAGCCAAGGCAGGCACAAGAAGTGTGCTGTTTTTGATCCTTTGAGAAACAGACACCAAGATAGAATTAGGTACGCAATAAATATGCTGGGGAGAACACCTGTGAAGGGTGAAGGGAGAAGGGAGAAGGGTGAGGGAGGATGGTCAAGTGAGGAGAGCCTTCAGGCAACAGTGCAGGCCTGGTGCTTGCCAAGGGAGAGAGGAAAGGCAGGAGGTGTGGTATGAACAGCAGATCATAGCGTAGCTCCAAGAGAGCCTCGGCCAGGCTGTTGGGAAGGCCAGGAGCTGAGGAGGCACCAGTGGGCAGGCCTGGCCCAGCTCTGTACCCTTGCTGTGCTGGGGGACAGCAAGGCCTCAGGGTGAGCTGCACAGGGATCCTGCAGGTCACGTGGCTGGAGGCTGTCTGCCCGCTACACCCCTTGCAGCAGGTTCTCTCTCAAAGGGAGATCTGAGCGATGCTCACTCATGACTGCCATAGTCAGCACGATTCCCAAGATCCCAGAAATGTGTGGGGTTACTTATTTTTACACAAAGAGAGAGAGCAGAGTGTTGGGGGTTCAAACTCAACCCTAGGTTTGTGACTCCATCACTGTGCTGGCTGTGACCTGAGGTGAGGAGCTAAATTTCCTTATCTGTTCAATGAAAGTAGTGGAAGAATCTCTCTTCCACTGTGAGGAGTTACTGTGAGGATTGTGACAGATTGTATATAAAGCGCTTAGCAAAGCGCAAGGTACCTGGCAAGTGCTGAATAAATATTTTTACTTTGGAACGTATAATCAGATGAAAGGCTTGCTGTTGAATGACCTGTGCTATACTTTGATTTTTAGAGGTCTTATCTTCTAAGAAGACTTTAGGGTGAGTCTGGTCGTAGGTTAAGTGAGGATTATTTATGGACAGTGGCCACCAGCAGCGCTCTCCCACCAGCCTTGTGAGGTAGGTTCTACTATGGTGCCTATCTTACAGATGAGCAAACTGAGGCCCAAAAAGGTCTTGGTGACTTTGTGCAGTGGGTGACGTAGGTATGACCAATCAGAACATTGCATTACATCCCCTTGATTCATCCCCCGTCAGAACGAAGGAGATGTAATGCTGCACAGATGTTGGCCTGGCCCCGGAGCTGCCTTCCTGTGAGCAGGAGGGGCAGGAGCGGTGGGGCGGGGCAGCCGCAGAGACTTACAGGAGACCCCGGCGCCCTTGCTCACAGAGCCCTGAGCACAGAACACCTGATCTGGGAATACCTTCCGGGCTGTTCCCCCACCTGTTTTTTTTTTTTATTAAGGTATTATTGATATACACTCTTATGAAGGCTTCACATGAAAAAACAATGTGGTTACTATATTTACCCATATTATCAAGTCCCCACCCATACCCCAATGCAGTCACTGTCCATCAGTGTAGTAAGATGCCACAGATTCACTATTTGCCTTCTCTGCACTACATACACTGTTTTCCCCGTGACTCCCCACACCATGTGTACTGAACATAGTACCCCTCAATCCCCTTCTCCCACCCTCCCTACCAGCCCTCCCACAGCCCTCCCCTTTGGTAACCACTAGTTCCTTCTTGGAGTCTCTGAGTCTGCTGCTATTTTGTTCCTTTAGTTTTGCTTCATTGTTATACTCCACAAATGAGGGAAATCTTTTGGTACTTGTCTTTCTCTGCCTGGCTTATTTCACTGAGTATAATATCCTCCAGCTCCATCCATGTTGTTGCAAATGGTAGGATTTGTTTCTTTCTTAGGGCTGAGTAGTATTTCATTGCCCCACCTGCTTTTGTAACTTATTTATTTATAAACTCTCTGTTGCTGAGCTTGGTGGGTGTGGAGCCCTGGGGTGGGCTTGCATTGGAGACCAAGATAGGAATAAAGAGATCTTTAGCAACAGAAAAAGAATATTGGGGCCCTCTTGAGCTCCTTTGTTAATAGGCTTGGATGGTGTGAGGCTGGTGTTGCTGAAGCTGTCTTACTCCACAAAGGGGAAGCCTGTCTGAAAGTGAGACAGAGGCAGAAATGGTTGGCTGGTTAGTCCAACTGCCATTCAACTCCTTTCTCTTGTTAATAGTCTTGCAATACCCTCCCCTTCTTCATGCTAGGAACAGAACTCTCCAGGCTTTAGCTGGGCACATGACTATGCAAATTATACATTTCCCAGATTCCCTTGCACCTAGTTGTGATCATGTGACTAGATTCTGCCCAGTGGGATGTGAGCAGAAGAAATATGAGTGCCACTTCTGCATCACAGCCTTAAAAAGAAGCTTCATGTCCTTCTTTTCTACTCTCTTCCCTCCTGGCTGGAAAATGACAACAGTGGAGCAAACATATCAGACCCTATGATGAAGAGGCAGAGCCATCCCACAACCCTGGGTATGGCTTCTCTTTGTAATACAAAGCAAAACAAAAAGTCTTCCTCTAGGTCAGGGGCCAAGAAAACCTAAAAACATGCTTTCCTAGGCTCCCCAGTCACTGGGTGGCCATGTGGCATGTGACACCGATGTGTCAAATTAATTTGAAGCAGAGTTCAGCCGGAGAGTTTAGAGGAGTTGCTTTTCTAGATAAAAGAATCAGACAGAGCTTCCTCTTCTTCCTGCCTTGAGTGCCTGTAGCTGGAGCGGCCTTCCTGGGACCCTAAAGATGTTGGAGTAGAAATGAAGAAAAAGGTTCTTATTTTGATAATATTACTGAGCTGCTGCATAGTGATGTCATCTGTACCTATTCCGGGCTACTTGTTATATGAGAAAAATGAACCTCTTCTGGACTTGTTATGTGAGGAAAAATAAATCACACTTCATTGAGGCCTCTATTAGCTAAATTTTATGTTATTACAGCCAAAACATCAGTAGAATTTGGTGTTGACAGAGACCCCAGATGTTGATGATTTCATCAGGCCCTCTGAAGACAGCTGTGCCTGAGACCAGGCTGTACCCTTAGACTTTTCCCTTCTGAGATGCAGTAAGTTCTCGTTCTGCTTCAACAGTTTAGGCTGCTTTTCTGTGGCCAGAGGTGGAGAGATTCTGATACAACTGTTAACCAACAGCCAAGCAGATTCATTTAGTTTTCATCTCCTCTCCATACCTTCTCCTAATTTTATGGTGAAAAAAAATGAGTAACATTAAAGGTAGGAGAGGAAAGAATGACAAACAGTAGTCAGACTTGAGCTAAATTAAAAGAAGGCTGGTATGCTTTTACAGTTCCTATTCAGAGACCTGGGTCCTGGTGTCCCTTGTTCAGGATGCTCATTTCTGACTTGCAGGACCAGCCCTTGACCCTGTGGGAGCACCTGGCTGCAGTGAGTGGTGTGACTCAGTTTCCCAGTCCAAGCAACCCAGCACCACATTTCTGGGGTCTTTCATTCTCATTTACTCTTACTCAGATGTGGCATGGCCCATTCTAATTAACACAGGTCCTGAACCAATCTGCTTGTTCTCCCAGGTAGCCTTAAGTCCATGGACCATAGCCCTCTTATAGTTACTGATCTCCAGGGTTTTTATCACTTCTGAGGATGGACCATTTAGTCCAGTCTTGGTGCAGGCCAGCATTAATAGGCAATTGCCACAGGGAGATAATACGGGAAGAAAAATGGCTAAAAATATACAGTGAATCACAGAAAATTACATCTCTTAAAACCTACAGTGTATACCTATTGCCATAGCAACCTCTGGCTAGTAAAGACAGAGCTGATTGATTGCAGGCTTTCCCCAGCCCTCAATACCGCTGCAAGTGCCTCCAGCCTGCCATGCGAGACCCGGTGTTTTCTCTCCTCTGACCCTTCCAGTGAGGAAATCTGAGTTTCTTCAATACAACTCAGATCATCAACTTGCACTTTCTGTGAGATGAAGGCGACTGTTTCTGACCTGCACTTTGCATTCAGCAGAGGCTGACTGAGGGGGGTCAGTGTGGATGGGGGGTGTGAGGAAGCTGCAGGTGCCAGACTGGTCTAACTGAATGAGGCGGGGAGAGGAGGTCCTCTTTCCTTCTTTCTTTTCCTCTCTACCTCCCTCTCTCCTCCCCTCCCTTCCCTGCCTCTTCCCTCTCCTCTGCTAGTTTCTCTGTAGGTCCCGTATGAAGTGCAGTGGCCTCACTGGGAGACCAGGAGTTGGGAGGAGTCCAGCCTTGACTTACAAAATGAGTCAGCTTTATAGAAAGCAATAGCATGTATGTTAATAAACATTTTCTTACTCCATTAGAATGCTAAAATTCATGACATATGTGTGTTTTATCATAATATTCAAAAAGACATTCTTGAATGCTATGTAAACTCCCCAAATTTGGAGGCATTCTGGAGCTTCCTCCCTCAAAAGTAACCTGCCTGGACATTTCAAAAGGACAAAGGAGACAGCTGGAAGGAGCTCCCACTGCTCAAATTGGGACAATTTGAACTTCAAAAAAAAAAAGATAGTAATGGTTTATAATCCATTGAGTAAAATAAGAAATATAAGTCCATATGGATATAAACAAAGAAGTGGAGAGAAAAAAAGTCCTTCCTTACTGTGAAAGTCCAATTACTAAATATAAAGTAAGTGATGGAATTAGAATATCACCATGTGGCAACCTTCATAGTAATAATGGATTCAGGCAAGAACTGTCAATGGATATGTAAAGCGGAGGGGGGAAAGTTTGATGAGAAACAGTATATTTATACAATCTCGAAGTATCTCTTCACAAAATGCTGGCTGATTTCAAAGAGGGAAATAGTAACTTGACAGTGGAGAGGCTTGTCAAACCCCACCTGAACCAAGTGATCAAAGCTAATTTCACAAGGGACAAGTGGGACAAATCAATACCATGTAGCTCCTCATGTGATGCACCAGGAAGGACGTAGTGTCACCTCGTGGTATTCCTGCCAAAAATGCCCAGCCTCCATCTAACTGGAGGAAACATCAGACAGTCCCAAAATGAAGGTCAGTCTATTCAGTAAATGGCTTTTATTCTTCGAAATGTCAATGTCGTGAAAGACAAAGTCTGGGGAGCTATTCAAAGAGGAAGAACCTAGAGACACAACAACCTGAGATCTAGGGTCAGATTCTGGATTGAAAAGTTTTTCTCTTTTGCTATAAAGAACATTGTTAGAAAAATGTCATTTAGCTCAGATAAAAGTGTACATATAGAGGAAATGATAAGCAAATGAGGTGAAGAGCGTACAGGAATTCCTTGTACTTTTTTGTATTTTTCTGTAAAAAGTAGTTTATGCTTTCTATAAGCCTGAAATGATTTCAAAGTAAAATTTAAACAATAGCCCTCAGACTTGGAGTCCTTTTGAGTTAATTTTCTTCCCTCCCTTTTTCCCTCATGCTGATGCTACACCTTAGTATTTAGGTCCTCACGACTGCCTGCACAAAGCAGGGGAATCCTACCTTAATGGGGGAGTGCCGAGGCAGAGAGGGAGAGAGAGAGAGGGGGAGAACGAGAGAGTGAGTGAGAGTGTGGGAGAGATGCAATTACTCCCTCAGGTGTCCTAAAGCCAGGATAAAGTCATTTGTTACAATTCCCAGATCAGATAAGGGAATGAGGTCAAAGGTCCTTCGGTGGCTCCTTCCAGGGTTCTGAGGGCAGGGAGGGCGTGTCCTCTGCAGGATGTGCTGACCCAGCTCAGGGAGAGCAGAGAGGCTTTGATGTGAAAAAGCTCTTTATCCCTCCCTCCTTCCCTCCCTCTCCCTCTCTCCCTCTCTCTCTCTCTCTCTCTCTCTCTCTCACACACACACACACACACACACACACACATACAGCTCTTCTTTTTTTCTAGAATCTTTCCATTTGGAAATGGTGAAGGGACCTTTTCTATCAGAGACAGAATATTTCTCCACAGAAGGGGGCACTTTCTTCCTCTGGTACCACAGAATGAAACTCTCAGTATGTGGAAACCTGCTAACTTCAGGCTCAGAAAGTGGTGAGCTGGGTAGGGAAGCCATGCGAGGCCCAATGTCCCATCCCCTACATTTGGTCTGGCCTGTCCAGACCCTTGTATCCCAGTCCAAGGACCTGGTATGTAAGTCCCAGAGTTCTTTCCCCAATGCCTACACAATGGCCATATGAAAAGATTCCAGAGGAAGGCCTGCCATGTGCTACTTAAAACTCACTCCCCTACTTTCTCTAATAGCCGTTTACCTTAATTCACTCCTCTCAATATCAGGAGTTGCAGTGAAGCAGAAAGTGCTTCTGCTATTTATAAATGATCCTGATCAAATGAAATAATGTCTTGATTCCTTCCCAGTGGTCTAGGGACGATAATAAGAGAACCCTCAGGGGTGATGGGTGGGGGTAGAATTCCCACCCCCCGTGGACATGTGCATCTGTCCCACCCTCAGCTTTTAGGACACTGCCTTGCGGTTGGAGGGAGGTATAGGGAAGGAAAAAAAATGGAGTCACTTTCAGTTCTGAAAAGATAGTATTGGTCTCAATCCATCAATATTAGGCAGATATGAGTTGTATATATCAGATAGACAAAGGTTCAGGCTGGACTGTGAAAAAGAAATTTTAAATATTTAAGAGCTGATCAGTTTAGAGTAAAAACTAAGACAGTAAGTCTAAGCCCTGTTTGAAGAGGCCAGTCTGTACATTTCTGTAGCAAAGGTAGACCTCCTTGTCTGGGCCAAGGTTGTATATGGACGCTATAGAGGATCTAGCCACCTGGCCATCCTGTGACACATTCGCCCACATGCCACCTCCCTTATCCCAATGGCTTTCTTTCAGAGATACTATGCACCAAGTAGAGCATCTTTGATCAATCAACTGGAATCAGTCATTCAATGGCTGATTCGCTCAGTGGTCTAGGGCCCAATGACATGAGAGGGATTTTAGTTTTTATCACAGTCCCATATGAAAAGGTATTATTAACCCTTACATGGGAAATTCACTACTTTCATGGGCATCTATACTTTCTTTTCTTTTGCCAGTGTCAGAAACATATTAACTCTTTCAGAGCCAACATTTGTAATTTCAGCACAAAGGTTCTCACAAAGATCTAAACACTCATATAACACACATATAACTACATTTAAGGAGTGAGAAATCTGCAAATGGAGAAACTGGTGCCTTGCTGGAGCCCAGGGGCAAGTAAGCTCTATGGCAGAGGGGAGAGTTGGGTGGATATGACCAAGCCCCACTGCAGTTTTCCAGCACAGTGGGCGTGGGCTGTGGGTCAGCATGTGTGTCTCTTGGCTGTGATTTCTGCTAGGGATTCCCTTCCCCACGTGCCACCCTGGTAATGGTCTCTTTTGATTGTTGGTCAGAACTGGGCAAACCCTTTGTCTTCAGCATATTTATTGTAGAGGGTTAAGATGGATGCAGATTCCTTGCCTTTCCTCTCATTAAGAGGTGAAGTCCATTTCTTTTTTCTGTGAGTCTACACTGACTCTGAGACTGGCTTCGACAAACAGAATGCACTGGAAGTAACTTCGAAGGCTGGGACTTAAAGACATCAGTAGCTTCCAGTTTTGTCCTACTCAAAGGCAGTTGCCATGTAAGAAGTCTGGCTACCCTGACACTTCCATGCTGTGAGGAAGTCCAAGCTAACCATGAGGAGATGGGGTGGCCACGTGGAGAAATGCTGAGGTTCCAGTCATGTGAATCATCTTTTTAGACCCACCTGCCCAGCTGCCAAGTAAATGAAGCCAAGTGAATGACCCCAGCCAATGGCATATGGCATGTAGAACAGAATAACCACCTAACAGGGAGGGCCCTGTTTGTGACCCACAGAATGATAAGCAAATAAGACAGTTGATTAAAGTCAGCAAGTTTTGGAGTGATTTATTATCTGGTTAGTTAAATTAAACATATACAATCAAAGCTAATGAAATTAGTGACCCAAATACCACTACCACTACAGAAACAACAGGACCCAGATGGATGAGGTTTCTTTAGGTTATCCAAATAGCAAAACTCCACTGAGCTGGGAGCAGAGCCCAGGAAAACTCCAGGATTCTAGCTGTGGGCTACATGATGTCAGAAAGAAATAATATTTCTCTGACAGCATCTCTTCTCTCTCATAGTCCCATATTTTCTACACTAACTGTTGGGCCATCATACCTCCCTATGTTATCCAGGGGTATGTTCATTTCACTTTTAAATGACTCCAGAGAATATAATAATAGTAACATTTGTAAACAATGTAGCTGTCTAACAATGGGGGATTGGGCAAATAATTTATGGCACATTCATAATAAATAACTTAAATTTATTAAAACTGATGCTTTAGAAGGGTATCATAGGCATAAAGAGGTATTCCCAATCTATGTTATGAAAGAGTATAATCCCACATAAAAATATTATATATCATACTCATATAATCCTAGAAAAGGATGTAAGGATTTGTAGCAAGGTTGAGTAGGATGTGAGGACTCTATCCTTTTGAGTTTCCTGAAATAAATATTCATGGATCTTTTATACTAATGGCAAAATGGCATATTTAGGAGGTGGAAGTGGTGATGAGGGGATGGCAGGAAGTCCGCCAAGCCCCCTAAGTGAAATGGAATTGGGCTGAAATGATTTGGTGACTTAGATGGAAATACCTGAGGTTTCTTGAGGCCCCCACTGGTATTCACCCCCCTGTGCACAGAACCTGTTTTAGCCTGCTGACACCATAACCTCTGTGAATAGCAGCTGAAATCTGGGCTCCTGCGGATTCTTAAGTACAATAGGTATCAGAGTCAGATTCATGGTTGTTGAGTAGCCTTTAAGAACTTTATCATCAAATAGTATTTACTAAACACCCTCTTGTCAGGAAGTAGGCTCTCTTTCCCTTTATCATTCGCAGTTGTGTTAATGAGTCAGGAAATAGGGTTCTCTTTCCTGTTATTATTCAGTTGTTACTTCTCTGCAAGAGTAGGGCTCCCTTTCTAAGACAGACCAGTACCTTTATTTCCCTGAAACCATATTATTAGGCTGAGTTTTCCATGGAAGAAATGTGTTGACTCAACCACAGAGCACCTGGCAAATATCTAGCAGCTCTCTGGGACTTTTTGTCTGGGTCTCACTTCTTTTTCCTACATCCTACCAGAAAATACACTAGTAAAAATCTGGGTGCAGCACATCTGTTGCCCAAAATCTCCTTCTCCCTTCTATTGGAAACATCACCCTTCCTTTCTTCCAGGGAGCCACCTCCTCCCATTCTGTTCTATGGTTGGGGGTGTGGAATGTCCTCATCACCTGGCTTCAGGTATAATGATGGCTTCACATGACCCAGGCTTGGCCAATTGTCAACTCCGTTCTCCTGGCCAGAGGTGAAAGGGCCACAGACATATGACCCAGGTCCGGCCACAGAGACTCAATTCTGCGACTTGCTGAAACTATGGAGAAGGTGTGGACTATTTCTATTGGGTTGCTAGTAGATAAGTCACCAGCCTCGATGTGCTGCTTGTGGCCATCTTTGCCCCCACAGAGGGTGAGCCTGACTGACAGGAAAGCCAATACAAAGGAAGCAGAACTGAGAGAAGGAAAGAATCAATTTTAAAATGTCATCTTTTGGAAACCTGGACCCAGCTATTTCAGAATTTATTCCTGGAGTTTTTAGTTACAAGAACAAAGAAATCTTTTTTTTTCCACTTAATATAGTTTGAGTTGGATTTCTCTCACAGAAAAGACAGGAGAAAGTAGGACTTGAGTGAAACTTATAAGATTGGGTAGGATAATAACTTGATTTTTGCATAGTACTTTACAGCTTTTGAAGCATATTCCCACATAGTCACATTTGAATCTCACTGTGAATTTATGAAGTAGGTAGAGTCTTTATTATTGTTTCCATTTTACAGAAGAGGAGACTGAGGTTCAGAGTAGTTAGGTGATGTACACAGAGGCATAGGGCTGGGGAGCAGCAGAGATGGGGCACAAATCCGGGCTCTTTCCTCTACATGCAGAGCTGAAGAAAATCAGATTTGGTGGGCAGAGAGGAGGCTGGTTGGGATCTTGGAGAGCATATTCCTCACTGGCGGGGACTCTTTCTGCTCTTTGTGCTTCTCCAGCGATTGCCTAATACAGCAACAAATACATAGTAACAGTGGTAACTAATATTTACTGCTTGCTGTGTGCCCGGCATTGGCTAAGGAAGCACATTACTTGTATTATCCATTGCCTTTGCTTTGCCCAGGATTCACATGGAGAAGGCATTACTACCATCACCACCATTTAACTAACTGAGATGAAGTAACAAAACTCAGAAAAGTGAAGCCATGTGTCCAAAGCGACACAGGTAAGTGGCAGAGCTGGGACTGGAATCCAGACCTGGCCCCCTTCTTAATCACGGCTGAACTGGCCCCTTGGCAAGGAAAATATCGATGCTGTCAGCAACTCCTGGTCGGCCTTTTGGCCTTTAAGTTGGAGCTGGGAAGATGTGGTTCTAGATTTTTCTTTCTAACTGTGCACACCCCCTCCTGACTATGGGGCTGTGTCCTCTCAACGCCACAAGGACACAGTGCCCGCAGGACTCCGTCTTCTCAAGCTGGCTCTGCCTGGCTGGCCTGGGCAGCAGCAAAGTCCACAGATGTTTGCAAATGACTCACACAAGGTCCTAGCTTCCAGTTTTCTGGCTCCTGCTGGCACTCAGAAGCGCAGTGTGGCCCTGAGGGGGACACGGGAAGGAGGCTATTGGCAGCAGTGAGGCCTCGTGCCCACAAACCCGCAGAAGGTTTCCCTCTGCGTCTCCTGCCACTCTGCCCCTGGGTGCTCCACCCTGCAGGGAAGCAAATCCAACTCACTGTCTGTTTATTTTATAAAGTACTGCCCTCGGTGTTCAGATCACGTCAGGGCACTGAGCACACAGTTTTAAATCAACTAAAAGATATAAAACAGAGGCTTGGCGATGACCTGCAGTTTTTAAAAATCAGCAATGAGATGGCGGTTTGAGGACCCTGGCTCACCCTTGGGCTCTGCTGGTCTCCTGGAGGGGCTCTGCCAACGGGAGAGGCAGGGAGTGATTTTCCTACAGCCTCTGCCTGAGCTGTTTGCTCACAAAGCCCAGTGCTCCAGTCACCTTCCCTCAGACTCTCCCGTCTGGGTCTTTATGACTCAGCTCAGGCCAGCATCAACTCCCTTATTTTCTTCCTGAGCCTGCTGTGGGAGGCTTGCAGGAGGCAGTGTCTGACAAGAGACAGAGAGGGGCAGGCCTGCTCTAACGGCCTGGCATGGGGACCAGCTTACTGCTATGTCACTGCCTGGGCCTAGCCAGAAGTTGCTGACCAATTAATAGTATTGATAATGGCAATATTACTAACGAGAGCTGAGCTTGACTGACACTTCTGCTCTGTGAAGGGAGGAATGTTGCTCATTGCTAAGGTTTCTCCGGCTTTGAAAGATGCATTTGAAATCTTAGAGGAGGAAACAAGCCCAAAGCAATCATGTCACCAGATTGGAAGAGAAACTGGGAAAAAGAAAGCAGCAAGGTGGAGGTATGGCTGGGGGTCCCGCTGGGAGAAACAGAAATGCTGCTACTTGCAGGTGCATGTTCTGTTCTTGAACAGCCCTGAACCCCCCTTGGGAGCTGTCAGTCACTCCCGGCCTCTTCAGGACCCGCATGGCCTTGGGCAAGTCATTGTACTTCTCTGGACTTCAGTCTCTCACACAGTAAAATGAAGGGGTGGGCCTAGATAATCCCCTTACAACACTACATTATAGGTTTCTCAGAACTAGAATAATCATTGGAAAATGTTTATTGACCACCTTCTATCTGTCAGGCACCGGGAGGGATCCTTTAAGAAAAGAAATGTTTTCCATCTCCAGGGGCCACAGTCCAGCCGCCTCTCAGAGGCTGGCAGGAGGCTGGTGTGGGTGGGGGGTGGGGATGCAGTCTGTGGCTCAATGACGCATTTATTGATGTCCCACGCTCCCCACCCTCCAAGCCGGTGGTAGTCATTCAGCAGCTGTTCCACTTGATCCCTAGCTGGAATTGTTCTGGAATTCCCTGAGCGCTATTCCACCTGAAGAGCAGCCCTGCCTCCTTCTGGGCAGTAATGAGGTCTCCTTTCCAGTCTCACACTGCCCTACTGTCTTTCATCCCTCTGGGCATCTCCTGGCTGCATTAGTTTCTCTCTATGCCCAGGTTTATTCAGCTCTGTTCTCCTCTGCTCCACAGGCCATCTGTCACAGGAGGCTGTCACAGCCCAATTGGAACTCACTTTGTCTTTTCTTTGGCCCTATTCACTGAACAAACACGTGTATTCGGCATCTCAGCCATGGAAATTCTCCGGCCCCCTTTCCTCTTACCTAAAATGGAACCTCATTGGCTTTGCAGAAAAAATCCCACATTCTCCTGCAACCCAAACTCAACAGCTATTTGTTGAATATTTATGATCTGCTTAGCTGCTGTCATGCCCTCAAGAGGCTTATGATGTTGCCTCTTGAAATGAACAGACACATGGGAAACAATTTTAAAACAGCAAAGCACAGCAATGTCAGCATAATCATTAGGTGCAAACTGAGCCACGGAGAATTTAATTGGCCTGCAGTGTCATGGATGGTAAGACAGCCCAGCTCTTTTCAACCCCAAAGTATTAAAACCGTAACACCATGCTCAGCCCCTGCTCTGTAAGCTCCATGAAAGGAGGGGGTCTGGGTGTTTCGCCCATGATGTTTTCCAGAGCCATTTTCCCAGGGCTTACCATAGTAAATGCTCACATTTGATAGTGTGAATGAGCTATTCATCAACAGCACCGTAGTAGAATAACTGTTGGAGTTACTTTGTATGAAACTGTACTGCCCATAGGGCTCCAATTAATGTGCATTTTGGATTAGAGGCTCGTCCAGGTCACAGAATGGAATACACAGCTAAGCTAGATGTGGCTAGTACAAAAAGTACTATCATTTTTCATAGTAAATGCTTACCATAGTAAACACTCAATTAAAAATTAAAAAAGGCAATACATAAATTGCATACTGCATCTGTGGACAGAAAGACGTATCAGAAAAGCTAGACAAAATGGTCTGTTTTCTGGAGTCAGAGGTGGGAGGATGTTGAGGGGTTTGGAGGATTATCAAGTTCAAGCTTGGACTCGCCATCCCCGTTGACTGGGGTGGGCTTGATGATAAGAGAGTCGGAGAATAGAAAAGTAGAGAAAGTAAAACAAAACCAAAAACCCGCAACCGTGATGAGACACACTCCCAGCTCTCCCCTGTGAGGCCTTACCTCCAGCTCGGGTGGGCCCTCCCGGGGCCCACAGCTGCTCTGTGACTGCGGGCTGGCCTGCTTGTGCCACCCTTGCTGGGCCTCACACACCCAGGCACCAGGGGGGCAGGGGCTGGCTGTACTCTACTTGTATCCCCCAAGGTGGGCTGGTGCCTCAGAGCACACGTTTTTGAAATGAGTTGAAATTAGGAAGTATACTGTGCCACTCAGCCTTTTTTTTTTCTGTTTCCTTTGTGACTTTTTGGAAAGTAGTAATAATATAGGAAGAACAGGAGAGAAACCTCTTGGTAGTTATAAGGGGAAATGAATGTGGTGCCATTTTTTTTTTTTAAGGCCCTTGGTCTGATCTGTCCCAGATTGGATTCCCATTATTAGAAGGAAAAAAAGGGAAAGAAATGAAGCTACATGTCATTGAGTCAGCCTGGAGGGTCTGCCTCATAGAGGATTGAGGGGGAAATGTTCAGTTTTATTGGTTCGCACTGCTGGGTCCTTCTCTCCAGGACACTGTTTAGAACACCGAGTGAAGTGGAAAATGAAGAACAGGTGAGCAATCGACAGTGAAAAGCTTTAATGGACCCAACACCCCTTTGGGAGTGAGGCGAGACTCTTGCTGGCGCTCAGGACCAGCTCTCTTCCAGTTCAGTGGGCTTTGTTTTTGTGATGGGAATTGAACTCCCTCAGGAGGCCCAGGATGGAGGACTCTTACTGCCTTCAGCAGCAGACGGGCTGCAGCATCTTTAGAGAGAAGCAAGGCCACGTCTAGGGAGGGTCCCTGCTCACTGGGGGCCTTTGGAAATCTTGAACCTCCTGGGTGGCGTGGAGAGTGAGCCATGTGCTCGTGTAAACAGAGCGATGCTGTAATTACCTGGGGCTTCCAAGTGATGGATCCAGGCGGGCGCCACTTTCAAGCTCCCTGGAGTGTTCTGTAAAGAACAAGGCCTTGGATTTGGGCTGAGAGGGTGGGAAAGCTTCCTGTGTTTACTGCATTCCACACCATGCACTTAGTATCTTATGTATTAATGTGTGAGGCCAGCCTTCACCTCCTAACTCTAACGACAGTTTAGTCTTGGCCAATAACCACCTTCCTCTCTCCTGCCTTCTCAGAATATTTCCTGGCTACTGCGCTTTCTAAGATGTAGAATGAAGGGAAATGGATTTAGGGGGGGAGGATTGGAGAGGCTGGGCAAAGAGAACTATCTTGTGGCGGGCCCCCTCCAAAGCTTTCCTTTACTGAGGAGAATTCTAGTACTGGCCAGAGTGTAGTTAAAAATTAAGACATGAAGTGAGTGAAAGTGACTTACGAGCTAAATCAACCTGTGTAACAAATACGGGATGAGGAAGACTGAAAAGTGGAAAAAAAATTTGTGGGTTGGGTGTTGGGTAGGGTTGCCAGATAAAATACAGGATACCAGTTAAAGTTGAATTCAGATGTACAACAGATGGTTTTTAAGTATAATGTATGTATCTTTTTCAGTATAAGTATGCCCTAAATATTGCATGGGAAATATACTAAAAAAAAATGATTTGTCATGTATCTGAAATTCAAATTTAACTGGGCATCCTTATCTGTGGTTTGGTTTGGTTTGGTTTGGTTTTGCTAAATCTGTCAGGCCTAGTGTTGGGGAGAGTTTTGTGAGATTTCTAGAGTTGAGATTCTGGAGTGGTGGTGGGGCCAGGCGAATTGGGCAAAGGAGGAAAAGGCATTTTAAGAAATGTTGTGTGGGTTATACGTTGTATTGCCTTTTATGTTTTTTGAGTGATGTTAGTATGAGTAGAAAACATAAATTACACCTGGTTTTAGAACTGTCTTCTTCAAATGGAACTCCATGTAGAGACTGGGTGATAGGAGATCCTGGCTTATGTCTGGGGCACAAATATATTATCTCATATAATCCTTACAATTATGAAAGGTAAGCAGCATTAGTCTTACTTTATAGACGAGGAAATTAGGCTCAGAGAGTTAAACAACTTGCCTAAAGTCACACTGTTAGTGGAACTGGATTTCAAGCGTAAGTTCATTTGAACTCCTATGCTTGACACCTGACCCCTAAAGGAGCACACATCACACTGAATCTCTGTTTCCCAGCTAAATGCCACTAGGCTATGCATGTTTTTGAAGATACTTGCATATAAATGATAAATGCATGTAGAATGGGCTCATGGATTTGCAGCATTCCTTTGTCAGTTAAAGAAACAGATATTTGGAGAAGATAAGGGTCACACCGGCAGGTAGTGGCCGAGCCAAGCCTAGAACCTGGACGCATAGAGGGTACACAGGGGCTGAGAGCTCCAGGGCATGCTGTGAAGAAGTGCAGCAGGTCAAGTTGACCCCCTTCTTATTGTGGGCCTCCTCCTGCCTCAAATTCCCTGATCTCTCCCCAGTTCCCTCCCCTCCCTCTATAGGCATTGAGCTGTGTCCCTTTTCTGTGTGTTCCTGCTCAGAGCCAGCTGTCAGAACCCCTGCAAGGTGTTAACTGACAACAGCCTATGGGAGAATCATAAAATGCTAGCCCAGTGAAGGATATTGGGGGCAGCAGTCTGAAAGCCAGTGTGTGCCGGGACAAATATGGCAAGAGATGCTGGAGGGTCTGGCCACCAGGTGGCAACGCAAGGTGGCATTTACCTTGGGGCATTCACTGTGGTCCAGAGTCTGGTGTTCCTGGCCTTGCTAGTCCAGATATTCCGTCTTCTCGTGCCCCAAGTTTGGCTAGATGAATGATGATGACTTAGTAACAAAGCTCAAAGAGAGAAATAGAAAAAAAAAAGCCACTGTATTAATGTACAATAAGACAGAAACATGCTAAGCTGACGTTAGCCTGACCAGGACCTTCTCTCTTGTAGGAAAAGCTACATGGAGTGTCACGGTATCAACTGGTGGTTCAGGGATCCTGGAATCAGTGCAGGGGGAGTTGGGCAGAGAAGATCAGGATTTCATGGCATTGAGTGCTAGCTAAAGTATGGAGCTATTACTTACACCCGGAAGGAATATCTGCTACAGTGGCTTGACCCATCATACTAGGCATAGTGCTAGGATATGGCATGTATCAGACCAGGTCTAGAGAGGAAATAAACAGCAAATGCAAAAGGGAGTGGTGATTGCAGAGAATTTAAAGAAGGTATTCTTTTCAAATGTATTTCCAATCCAGTAAGGCATGATGAAGTCCCCCTAATCTAGCTCCAATCTAGCAACCCTGGGGGTAATGACCACCTCCAGGGCAAAAGGTGGAGGCAGTTACCAGAACATGGAGAGAGATGGAGTTGCTGCTCTAAGGGAGGCATTTCCATGGGATCCATGGCCTTTGGTAGAAGAATACAGCCACTGCCTAAACAGTCTAGCAGGGAGAGACCCTGTGGAAGAAATACCTTAACCTCTCTCTCATATTGTCCTCTGGTCCTGCTTGGCCTCTCATTGGCTGAACACAACTGGAAGCCTGAGGGCTTGATACCATGCGTGGAAGCCAGCCTCTGAGATCACAGAGGAAGACAGAGAAAGTGGAAGGTAGATCTGGATGGGCAGAGATCCCTAGCACATGGGCCTGCAAGCGTTGTGCCTCCTCTTTCTCATGCTGCCTTATCAGGCTACCCGGCCTCTCCTTGAGACACTCCAGAAGAATCTCTTTTATGTAGTTACACTGGGGCCTCTCTGCTCTGAGAGCCATTTTCTCCTCTAAGGTGACTCTGGATATCTCTGTTCTGATTAGTTAAGTGATGAATTCATTAATATAATCTTATTTTCCTTGTTTCCTTATGGGTTTTAGGGCTAGGGTTAGGACACCTCACAGGGGCCTTCATAAACCAACCTAATTCAGCTTCACTGGCTAGAAGACTCAAGGGCCAAGAGAATACCAAAGCAGGCCAGGGCTCTCTCAGATACTCTTGACATTGCCTTTACCAGGAGTGTTCCCATTTTAAAGGGGACTCTGAAACATACAAAATTGAAGACCCAAAGAACTGTCTCTCAAATGGCAAAATTTCAGTTTAGTAGTGGGGAGGTGTGGTGGGCTGGCCAACCCTCCTGCCAAAGACATCCACCCAACACCCTCACTCACAGGCTGTACTAAGACCTGCTCAGGATGGCAGCCTATTTTGGGTCTCTATACAGACACCAGTGGACTGGAATCCTAAGTGTAAAATCTACCCTGGTTATCTGTCCCGTGCACAACTGAGGCTAAAGGGGTTTTCTGCCTTGATAAGCATGTTCCTAGACCTGTCCCTTCACTGCTCACCAGGCCTGGGGTGGTTGGGGCCCCTCATCCTCAAGACCTTCGAGTTGAAAGCACCATGTTCCCAGAAAGGCAAGTGAGAGAGGCAGGGCCAAGGAGGCCTCTCCAGGCAGGGAAGGTTGGTGAAAAAATTAAGGAGTGACATAAAGGTTTCCTCTTGGCACTGTACTGCAAAAATAACCCAAGGAAATGGCTCTGAATTTGCTTTGAACTGAAGTGCTGTTGGAGGGGAATGGGGATCCACTACGTGAACATCATGTTATCTAGCAGATTTCCTTGATTCTATTCTCCACCCCTGTGGGGACCCCACCAGGCTCTCAGGAAGAGGTCCTCTGTAAAGCTGTTTTCTTTCTTCTTCAATTAAGCCACACACACTAGATGGAAATGAAGAGGATATCACTTAAAATTTGCCTTTAGAATGAAATGGAATATGAAAAGGCTCAAATCCATTTTAGAGACAGCCTCTTCTGTCAGAAATCAATACAGCCCTTGTATTCTACAATGTGCCAGTTCATAAAGTAAAAATGGCTCGAACTCTCAATTTAACATTTTCAAAGCTGATATTAAATTCCAAGATTTTATATCTGCTGTTGCCCGTTTAGGACCAAGTTATAAATCTGAAGTCTCTTCCCAGCTTAAGGGTCTGACAGTGCTTGATAAAAACTTTTATAATCAAGTTCGATAAAAAATCACAAATCTTCATCTTGTGACTTTAAGCTTACAATAATCTGTGTAAATAACATCTTCCAGCCTTGAGGTTTGTCAATATTTGTCATTTTTTAAAGGGGATAAAATAGAAATACTATGTAAACTCTTACCTCTTGGCTGGAAATTACTGTTAGTAAAGGATTCAATGAATAAGATGTCTTCATAGGGGCATTTATAAAGAATGACTGTGAAAGGCCAGAAGATAGAATCTTCAGTGACAACCATGGTCTGCTACTGATGGCATTCACGGGGAAAAAGACAGGCCATCATCGGGAAGCCTAAAAAAAGACTCCTCCTTGACCATTAGTGTTTATTCCAGTCCTGAAACAGGCAGTATGCACCCATCCTTTTAAACTATCCTTAGACTAGAAATAAAGAGGTCAATTTCATCTCAAGCCTGTTTTGGGTGAGCTACTTTCTTCAGAACCAAAACTTAAAAAAAAAGTAATAAAAGATATTTTTATTCAGGTAAGTTGTGTGTTTTTCTATATGTAAAAAGAGGTCAGAAACAATACTATATATACATATACATATGAATACACACATGTACATATATACATATTTACTAAAATCATGAAGATAGTGGGGGAATGGTAGACATCAAGTTCAGGACAGTGTCACCTCTAAGTGATGCAAAGGTTACACGGGAAGTTTCAGATGAATTTGTAACATTTAATCTTTTCAAACTGGATGGTTCAAGAGCTCAGCACATTATTGTGTATGCCTGGTTTATTTTTACAGCTGCCATATTTTATTAAAACAGATTTTGAAGGAAGGTTTAGGGCTGTATGATGTTGAACTTTCTGTGTCAACTTGACTGGGTGAAGGGATGCCTAGATAGCTGGGAAAATTTATTTCTAGGTGTCTATGAGGGTGTTTCTGGGAGAGATTAGCATTTGAATCAGAGGACTGAGTGAGGAGACAGTCATCACCAATGTGGGCCAGCATCACCGATCTGTTGGGAGCCTGAATGGAACAAAATGCTGGAGGAAAGGTGAATTACCTCTCTTTTTGAGTTAGGATGTCCATCTTTTCCTGCGCTGAAACATCAGAACTTCTGGTTCTCAGGCCTTCAGAGTCTGCCTGAAAATTACCACTGCTTTCCTGGTTCTCCCCAGCTTGCAGACAGCTGGTCATGGGGCTTTTCTGTCTGCATAATAGTGTGAGCCAATTCCTATAATAAATCTATCTGTCTCTCATCCATATCGTAATGATTGTGTTTCTCTGGAGAACTTTTGACTAATGCAGATTAGGTCATCAGAGAAATGGAGAAATTAGGGAATAGTCCAAATGTTATTCAGATTTACTATGGGTTTTTTACTCTGCTAACGGTTGCTCTGCCAGGTCTAAGTAGACCAAGACATGTCAGTGACGGGAGGGGGGACAGAAGGCAGAATGGTGTGCCGGCTTATACTGGCTCATGAAAGCTGATTGACTTTCAAGAATTTTGCCAGCTATCAGTTAAACATCCATTATTAAAAATTAAATTATATGCACTTACCATTAACTAAGTTGAATTGAAAACAAAGGTAATACTTAAAACTTATCACATCTTAATTATTTTGCTACATTATACTGCTTTTTGTGCTCTTGAAGTTATTTTCTATCTGTTATATCTGTATGGTGAAAATACGATACAATACACATCTCTTTACAACTCTGTGTTCAGTGACATCATGTTGGCAGCTTGAAATGGTGGTGGTGGGAGTATTTATACCATGGAAATTGGAAAATTCTACCAACTGAGGCTCCCTGCTGACCCCCTTCCACTTGAGAGCCTGCCGTGAAACATTTACCAGCACACCATGGGGCAGAATCCAACTTCTTCAACAGCTTCTTGCATCTAACTTCATTCTGAACATTCTGAATCCTCAGTCACCAAGAAAGACATACACCCTCTACTAGGTTTGGGTGACTTCTGCAAAACCAGCTGGGCACAATTTTCAGGGGAGAGGTGGTCTATTTCCTTCTATATATCTCCTGCCCCCAGAGTATCAACCATCAATGACCCTCATAGTCCCCTGCCAGGGTATATTTATCTGCAGGGATATTCCAGTCCTGGAAGTCACATTGTCAGGCCAGAGGCCTCTAACTTGGCAACCCCTGTTCCATTTCTTTTTCCTTTTTTGTCCTGACTTGTCTTCAGCTGGTGACTCCCTAAAGGCCTGAGACCTTGATTTATCTAATACAAGAAATTGGCAAACTGTGGGACACTCGCTTGCAGAAACTCTAGGGTATGAAGGCTTATGCATATGTCCAATGGCCAAATTCTCTGCTGGATTGAAAGTATGCCCTTTAGGTTGTGTGCCTGCTGCTGGCAGCTCCTGGGCCATCTGGAGTTTAGCAAGTGACGAGCAAGTGGTGGTTGAAAAATTATTGCCCTGTCCTCCCCTTTCCCCAGCCTTCAGCAATATCTGGGCCTGTGGCTTCAGCCCTCTGAACACCAGCTAGGGTCAAAGAACAGCATCAATTCTAACGGGGATAGAGGGAAATTGATTACCATTCAGGGAGGTCAGAGAGATCCTGCTAAGAACAGTAAAAAATAGAGGTTATCTCTTGAAGTTGATCTTGACATTTTTCCCTTCCCAGCTCCTCTGTAAGCCATTTCAAAAGTAAACTCCATGAAAGATGGAAAACAACCTAAATATCCATTAGTAAGGGACAGGCTATGTACATTCCATCTTAAGAAGGAAAATTATAGATCAGTGAAAAATCACCTTTCTTTTTGAATATTATATCATGTCCATGTAATACCTGTTAGAAATGTAATATTGAACAAAACCAAAACTTTAAATGGTTGTAGAGATCACAGGGCACATGAAAAACCTACCTTCTATAAT
The DNA here is from genome assembly GCA_032199065.1 of Smutsia gigantea. Classification (NCBI taxonomy): domain Eukaryota; kingdom Metazoa; phylum Chordata; class Mammalia; order Pholidota; family Manidae; genus Smutsia; species Smutsia gigantea. The sequence goes on from JAVSCE010004246.1 coordinate 65,212, forward strand.
TTAACACTATGTTTAAAAAGAAAAACTGAACTGCTCTGGGTAGACCTAACTGTTCTCCTGTGGTTTAAGATGTAATTTCTAGTGGCAGCAGTTAGATTCAAAAATTGCTGTAACTCAAACACTTTAGAGGGAAGATAACATAGTCCCGAAAACTATAAAATGACTCAAAAAGTAGCTTTGGGGATGAAGGAAACACTAGTGTAAAAGAGACATAGGAAGAGTTTGAATAAGTTATGTCATGAAATGTGAGAGTGGAAAAAAGTTGTATATGTACCTTAGTACTTTATTTTATAAAGCATATGATTTTAAAGACATTTGGGCAACTAAATCTATATATAATTTAAGTTAAAAATCATGTTTTAAAAGACCCATAACATGGGGAAAAGATCATGGCAGTGATAAATCAGTATAAAAATTCTTGGTCTGTAAAACTGTCCAATTACATCCAAGTACATATGAAAGAAAATAAATATACACCTGTCTGGAAGGAAAGTCACCAAAAAGAATCAGTGGTTGTATTTGTATGTAAAATACAGGTAACTTTTATTTTCTTTATACATTTTTGTAGTATCCAAACTTTATACAATGAATAGTCACTGCTTTTTAACAAAAAAGAACCTTATTTTAAGAACAAAACAATACAATGTCTACCTGGAGACTCTGCCTCCACTCTGCCCCTGTGGACCCTCCTAAGTATATAATAGTGTGAGGTAGAAATGAAATTAACTGCTAATTTTACTGGGTGTGAATCATGTCCCCAGCACTGTACTGGGTGTTTTGCATGGATTATTTTATGTAATCACTGCCCCAGTCCTGTGAAGTTAGCATGACTACTCTGATTTTATAGGTGAGGAAATTAAGGATTTTTTGTTTAAGTCACACAGCCTGTGAGTGGGGGTGCTGGCATTTAAACCCAGGCAGGCTGACTTCAGAGGCTACACTCACAGCCCTGGCTCTCTGCTGTGCTGTCCCCCCCACTCCAGTAGCTGGCCAAATTTCAGAAGCTGTAATGGGCCAACCCCTGAGAAAATTCCTGGCCAAGTGTTCTAAGCATTTCTTTTCAGCCTCATACTTCAAGGAGCTGGAAATTTTAACTGAGTTAAGCAAGTTTCTTCCATGGGACCATAGTGTTTGGGGGATGAGATGAAGTTGTTGGGTAACATGTTTTCACCTACTTCTTTAGATAGAAAGTCTTCTAAAGGAATGGGACAGTTGATTTCCTGGTTGTAAACGGGATCTATGAGGATGTTTATGAGGCTACTCAGATATGAGGACTGGCCAGACCACGGGAAGCACTAGGGTCAGGGGCTCTGAGCAGTCAGCGGCCACAGCATCAGGGGAGCAAAGGAGGCTGTGAGAGGCTCCAAGACTAGCTTTGTCGGCAGAAGGAAGGGAATCAGTGGTACGGAGCCCACACACTGTGCCACGTGTTCACGTGTGCGCTTCGTTCTATCCTCTCAAGAACCTGTCGAGTAGTTGTCATCATCCCCACTTGACAGGTAGGGAAGAGGAGGCTCAGTGACGTGAGCCTGTCTGCGGTCACACAGCTACTGAGTGGGAAGCCAAGATGCAAATTCAGTCCCCCTGGCTCTCCAATGCTTCCATTCCTATCCATCAGTGTCCCGGCAGGAGCTGTGCAAATGGAGAAACGGAGGAGCATTTAACAAAGGGGCTAAAAAAAAAACATCTTGAAGGGGATATTAATAATAATTTAAAAAGGGGCTGCTTACAGAGGTGTAGACAGGTGATGGGATTTGGGACATGCTACCAACAACTATGGCACCTCAGCACACTGGGGATTGTCAACTGAAGGAGTCTGAGAAAATGGCAGACGCAGGAAGTCCACTCTGACTCTGGTCCCCTTGTCTTTCTTCTCTGAAACAGGTCATAAAACTCCCACGTGAAAGATACCCTCCCAGTACCAGGAGGAACACGCTCACTAGAGATGAGGAATTGGGGGCAGAGAAATCTGTACAAATAGACATTGCTAAACTTCCTCTTATCTTCCTGATCACTTCTTCACTATGTACCACTCCTAGCCCAAACCCCTGTGTCCCGTCAAATCTTGACAAATTTACTATTTCTTGCTTAAGAGGTACAAAAGCTTCCCGCTCTGTCCAGGATTCATGCAGGTCTTTATTCTCTTGTGCCGGCTCCCATGTACATGTAAAAATTTAATAAAATGTGAATGCTTTTTCCTGATAATGTTTCTCAGTCTCATTTTCCAATCCAGCCAGGGACCCTAAGAATGTCAAGGAAAACTTCCTCCCTTACACAGGGTGATGGGAAACCATCAGGCTTGGTATAATAGCTTGGGGCTGGCGATAGCAGGAAACCATTATTGCCCCTACAGGTGAAAGGTCTTAAGGTGCAAGAGGGTGAAGTAGTTACGAGAACCTGGAAATAGCAGGGCCACTGATAGGAGCTGTCATTGTTGATAGAGGTACACCAGGCTGTGGCCCTGCAGGTCTCCTGATGGTGTTTGCTATTGACTTAACCCAACGGGGAAGCTGGAGGATTAGGAAGCCCAGTACACATGGATGCCAGCCACCTGGTGGCTGAACCAGGGTGGAAATGCATAGAGAGTGGATGTGGGGTAGGGGGGCCAGTGTAAAATACCTTGTACCCTTTCCATGCAGCAATAGTCTGCCATGTTAATATTATTTCCACAAAAGCCTCCCCGTTGTGTGCATGAAAGGACATTATCAATTGAGTGAAAAGACAACCCATAAAATGGGGGAAGACATCTGCAAATCATGTATTTGATAAGGGAGCAATAACCAGAATATATATAGAACTCCTGTAACTAACATCAACCAAAAAATGCAAGGCAAAAATGGGCAAAGGGCTTGTACAACCGTTTCTCCAAAGAATACATACAAATGGCCAGTAAGCACACGAACAATGGTCAACATCAGTAATTCAAGAAATGCAAATCAAAACGACAATGTGATACCACTTCATACTCATTAGGACATCTATGATCAAAAAAATGGGAGATAACAAGTGTTGGTGAGGATGTGGAGAAATGGGATCCTTCATGTACTGCTGGTAGGAATGTAAACATATGAGGATGCTGTGGAAAACAATTTCATGATTCTTCAAAAAGTTAAATACAGAATTGCCATATGAGCCAGCAATTCCACTCCTGGATATATGCCCAAAAGAACTGAAAGCAGGAACTCAGACATATACTTGTATACTAATGTTCATATCAGCATTTTCCAAAAGAGCCAAAAGGCAGAAACAACTCGTGTCCATTAAAAGATGAATGGGTAAACAAAATGTGATATGTATATACAATAGAATATTATTCATCCATAAAATGGAATGAAATTCTGACATGCTACAACATGTATGCTAACTGAACATATTTTGCTAAGAGAAATAGGACAGACACTGAAGGACAAATATCTTATGATTTTCCTTACCATGAGATGCCAAGAATAGACAACTTCATAGAGACAGTAAGTGGAATAGAGGTTACCAAGGACTGGAGGGAGGGGGGATGGGGAATTATTGTTTAATGGGGACAGAATTTCAGCTTGGGATGGTGCAAAAGTTCTGGAAATGGATGATAGTCATGTTGCACAACTGTGAATGTACTTAATGCCACTATATTGTACACTTAAAAATGGTTGAAATTTTGTTATGTATATTTTGCCCCCAGCCCGCAAACACACTCCCGACTCCCAAGTCAAAACTCACTCTGAGAGGATAAGGAGTGTTGGAGTCCTTAGGTCCCCACTATGGGGTTTAATGACCCTCTGAACTACCTACCTCATCATCATCTTTTTTTTTTTAAATCAGTGGAGAAACAAAATTCCCTAGCCTGACTCAAAATTTGTCACTAGGGTACTCTAAACCTGGTGGTTTTTTTGATAATGCAGTTTTGGGGACTGATAGCCTTAGGGAGGGGATAAATCAATTTTTTTTCGTTTTGGTAATGAGACCCCCAGAATGGCCACTGGCAGTATGCTGCCCCTATTGCTGGGGGCCAGGGGATAAGTGGCTCTGAGTGCCTGCCTGGGGACAATTCAAGGTCTCAAGAGGTTCCCAAAGAAACTGCTGTTCTGAGATTATTCATCTGATGGAACGATGCTGGTAAGAAAAAGAAAGAAATTCTGGTAAGGTTTGGCCTGAATCCTGCAAAGAGAAATGGCCTGGGGATAGATTGTGACATCTCTTAGTAGGTGGCCATGGGGATGAAAGGCACTCCTGAACAAACCCAGAGGGGACTTCCATGCACCCCCAGCTGAAGGGTGGGGCTGGGGGCAAGCTGAGCGTCCCCAGACCCTGGGGCTGAGAGGGCTTCATGGATTTGTGATCTGAGCACTCACACAGGCCCCACATTCACAAGGGCCCCATAGTTGGCTTAATGCTATGCTATTGCCATCTTGAAATTCTTAATAATATTTTAAACAAGGGGCCTGGCATTTTTATGTTGTACTGGGACCTTCAAATTGTGTAGCTGGTCCTACCTGGAGGGCACCAGCAGGAAGAAATGCCACCTGGAGTCACTGGGCCAAAGTCCAGGTGGGAAGGGAGAGGGACAGCAAGCACACAGCAGAGCAAGTGCCCCAGGAACAGGGGATGCCAGCTTTCCCATCAATCCCTGTAATGAGAAACTCTTACAGCAACCCCCAGACTCAGGAGCCAGGGAAGGGTGGCAGGTGGTGAGTGCAGCTCTGGCATCTACCTGTCTGGGCCTTCTTTGTTTTCTCCTTCGCTTTGTGCTTGGCTTTCACTGCTGCGCCAGCTAGGACCTGTGCCCATTATTCCCTATTAGAGTTTTCATACCTAGTATTACTACTTGTTGAAATTTCTTGTTTCATATTGCTTCTATCTTATCTCTTTAATTCTACTTGAGGTTTGCTTTAGATTCTTGGTCTGTTTGTTCTTGTTCTAATCCTTCTGTTTCAGATAACATGGGCGTCTGGTGCCGTTTGCTGTTTTTCTTCTGAAGGAGGGACAGTGCCCTGGTGAGGGGTGCCTATCTCCTGCAGCCTTGGCTGCTCTGTCTGGTATTGCTGCAGGGAAGTGCCCGAGGCGGGCCCCAGGCTCCCCAGGGGTTTCTCATGCCTTGTTACTACTGTCATTGCTGTTGGTTCCTGGAATCCCTGTGTCTCTATAGTTTCTCCAGCATGGATTTGGGAAAGGGCCCCAGCTCTGCTGCTCTGCCAAGTTGGCAGACGCTGAAGATCTCTTTCTGGCTCGTTTCTGAGTCTTGTGTAACCTATCTATGCTGCGTTGTAAATGGGTGAAACCTATTTTGTTGTAAGTTGCTAGGTATGGGTATTTCTCCATTTCACAAAGGGAGAATTCATTCTTTCAATTCATTCACAAAGGGACAATTAATCAACTGCTATTGCCATTTAATTACAGGATCCCCAATCATGGAGACTTACAAACAAGGTATGTGAGAGGAAGATGTTTCATTTCTGAATTCTGATTGGTGAAATTTTCTTGCAGTCTCATTGACCAAGTGCCAGGCAATTGTGTGGGTAAATATTCATATATTTTTGGAGAGGATATTTATGAATGAAATATTGTGAGGTCTACATTTTACTTTAAAATACTTCTGCATTAAAAAATAAGTTTAAAAATAAGAATTGTTAGTCCAGAGTATTACATTCACAAGACCATAGATTGTGGGAATCGTTCTTTTAGGGAAGTAATGTTTCTGTTTTATACTGCTTATTATCTGACTTATATTGTACATAGTCATGTTATTTGTTCTACAGAAATGCTATGACCTGAATGTTTGTGTCCCCCACCCAGATTCATATGTTGAAATTCTAATGCCCAGTGTGAGGGTACGAGGAGGTGGGGCCTTTAGGAGGTGCTAAGGTCATGAGTGGGGTTAGCGCCTGGTAAGGGGGGCTCCAGAGAGCTCGCGGCCCCTTCCACCATGTGAGGGCACAGGGGGAGGCACTGACTATGAGCCAGGGAACAGGTCCCCACAAGAATGTGACCATGCCAACACCCTGACCTTGGACTACCAGCCTCGTGAACTGTGAGAAATAAATTTCTAGTGTTTAAGCCATGCAGTCTGTGGTATTTTGTTATAGCAGCCTGAACAGACTAAGACAATAAATATTTGGCAATATCTCATTTAATGAATTCTGCAGAAGTAATCCTCATTTCAGGAGAGAGAAAACTGAGGCCCACTAAGCTTATGACTTGCCTGGGGCCACATACAAAACCAAGATAAGATCGTAGTTCTGCTGGGCACAGATCCAAAGCTCTTTCCACCACCCCATCCCTCTCCTTCAGGAATCAGGGAGTCCAAGTTTACCTGCCTGGTTCAGCCATTTCGCGTTCAGAGTACAGTGTCTACTTTCACAGATTCAGCCCTTCTTTGTTAATAGAAAATACATTGCAAAAGCTGATACAGATGTTTCAAGTCAAATGTCTCACAAAGTGGTTGCAATTGATGGAGTATCCGTAACTCAGGATAGTGGCTGTGCTTGTTTATTCTTTCCAGTCTTTTTATTTTTTTCCCTTCACCCATTCCTCCACAGCCCTCCTCTGTGGCAACCACCAGTTTGTTCTCTGTATTTATGAGCCTATTTCTGTTTTGTTTGTTTGCTCATTTGTTCATTTGCTATTTATTTTCTTAGAGTCCACATATAAGTGAAATCATATGGTATATGTCTTTCTCTATTTCACTTAGCTTAATACCCTCTGAGTCAATCCATGTTGTCACAAATCGCAAGATTTTGTTCTTTTTTATGGCTGAATAATATTCCATTGTATGTATGGTTGCTGGCTTCTCCCAGAGCAAGTGATCCAAGAAATAGAACAAGAAGGAAATTGTAATGCCTTTTATGATCAGTGTATGACTTGGAAGTCATACACTGTCACCTCTGCCTTATTCTACTCATTAGAAGGAAGCCACTAATTCAAGTCCACACTCAAGGGGAGAAGATTTAACTTCTAACTCCTGAAAGGAGAATCAAAGAACTTGTATACCTGTATTAAAACCACCACAGGGATATCTCCAGTCAATTTTTTTTAACAGAATGGGATTGAATTGTACATTATGGCTTTGTATCCTGCCTGTTTCCTGTTTGTGTTTATAAGCTCAGATCTCCTGGATTCAAATCCAGCTCCTCTATTCAGTAATTACATAATCTTGGGCAAGCTACTTAACCTCTTTACCTTAGCTTCCTTATCTGTGAAATAAAAGTATAATTAAAACATATCTGATAAGGTATTGGTGATAATCACATGAGTTAACACATTTAGAGAACTTAGAATCATGTCTGTCACAGGATAAGCAGTGTGTGTTAGCTCTTATCATATCACCAAAGATATTTAAAAAATATCTTAGTAGCTGCACAATGCATTATTATAAGGACATTTTGTATTTTAATTCCATTATTAGACATTTAGATCATTTCTAATTTTTTTTTATTACTGTGACACAATAAAAAATATATAATTGGTTTCTGCTCCCAGTTCCTGGCACAGAGCTCCTAAATCCCCTGGAATTTCCTGGGTAGTGGCGGTGTCTTTTGTTTTAATGAATTGAGTTAAATTGCAGGACACTCAGTTGATGTCCAGAAACTTGGAGAATTGGTTGATGTGGAAAAACCCCTCACACATCTGGTGTCAGAAGTGTTGTAAATAGAGAAATAGTTTTTCTTTTAATTTTAGTATTAGTAATGCTGTGACGAACATCCCTGTAGCTAAGTCTGTGATGTAGCAATGGAACTCTTTGGAACATACACACGATTCTGCATGTACTCTCAAGGCTGTTTGTGGAGAAAGGAGTCCAAAGCTTCCATCAAGTTCTCAAAGACATCGCTAACTCAAAAGATATTAAGACTTGTTTGTCTAAATTGCAGTCCTCAGCCATTCAGGTTCAGGTCCTGCGGTGTGGGATTGGAGATGTGGTCCTCAAGGTCAGGAGCATGGGTTCACACCACCAGGCTCCTGGGGAAGTTCGGAAGGCACTTTAATCACATTAGCAATGCATTCACGCATTGGATTTCATGGTAGATTATTTCTACAACAATTTCTGTAGGTGACTAATCTAACCACCTTATTCTTGTAATGAGATCAAGCACATTTGTGGCCCAAGATCTGTGGTTCTCCGGTCCATTGTGTCTGGGCTGATTCCCTTTGGGGGTTATGGTTTGATCACTCTGGTAATGTATTTGGTATGTGCTAAGCATTCTATAATATTCGTTGAATGAATGAATAAATGGAAGTGTTGTAAAAAGTGGTAATATATACAAGGAAATGCAAAGAGGAAGTGGCCTGTGTCAGGCTTCAGAATGATTGAGCTTTTGTGATGATGGACTGTAAGAAAAAATAGAAAGGATTAGGGGCCCTGATTCCTGGTGGAAAAAGGAGACAGCAATCAATGCTGCAAGGAGATGTTTAGAAGCGTAGGTTCTAAGCACCGGTGGTGCTTCAGAAGCCGGCCTCCCCAGGTGCAGACTTTTCTCGGAGACTTCACTGCAGCAGCTGCACAGGAACGGAGCCAGTGGCCCCTAATGCTTGCTGTGCAGCTGCACCATGTGGGCAGCTCATCTACAGTGTGCATCCCCCGACCCCACCTCCGAGAGTCTGACTTAGCAGGTCTGAGGGAGATCCCAGGATCCTACATTTCCAGTGCTGGTGGCTCACAGGCGACATATGTTCATTCAGGTCCCCCACACAGCAGATGCCAAGATGAGATTGGACATAAAAGAGATTTATTGGGGAAATGCCTATGAAGGATAAAAGGCTGGGAACCTGGGAAGGGGGTGCTCTTGGGCCCTGCTGCGGGTCTGTCACCTGTGATGGGGGTGATGGGCAGTGAGAAGATTTAGAGCAACTAGAAAGTTTAGGGGGAGTGTTGTGACAGGCTACCTGCAGTTCAGACACCAACTGCAGATTCAGAGGCCCCAAGACCCTCTCATGGTTCAAAGATTTGCTAGAAGTGCTACCAGAAATGGGTCCTTCGACTCATTGAGAGAAATGATTCAAGAATGGGTGCAAAAAAACGATTGAACATTAAGAGTTTATTTGGAGATTTAGAGTTTTAAGAAAGGACTGAGGACATGCCCAAGGGAAAAATAGGGAGCCTTTTCTATATGAAGGGAGATGAATATTCATTAAATAGGGTTAGGTTTCAAAGGGAACAGGTGGAGTCTTCCTGGAGTTCTGGCTTGCTCCATTGGGGAGGGGAGGTTTTTTTTTGAGTATATTTGTTTCTCCTTGGAACTGTCATGGAGGTGGGGGACATGATTTTTACTATATTAGTGAGTGTATAATGTATTTAGAGGGGAAGTCAGGGTCAGCTTCTCCATGTTGGAACCAGCCAGTTTTGGCAGGTCTGTTATTTATTTATTTATTTATTTACATTTTTTTAAATTGTGAAATGATTATCACAGTAAGTTTAGTTAACATCCTTCAACATACATAGTTACAAATTATTTTTTCTTGCGATGTGAACTTTTGAAGTTTTTTCTCTTAACACCTTTTCAATACACAAGACATTATTGCTCACCATGCAACGAACAAGTTCCAATACAGTGAACAAGCTCCCACAAGGTGAACAATGCAAGGAACATAGTGAACAAGTTCTCACAAGGTGAACAATGCAAAGGCAGTCATATCAGAGAAACTAATTCAGTTACTATAATCAATCAAGTCAACTATGATTATTCATATGATTTTTATACTTAAATTATAAGTGAATCCCACATTTCCCCCTTTTTTGTTTTAATTGATGTAAATGCATATGCATATATTTGTGGAAGGTACCAGAATAATGATTAGCTGGGCTCGGCCTGTGACATAGCTTGTCACAGGCAATGTCTCTCTCGTCTGGAGGGGTGAGGTTCTATGCCTCACCTCAGTTGGCCCCCACGTTGCTCACCTGAGGTCCCTTGCGACTGTGCCTGTCTTAGGTTGTTCCTCCCATGAGGAATCTTACCCGTCTCTGGCTAATGGCAGGTCTGTTATTTATACCCCCCCTCTGCATCCCCTGGGAACAGCTTGTTCAGAATGTGTAGAATGTAAGCAAACATCCGACCACAGTCCCTCCCTCTCCCTGCTTCTGTCTAGCTATCTGCCTTCTCTGCAGAAGGACTCCTGGAACTCAGCGAGAGCAGTTATAGTCGTGATGACAGTTCATTACAGGGAAAGGGTACAGATTAAAAGCAGCCAAGGGAAGAAGCTGGGGTGTAGGATGAGTCCATATAGGATGGAGTCCGGGTAAGTACCCAGAACTTTTGTTGTCCTTGTGGAGTCAGGACATTGACTTTGCTGGCATCCATGTGAGACAATACCCATGGAGCATTACAAACCAGAGGAAGCTCCCCTGAGCCCTAGTATCCAGAGCTTTTACTGGGGCCCCATCATGTGGGCATGAGTGACGAATTGTCTGAGCAACTGATCTCAGTCTCCAAGTTGACTGATGCTGCAGTCACCGAAAGCCCCTCCCTAAACCATACTGTTGTTCTTTCTGGCATGGCCAGCCCCCGCCCCATGGCCCATTGTTAACCATCCAGCCAGCCCAAGGCTCCCAGGCAAACAAAGATTATCTCCCTTGAGTCAAGGGTAAAGGCCAGATCCCTTTTTGGGCAAAATTAAATTCTTTACTCCATAGATAGGAAGAGTCTTAGTAGCGTGGCTCTAAGAGAGGTTCAGCCAGGTAGACTAGGGAGCCCCTGAGCCAAAGCTGCCTCTTAGCAGAGTCCTGGGTCTCACAGGAATGGCCTGCATTAGTACCGAGGCCCCACTCCCATGTCCCCATGCTCAGCATCGGCTGGGTGTAGGCCAGGGAAATGTGGCCTAAGAGTGAATGTCGGGGTGGACCCCAAAAGGCAGTAGCTGGGGCCTCCTGTCCAGCCTGTTCCCTGCAGCAGGAATGCTGAGTGGCACGTTTCCATGGCTGTCACCTTTATGTCCCCCGAGTTGGAGTGGACAGTGGAGTCGGAGTGAGGGGGAGCTGGCCTGCTAGCCTTGCTGCTGCAGTGGCGTCTTTGCTGGAGGTGACTGGCTCTCCTCCTCCTCCACTGCAGTTTCTTGGCTCCTGCAAAGTGGAAAAGGGTAAAGGCAGGGCTGCCAAGCAAGCCATGTCCATGTGGAGCAGGCCTGGCCTGCTAGTTCCCCTCCCACTGTGGAGCTGTAGGGGCTCTGGGCACAGGACACAGAATAAGAACAAAACAAGAACAAAAGAGCTGGGTGTGCGGGGCAGATTAGCTTCTGTGAAAGGGTATCTCCCATAGCTTCTGCTCTCGTGGCATCCCAGCAGCTTTCCCCCAGCCACACAGGGGAGAGCCTGAGGGCCTGTGGCTCAGGGTCTCCCACATTGTCAATGTCCACACAGCCGGTGACCAGCAAAGCTGGAGTGGAGCCACCCCATGAGTCTCTTCAAGTCTTTTATTGATTTCTTCTCCTTAGACTCCACAAGCTGCTTGGGCAAGAAACCAGGTGGGGGAAACTGAGATTATAGAGAAAGTGTGGTGTGCAGACCAAGCATGTGGAACCAGGAAGGCAGATGACTCAGAACAAACTGTCAGCATGGGGCGTGTGTGTGTCTGCCTGGCACAGCTGGGCCTGCCCCTCATTCTCTTGCCTCGTGCCTACTTCCTCCTTTGCTTTCACATTGCCTTAGCGCTTTCCCCCCTGGCTATCAGATCCCCCCTCCAACACCACCCCGGGGAAGGTGCGTCATGCTTTCCGGTTAAGAATGAGGAAACGTTGCGCACTTAAGAAACGTCCAGGCCTGCACCACCCGCCAGCAGCACTGAGCCTGAGGGTAAGGACAGGTGGTCGCGAGCCCCACCCTGGAACATTATGATCTTGGGGATACAAGACTGGACGTGGAGGCTGGCGTCCTGGGTCCTGTAATTGACTTTGCTGTTGATTATTATCATGGCACTTCCTAGATTCTATGACACCATCGATTGTTAGATGCACCATCAATTTAATAACTGCTTTTAGGGAGGGAAAAAGAAACGTGGTCACATCAAACGCACACATCAGTTCAAACAACCATCCTGATTTCAGGACTGTGAACACGTGAAAAACAGCGCATCTTGCAAACGGCCTTATTTTTTTAAAAGCAGAATTTATTAAAAAGGCTAAACAAGAGGAGAGGTGGTCTAATTCTGGGATTGAGATGCAAAACCAATTCCCACATTTTGGAGTAATAATATGAATGGACTTTTTACCATGTGTCATTGCTATCTTTTTGAGAGGAAGAGGGTTAGTTGACTTGATAGACACTCACTCAAAAGGATGGTATATTAGTGATATTTATAGTCAGCGAGCAGTGCAGGATTTAAATTGGTTACTAGATATTTGCATTTTTTAACTACCTAGCTGAAATAAGAGAACTCAAGGATATTTCAGTTTTAGAATAATAATAGCTAGTGTTCGTGGAGCATTATTTCTGTGCAGCTGCTCTCGGTAGCTCGTTTAAGCCACGGATATCCTATGAGAAGATGCTATGATGGGGCAATGAGGCACAGAGATTAAACAAGGTTCTTAAGGTCCAGTAGATAGGATGTAGACCTGAACCCAGGTGGTGTGGCTCCAGAGCCCACCTCTTGACTGCATTATACATCCTCTCTTAAAGCATAAGGGAGTGAAATAAACCAAACAAAACTGAGAATTTCTAGTCATTGCCTATGGGCAGAAGGAAATGTTGGTTTGGGCTAAAAGTAGGCGTATGCTGGTAAACTGGCTTCCTTCACTCCCCTGAAAAAGCCCTGGGTTATAACATTTGCCAATTTCTTTGGTATAAATGCTTCTACTGTGCCTGATTTCAAGATTCCAACTTGCTGGTAAAATTCCTGAGCGTTTAACAATTGCCTCTCAGAAACTGGCATGAGCTGACTCTAACATACCACTGGCTGAAAGTAATTTTTCAAGTTAATGTAGGGCAGTTTGGCCTGGAATGTGTTTTGCATGATTTCAGTTAAAACAACAATGGGCAGGACTTGGCATTTGTGTTCAGGGCTTGGAAATGGCCTTTCCTCCTCTGTGCCCCACCTGCTAACCAGGAAGCCAGCTCCTTGCCGGCCTCTGGGGGGTGAGTACATGCTTGCCACCACTCCCGGAACGTCCCAGACGGACGCCAAGGTTCCCATTCAAAGGGAGGCATTTGGTTGGGTCACGCTGAAGAAGGAGCACTTAACGGCTGCTTAAGTGCGTCCTTCCTGGAGCAGATTGGCAGTGGTGACACAAGTAAGAGGTTAGGAATTGGCAGGTGAGCTGTAGCCAGTGTGGGTAGAGGGAGAGAGCAAGCCTTACACAGCTAAATGACTGGAAAATATTTAGGTTACTGTCAGGACAGCTCCAGAAACAAAGTCATGAAGTAGGAGTCGCAGATGCCTACAGAGGCCAGGTGGATAACCTAAGTGGGCAAATTAGACAAGGTATGAAAAAATAGGGAGTGGTGGGAACTGTGGCAAATTGTTAAGTACATGTCCAGCCAGAAAACACTGAAGTGTTTTGTTTTATTTTGTTTTTAACATTATAGGCCAACCAAAATAGGTTCGTGAGCTGGATGCAGGCTTCTTTCTCGGTTCTGTCACCAAGCCTCTCCTCGCAAGTTTTAAAGGCCAGACTTGTAGGCTGTCCTGCCAGTATCCGGGGGCTACAGTTACTTCTGCTCCTGATCTGAGCAGCGGGCAGCAGGGTGGGAGGATAGTGTGATCTATCCATCCTAGGCACGTGTGTGCTGTGGTAAATTTTAAAACAATAATAAACTAAAATTTAGTCTGCTTTTTATTATCAACAAGTGCTGGCAATTGTGAACAATGCCCTTGATAAATAATACCTTCCTGAAAAAAAACCTTTTGTTGGTCTACATTCTAAATAATTGTTATGGTTACTGTTGAGTATTAATAATGTATATGTAAGCTTCAAACGAACACATTTAAATAATTTATGTATTAATGAACATGGTATTCTGCACAAAAGTGAATTTGAGAATGAACCCCTGACTCAAGTGGATTCACCCACAAGCATTTGTTTCCAGAATAAATACCTAATGATTAGGGATCCTTCAGTTCCAAACCTTGTGGAACCACATATTCCTGTGTTTAAATAATAGATGAAAAATAAACAATGGTAGCCCATGATTGTAAACATGAAACAGAATACTGCGTTAGTTCAATTTTGTTGTTCTATGTGACCATGCCAGAACTCTTTCAAAGGGCAATGTTTAAATGCTTGGATTGTTTTCATCAAGAACTGGGTGTTTGTTCTCAAGCAATGTGTCAAACAGTGCCAGTATTCATGGTTACTCAACCATTTTCTCTGTTTTTTTTAATAGAAGCAAAACTTCAGAAGTTTACCAACTCTAATAGAAATTTATGGTGAATTTTCTGAAGGCACACTAGCAAAAATTTTTGACCGTTGGAGACATTTGAAAGCAGCAAAAATTGATCCCAAGGAAATAAATACACAGACAGTATTGCAACTTCTAAAATTAATTGTGACATGGGATTTTTATGAATCTCTGACAAACCTATCCTTGTACTTAAGACTTCCTATTTATGTATCTGTTGATTCATGTAAAAGTTTTTCTAAGTGAAAATTGATTACTATGAGTGAAGATAGTTCAACAAACTGTCTATTGAACATGAATTTGTGAAGATAAGTTTTGACAACTTCATTAACAAATTTGTAGAGGTTAAGCCTGGAAAACAGAAAGTAGAATATTCACTGCAACAGACCAATATGCAGGTACGTTTGTTCTAGTTTTTTTAAAAAATTGATGTAATTAAAATGTACCAATGCATCGCTTTTTCTCTTTTTAAAAATTTTAACATGGATTGATTTATTTTTACTGCCATATTTATAGAGAGGAAGCTCAAGCTCAATAAAAGAAAACCTTTACTGTCAGTGTTCCTTTTCTGGCCATTATTATTATTATGTTTCTTTTTGTGGTTATTCTTGGAAGTTCTCATGCAGAGGAGGAAGACATTAAAAATGATTTGCCCATGGTGTCCCTGACATGCCACTGCTCTGAAGTCTGCCTTAGCCTTTCAGGCGAGGATGGCCTCCGGGCAGCAGAAACACCTGGGTCTCTCTAGGAAAGAGACCATGTGCGGAGGGGGTTGGTCCTCAGTATTTTATTTAAAACTTTTTCCTACACTGGGATGGTTTTGAGACAACTGATCCTGACCATTTAATGGCTTGATTGGAGAGTCCATCTGGGGGCCCAGAATGGGTTTTGGAGCAGCCAGGGAAATCCAGGTATTTAAAATTTTTATCCCATGGCTGAGGATTGGTGGGTCTTATTCCCACTTGAGAATACAAATATTGTGGGGGCCTTTCTTGCCACCGTTCCAGAGAGCTGACATGGGGACTTTCATAGGCACAATGCCCTGACATTGGATAAAATGATGGAGGTGACCTGCTCCCCTGCTGGCTCCTGGCCCCCAGCCAGACTGTTTTGCTGCTGGTTCTATCCTGGGTGTCTTTGCAGAATGGGAGGCGGAGACTTGCCAGCTTGATAAAGGGGCAGAATTCGGCAGCGAGGATGACCCCTAAACCAGCCGTGCAGACAGGGCTGGGCGGGGGCCTACTGCGGCCAGCCTGAGATGGGCAGAGATGGTGGCTTTCTCCGAGAAATAACTTGAAAGGTAACTGGTCCAAGATAGGAACCTTCCGCCCCGCCCTCCCCATCCCCTATCCCCCCCCCACTTCCCACCCCTACCCCTGCCTAGGCCCCATGAAGTCTGGAATTCTCACCATTTGAGGTATTACTACTACTAATATTATTACTACCACCATTTTTGTTTTGCTTCTTAGATAGCCTTGTGAATGCATAAAAGTGCCATCTGGAGGGACAACTACACTCACCCTCAAAATGACAAGGAAGACCAGCTTCTCAGTAGCCAGCCTGGTCACTCAGGGCCCTGGAAGCCAGGGCTGTGGAGCAGAGATGGATTTGCAAGGAGTCTGGGATGAGAGGAGATCTGGGGACAGAAGAAAAAGAATGGTAGGCGGGGAAAGGCCTGGGTTGCCAGGGCCGGGAGGAGGGCCCAGTGCCTGGGGTTGGGACAAGCCAAGAGACTAGTTCTCACCACTTGGCCTGGTTCAGTCCAGGAGTCTAAAATTGTTGTGTGCCAGGGAGAGCAGGAGGTGGCATGAAGACGCTGCAAAGGCAACTGATTTCTTCTTGGAAACTGTTAAGGTTATTGATATAAGTCATGATAGGCTCAAGGGCACTAAGTGATTCTCTCAAAATGAAATCATACTGCTTCTGCAGGTGAACATTTCTTTTTATTTAGACAGGGGTCTGAATCTATTGAGGTGAAAGCTACTGGGTCTCATTTCTGGAGCTATCTAGAGAGACCTATAAAGTTTATTGATTGGACTTACTTAACTTACACGGGCTAATAATAAAACAACCAGACCCATCAATCTGTCCCTAGACCCCCCCAAGAGAGTGATTAGAGGGTGGATTTCTTCCTCCTCAGAGAAGGAAGTTTATGGGAAAAGCCCTAAGGGCGTTGGGACAATAGATGCTGCACAGTGACATTCTGGGTCAGCATACCAGGGAGGCCACGTCTCACCCAGGTGAGGATCGTGGGGCAGGGACCCGAGTTCTCCGGGAATAGTCTGAAGGGAACTCTCCGGACAACAGAGCTGGACAGCTGCATCAGGAAGGTGGTGGGAAGCTGCAAGATTAATGTTTGACATGTGAGAAAGGGCAAAAGAATAAGGATATTGACACAGGGCAAGGGAGGAGGGGTGACTGGAGGGGGCAGACAGCCAAGATAACTGAGCAGTCAGCACACCTGCCTGCAAGTCTGGAGCAGGGCTCTCTAGAGCACATGCTGTGGGTCTGCCTTCGTGCCAGTTGGAAAGACTCGGAGAAGTTATTCGATCCGTCAAGTACTTCTCTTGCCTTGAGAAATAAGACATGTCCTTACTGGGGTTACTTGAAATCTTGTTGGAGAGACAAGATGTTCTCACTTCATGAGATAATGACCTGAAACTTCGGATGAAATGCGAAGTCAATGGCACACGTAAGCACTATGGGCATTTGGGAAAAGGCAAGCTCTGTGAGGGCTGGTTGGGGTGAGGAGGGTCTCAGAGGGAGGATGAGACTTGAGCTAGGCTTCCATAGTTCAAGAAGAGCAGAGGGGAGTTGGATGAATAAATCCCTGTCCTAGAAATGCAGCATTCATTGTCTAACTGGGCAAAGAAATACTTTAGGACTGTGGGATAATATACATAGTGGTTAAATGTGAGAGCTCTGGAGTCAATGTTTGGTTCCAGCCTGTGCTTCACCAATTACTACCCATATGGGCAAGTAACTTAACATCTACAAGTCTTAGTCTCCTCGTCTATAAAATGGGGATAATAATAGTATTTATGTGGCAAAGTAGTTGTAAAGATTAAATGAGACTAGTGTTTGTAAAGCACTTAACATAGTGCCTGGAGCATAGAAAACAGCCAGTAAATGATAGTTTCTGCCATTATTATTATTAGTGGCGGTAATAACAGTATTCAGACAATGGCCAGTTCTGGAGTGTTCTGATTCCACAGAGACTGCTTAGAGGAGTTGATAAAGGGCAAGAAGAGATTCTCTATCTTGAGGGAAATCACATAGGGAACCATATTCAAAATCTGAACATGCCCTCCCCCAGTAGCCAGAGCTTCCATGGAGTTCCATGAAGTTATTTCTGTACCTTCTCAGAATGTCCTCCCTGACATCTGCCCTGATCAACCATCCCTCCCTTCCAGGGTCCACTGGAGCGCCTCTCCTCATGAAAGCTTCTCTTACAACCCCAGCCACCAGGTGTCTCTTTCCCTGAGCCTGTTGCCCTTGCCTCTCTGTGAGCATGAAATCGGAGTGCCGACTCATATCTTGTTGAGTCTCTTTCATGGCTGTGCTGCATTTTCCCAGTAAGGTGTGTTTCTCAAAAGTGGAAACTGAGCAGAGCATGCACTCCCCAGACCTTAGAAGACTCAAATCTCACTGAGGCTACAGTGTTCTCCACTGCAATTGAAGGGTCTGTGATCTTTCTATCCCATCCCACCTCCATTTTTTTCCACCAAGTTTGTGCCTATTGCTCAGTTCCTGGACCCAGGCACTCTATGGGGTTCTGCTCTGCACCTCTATGAACTTCCCAGGATGCCTGAGCCCCGCTGGCAAGGAGCCCCGCTACGTGGGACCAGTGCTGTTAGCCAGGCTGGGCTTCTGTGAACGACCAGAAGGGAAGCAGCCGCCAAGGCTCCAGGGCCAAACTTTGAGCTAATTTCCGACCTTTTGGGGCTCTTCCCAGAGAGATAGCCTCTCTAGTGCCAAATGGGTCTTTATCAGTTTCCAATTGAGAGCTGAGTCCCAGTCCAACCCGACAGAGAAGGCAGACTGGAATCTTTGCTGGGAGGGCAGGGACTCACACCACCTTCTTGCTTTTCGTTTGGCTTTCCTTCAGGGCTGGGAATTCCGCTAACCCATGTTTTGTATCTTGGTTTTTAACAATTGTCTGTTTCGGAAGCAGATCATTGGACTCATTACTGTTCCTCCCGCCCCTGTTCTCCTACTCAGTGGGTTAGGCTTCAGTTGGGGGGAAATTAACATGTAGGTAATATTGCTGGATGGAGAGAGAGGCTTCTGGGCCTTCAAGGGATGACAGCGGAATGGGGGACAACTACATCAGGAATAAATCATCTTAAGTATTGTGCAAGGACAGGTACAACAGGTACATCATGCAAGGACAGGTAAGCAGGACAAGGACAACCAGTCGTATTAGAAATGACAAAAACTCACATCTGGCCTCAAGGAGAGGCATTCTGGCCCAATGTCATGCAGATTCTCTATATGTGTCCTCCAGTCCTGGCTAATATTTCTGCAGCCCATGCTAGCCTCTTGGAATTGTAGGTGTGGTCCTTACCTAGAACCTGAAGGGCAAGGAGAGGAAGCCCAGGAGCCCACGGAAGAGGTGAGCACTGTGGTACCACAGCCAGCAGCCAGCCAGCTTATCACCTGCAACACAGAGATAAGTGACCCCGGTTTTCACAGGGCCTCCCTGAAAGGCTGGAGAGCTGAGAAAGATGTAATGAGGAGAGAATGCAGCTCTGGGTTTTAAATGTTATGTGGCTTAGAGAAAAAAATAGGTTGAAGAAACTCTGAGAGAAGACGATCTTCTTTTTTGAGGCATATCTAGGAGTGCTGGCTTCCCATAGCAATAATTACATAAAGGGCCTCCTAACCCTTTGAGGGATGAAAAAGAAACCAATCCTCAGGGCAATGCCCAAGCCCCCTGAGTGACCCTGCAAGCACGTTCAGGGCTGGGAGAAGGAGCAGGGGTTCCTCGCTGACCCTTTGCTATCAGCTCTCCTTTGCTTTTCCCTGTGCAGACACAAGTCACAGGACTAATAAGCCCCCAGAACAGGAGGAAATGGAATTCCCATAAGCAGTATTTTCCACAGTTTGGTAGAGATTAGCCAGGATCTCTCAGAGATCAAGAGATACAGGGGCCTGTATTTTTTTAAGGCTCCTGGTTGTATTAAAAAAAAGAGAAATATCAAAACAGAATCACAAAAATTGTGATTTTTTTGAAACTTTGCATTTAATAAAATGGCATAATTTAATACCAAAAGCACTGAGTTATTCACAAGGTAATTATGGACTTTGGAAAAATGTTAATTCATAATGTACTACAGGCAGCCTTATCTGGTAATTGGGACACATGTTTTAGCTGTATAAGGAACATCATCTTCTTTCAGTGTTATCAGTGTGACTCAGAGACTATCCATGTAATCGCTTTTGGAAATGAGACAAAACACTGAATTTGAGGCCTTTAGCTGTCCTGGGATAAATGGTTTCCCCAGTGTAACCCCACCTCTTGCTCCATCCCACCCCAATGAGAGTCCTGAGTTTAGCAGAAGTAAATATTTTATATAAATGCAGCATTTTATGAAGATTTGGAAGCCTTAGAATATGTAATAAATATTTCTTTGTTGAATTAGAGAAATACTAAAGAAGAGATTATTATGGCTTCTGGACAGCATTTTGCGTGGGGATGAGAGGGTGGCAGTCCCTTTACCTCCAGGGTGTGAAATGAAAGCTTTGCTATGAGATTCAGTTATACACATGTTATCTCCACGAGAAGCCTAAAAAGACTGAGATAAAATGCTAAAGGAAGGGAAATAGTTGTTTTTTACCAGTGGATATGTGTGACAGCTCTTGTGAGTCACTTCAGAGGTATGTCTTGCCTCTCTCTTATTCCAGCTGTGTCCAGTTCTGTGGGGTGCCAGCCCACTCCCATAGGTGCAGTGGTACCCACCTCAGGTCCACTCTTTCTACTCCTTGCTTTCTGCCTCTGGGCCCCTGAATGACTGGGAGTGGTAGTGATGGTAATGCACTTGGCACTCATGCTTGGGCAACATAAACATCCACGTGGAGAACTTTTGCCCAGTGGCCTGGGGAGCAATGGAGAGCTGCTGTCCCCTTTCTTCCTCCTTTGATAGGTGCTGAGATACCTTTGAGACAGCATCTCCATGGTCTCCTGAAATTGTACAAGCAGGAATCTGTAGACATGGCCAACTCCATAACATAGGTCCATCTTAGTCCTTTTTTCTTCCCTCTTCCCTCCCCTACTTCTGCACTTTTGCCCCTTTGATCACATTCCCCAGGAAAAAGATTGCACTGTCTTAGGCAAAACCCAAAACCTTCTCATAAGAGCTGGTGGTGTACTTGATCTTCCTTTTTCTATTTTCTTGCAGTTGATATTTTGAACCTAAATACAAGATTTGACATGGAGATTTATTATGTGCCATCTGCTGAAATGTGTTTTAATTCTGATTTTGTCCTTTAACAATGTT
This sequence comes from Smutsia gigantea, assembly GCA_032199065.1. Lineage (NCBI taxonomy): Eukaryota > Metazoa > Chordata > Mammalia > Pholidota > Manidae > Smutsia > Smutsia gigantea. The sequence goes on from JAVSCE010004246.1 coordinate 86,017, forward strand.
AGCTGTCCTTCCTAGCCTTGAGTTATCTATGAATTTGTTCATAAAATGTATTGACTTAAAAAAAAAGCTATCAATGACCAACCTCTGCAACCTCATCTCATGCTTCACTCTCCTTGATAACTACCCTCTGGCAGCCTCACCTCCTACAAGTGCACAAATAGGCCAGGCTCTTCCCCATCGGGGTCTTGCACTTGCTATTCTTTCTGCGTAGAATACCCTTCCCTCAGGCTCTTCATGTGGACATCTCTTTGTCATACTTTAGGACTCAGTTTAAATGTTACTTCTCAAAGAGGACATCTGTGGCCATATCAGAACACTTACCCCAATCCACCAGTACCATGGATCCAAGCATTAGTTGGTTTTTTTTTTTTTATTGCTTATTGCCCTAATTAGAATGAAAGCTACAGGAAGGCAGGGATGTTGTTGTCTGCATTGCTGTGTCCCCAGCAGAGAGCCCAGGTTCTGACACCTGGCAGGAGCTCGGTGGACATTTGACTCATACTCTCTGCTTGTGTCCTGGATCCCACCCCAGTTCAGCTACTCCAGGGAATTGCTCCTCCAGTCCTCCCTCCTCTCTCCAGTATCATCGTTGTCCACCTTTACTGAGTCATTCTGATCAGCAGGCAAACCTGCTGTAATTTCTCCTGTTTTAAAAAGCAAAACAAAACAAACTGTTCTTGGCCTGCGCCCTCTTTCAGTTGACACACTACGTATTTTATTTATTGCCTGTCTCCTCACTAGATAAGAGGCTCCACAAAGGAAATTTGCATCTATTTTGGTTTTTGCTGTATCCCTCGTGTCTCAAAAGTGACTGGCACATAATTGGCACTCAGTAAAATTTATTGAATGAATGAATCATTCTGCAGATTGAATGAGTAAACCAATAAAGCTCTTTTCAATTAACAGGGAAAAAAATCAGTCTTTATCTTGAGTGATGTCTAAATAACTTAAAAGATCAACATTCAACTAAGAAAGCAAATATATATAAGACAGCTTGGTAGAGATATACGTTGGCTATCTAATTGTGTAAGTGATGTGGGGACGACTTCCCTTTCATTCTCTGATGTTGCCTTGTAATGTGGAAAGCTCAAAAGCACAGGCTAATGCAGAAAGACTCCTCGACATTCAGATGATGGCTTTACCTGAGAGATGGAAATGCTTAGACCTAGAGGGAGTGATTTTCCCAAGTCTGTTTTCTCCTCTCTAATAGTCTAGAGTGAAATCCTCCACAAAACATATTCACATAAATACCCAATGGTAAAAAAAAAGTTCTTACGCTTGCTTAGAAACTGGGTACCAGGAAGTGCTTTCTGGAAAATTGGAATGCAATAATCATGCCAGCCAGGAGGTGGCGACTTGCCTTTCTCTCCAGAGGATGACACTCTAGGCAGCCACTGAAGGGCAGAGAGCAAATGGGACCTGGCCAGTTCAGCAGGCTGGGTCAGCCAGGGACATCTAGGGAGGAGAGCCCCCGAAACAGGGCTCTGCTACAGAGTGCCTCATTCTTGTTGACTGGATCCCCATGAGTGAAATAATTGTTGCTGAAAAAGATATATTTTTAAGCCTTCAGATGCCAGGGCAACTACAAATCCAGGATGGTTGGCAGGTACAGTCAGGATATTTATCTCAAATTCAGGGAGCTTGAGAATCTAGGACAGCTCCTTGGCAACAGGTCCTTTTGTTAGACTCTTCTTAGGCTTAGGCAACAGCCTCTGGGAGCCAACCAGCTTTTCTCCAAGATGGAGACTCAACCTGGCCAGCATTCTACAGGAATCAGGCTTTGAGGTTCACCCTTACACGCCTGGGTGTTAAATTTTGTGTGAGGGTTGAAGGTGGGGGATATGTTGATAGATATTTAATAGTTTCTAGGGGGAAAGTCCATTGTTTTCATCTGTCTCTCAGTTCCAGGATTCAAAAAAGGTTAAGAAGCTACTCTAAACGTTTACCCAGATTTTCTCCCCTAGAAGTCTCACTGATTCTTTACCCCAACAAGTTCCCTGAGGTACTCCAACTATCCATTTTTCATTTAGAGGTGTATCAGTCAGGGACTGGCCAAGAGAAAGAAACATCATCAGTTAACTGAATAGAGAAGGTAATACAGTAATTTTGGCTAAGAAGGAAGGTGTTAACTAGGTAACTAAAAAGGCAAATAAAGGACACTAGCATATCACAGAGGTAGCAGCGGCAGGAACAGACACCACCCCTAGGGCTGGGGCGGGAAGAGGTGGGAATTACTAAAACTTAGAAACCTAGAATTCAGACTCAGACTTTGAGGAGGAGGCCCTGCTCGGCTGAGTCGGTGTCTTCTGGGGAAGGGAATGTGTTGAGGCTGATGATGTAAGAGTTGGAAATACTGCTGACTGCCTGCAAATGCTGCTACAAGAGGGAACGGCCCCTGCCAGCTGAAGAGGTGAGGCAAAGGTGACCTCTATAGGCCCAGGAAACCCACAGGAGGCAGACAGTAAGGAACTAGTCCCGTCCTTCTCTTCCAGCCTTGAGGTCTCCCTCTAGTGCTTCCCGTTAGAAGAGCTAATATGGAACCAGCTGTGGGGCCGAAGTACGGTTTGGAAAGTCTCAGCCCTGCGTCACAAGGCTGGGTACAGAAGCGTGGGTTTGGAGCTAAGAGATAAGAAGTTCAGAACATTTCCCAAAACATTTTGTTTGCTGTAATATTCACAGCAATTATCTAATCTATTCATCCAAAGAGATTCAGGCTCTTAATAGACTCATCATTGGGCAGTCTCTGGGGGCACATATAGTGGATTTTTAGACTGTTTGGGAACATCAGTGGTAAGGCAGTAGTAGCCATTTGCCTCCAGCATTTTGCAGCAGTAAGAGCAGTGGTGCCTCTTCCCATTCACAGTCTCTGGTCAGGACGGGTTCTTAGCTGGGTGGGGACTTCTCCACCATGGCTCCACAGTGGCTGTGTGCACTGGCCTATTTATCTAGCTGGTATCACCTTGCCAGTGAAGTTCTCTGGGATTCTGAATCAGAGTCCAACTCATAAACCCACACTTTTCTTGGGTACTAGGAAATCTCCCAATATTGGAAATATGAACAGTCATCATGCTGAATAAACATGACTCATGGAGTGTAATCAAAGCAAATGTTTTAGTCTCCCACTATCTTTTCTCATTTGTTCAGGGGAGCAAGCTCTTCCCCTGCACCATATAAACTTTAGGGCAAGTCCCATAACTCTCTGGTCACACTTAGTAATACTGACAATCCTCTGATCACTTCAAAACACAGTATAAATTTAATAATTGAAATATTCAGTCTTGTAACTTCTTGCTAAATTTAAGGTTGAAGCTTCCTGCCTGCTCCCAGCTCAGGATTATTGAAATGTGGAGAGAAAGGTCTCTGAGGGAAGGGATACATGGTCAGCTGCCAACATTTCTCTCTCTCCTTCCCCAGCTTACTAACCAGACTCCTGACTCTTTTCAAAGTCACAGTTCTAGAAATGAGAAGAGGTGAAGGGAGCAGGAAGGTTCTTGCTTGACTGGCCTTGGCATGTTGATTTAGCATCTGCCATCTCTGGACTTGCAGATGTTGAAAGATGACTCTTACAGGCTCTTTTTGATGATCTTCACTCCTAGTCACTGAGGATCTCTTCTCTGAAGTTTCCTTCCTAGGACAAATGCTCTCTACTGCAGCCACTCACTTACTCACTCCTTCCTGGGCCTCTATGAATGTGGTGATACCTCAAACTTGTCTCTGAGAAGATGTTTGTTTGCTCTATGACACTATCTTGGACAGATCTAAGATAATGTCTCATTGCTGTGGTGGAGGGCTGTGGGGAGGGGCTATATGCTACCTTCTTATATTCAGTCACAGGACCTGCAAATTAAACTGAAAAAAGACAGACTAACAGGAGAAAAGGCTTATTTTGTGTGCACATGGGAGGGGGGGTGCTTCACAGAAAAGAAGTGAAAATCCAGAAAAGTGGTTAAGCCTGGGGGATTATATACCATTTTAACAAAGGGTGATAAGCTGGAGAAATGACAAGATGAAGCAGGTAGTGACTGAACAAGAAGGTCTCCATTCTGGAATGAGCCTCCGTCCGTGGAAGTATGCCTGATTTGAAAACATATCCTTAGAATAGCACCTGATCAAGCACAAGTTTTAGGTCACTTGACCTGTGAGAGTTTATTATTAACATTCCTTTTTTCTGAAAGCCTCTATTCTAGAGCATCAAAAGAAATCTTTTGACTAACAGACTGTGAGATTATAAACTGACATCTGTTAAACGTCAAAGCAGTGCCTCATCTTGAGACATACTGGCACGAAAACATAAAGAAAAATCAACCACTGTCATATCTCCAAACCTCTAGACCTTCAGAGACTGCCTTTATAAACCCCACACCTCCTCCTTTTCTGTGGGCCTGACTTCTTTCCATCAGCTCCTTTGTATACAAGCTGTCTCTCATAAACTCTGTCTGCTATCTTTCTTTTGAGTGGTGTTCATTTCTTTATAACATTGAAACTCAAAAACCTAGTCTTTAGGGCTCTGGTAACCAAGACAAGTTAAAGGGATCTGGGCTTCTAGGGATGGTACATTTTGGGAAGGAATATATACAGCGGAAACTAATGGGAGAGAAGTGTTGTTTTAGTGAGACTTATGCAGATTCTAGCCAGTGCTTCCAGTGATTAAGCAGGAGAAGGGAGGAGAAATATATGCCCTGCTTTTAAGAAGAAAGAAGGAGAGCAGAGAATTCCTTTTTGTCTGCCTTTTCTTAGTTGCCTTTAGCTCAAAATAATCCTTCTGTCAAAGTCGCATACTTTGGGGTGGCATATTCTGATCCTCTTTGCTGCCAACCCTTATCTTGGATGAAACCCATGTCTGTCCATGCACGCACATGCCTTCTGTTGTGACAAATCTTGGGAGAACCAGCTATGATAGCTACCTCCTCCTGACCTTCCCCTTACTCCACAATAAAAGCCATAGTTAGCCCATCACTTGTCCTTTAGACTTTTCAGGTGGGAATTGGATATCTGCACTGTGTCCCCTAAGCTACAAGGGGCACATATGAAGCTCTCTCAGTGGACAAGTTGAATCTCCTTTCTCCCAGCCTGCAACAAGGGCCCTATACTCCTCTCCCTCTTATGTGGGAGTGGGACTCACAGCACACCAAAAACTTTGTTCAGAAATCCTCTTTTCTCATCTCCAACTCCTAGCCATTTTATCACCACGAATGAGGGGTACACACAGTCACAAATTGCCTTCCTTCCTGCCAAAGCCTGCATGGTGGTCTGGAATGTGATCTCTGTTGCCTTCAGGCTTTAGTAGAAACTTCTGTTAGCATCTTGTTACATGTGCACGTTGAAACAAATGAATAAAGTAATTGGGTTGCTTTATTATCCGCAAAGCATCAATATTCTTTTTTTTAATATAATTTATTTTATTATCATTAATCTACAATTACATGTGCAATATTACGGTTATTAAACTACCCTTCATAAGGTCCCTCCCACCAACCCCATTACAGTCACTGTCCATCAGCATAGTGAGATGCTATAGAATCACTACTTGTCTTCTCTGAGTGGTACTGCCCTCCCCGTGCCCCCCCAACATTATATCTGCTAATCATAATGCCCCTTTTTCCCTCTTATCCCTCCCTTCCCGCCCATTTTCCCCAGTCCCTTTCCCTTTGGTAACTATTAGTCCGTTCTTGGGTTCTGTGAGTCTGCTGCTGTTTTGTTCCTTCAGTATTTTTTCTTTGTTCTTATACTCCACATATGAGTGAAATCATTTGATACTTGTCTTTTTCGGCTTGGCTTATTTCACTGAGCATAATACCCTCTAGCTCCATCCATGTTGTTGCAAATGGTAGGATTTGTTTTCTTCTTATGGCTGAATAATATTCCATTGTGTATATGTACCACATCTTCTTTATCCATTCATCTACTGATGGACACTTAGGTTGCTTCCATTTCTTGGCTATTGTAAATAGTGCTGCGATAAACATAGGGGTGCATCTGTCCTTTTCAAATTGGGCTGCTGCATTCTTAGGGTAAATTCCTAGGAGTGGAATTCCTGGGTCAAATGGTATTTCTATTTTGAGTTTTTTGAGGAACCTCCATACTGCTTTCCACAATGGTTGAACTAATTTGCAGTCCCACCAGCAGTGTAGGAGGGTTCCCTTTTCTCCACATCCTCGCCAACATTTGTTGTTGTTTGTGTTTTGGATGTTGGCCATCCTCACTGGTGTGAGGTGATATCTCATTGTGGTTTTAATCTGCATTTCTCTGATGATTAGCGATGTGGAGCATCTTTTCATGTGCCTGTTGGCCATCTGAATTTCTTCTTTGGAGAAGTGTCTATTCATGTCCTCTGCCCATTTCTTAATTGAGCATCAATATTCTTAAAGCTTCCAAACCTGAGTAAAATGTCCAGAAGGGGTCTTTCTAGGTCCACTGGGGACTGTTCAGGTGGAGGTGACTGCAGCAGAGCTTCCCTCAGGGACTCAGAATGATTTCTTAACAGAAATCAACAAACAATTTCTAATCCCTGGTAAAAGGATGGAAACTCTGGGATTGCTCGGAGGACTGTCATCTGCCTCACTGGCTCACCACTAGCATTAAATGAGATTATATGTGCAGAAGTATTTTTTGTGATTTGTAAACTAGAAGGCACAGTGCACAGATACGCATGGGACTGTCATGATTATGGCTATTTTCAGGGGGCCTTGATTTTCTAGAGTTTCTAAAGACAGTTCTAAGCAGGCAATTGCAGCTCAAAGAGGAAATCTGGTCTTTAAAACTAGATCCAGAGCAAACAATAGGGCTGCTTGACAAGTGTTTCTGAGAAAAAAAATATACCTAGAGTTTACATTGGCAACACTGGGCGATTACTGTGTAGCTGGCAGGCAGAGCCCCACCTATGTGACCTTGGCCTACCTACCCTGGTGTCACTGCAGGGTGTTCCCCGATGCACCAACAGCTTCCTGCTTCTTGCTGCCGGCAGGTGTGCTCTGGGCCCTGGAGGCGGGTGGGGAGTGAGGCCCCTAGAGCAACCCTTACCCACAGGAGGTGGGTGCGAGGTCCTCAGAAACCGTTCTGGGGTTCCAAACAGTTTTTCAGAGGGTCCCAGACAGATGGAGCCCCTCTCTCACAGGTGGTAACCTGCTTCCTACTCCCTTTGTTGACTTGCCTCCCTTTTCTGCCTCACTTTCTCACAGAGCTTTCTGGGGTCACACCCCAATCAACTATTTGCAACTTAAATCTGCTCCAGAGTCTGCTTTGAGGGAAGGGACTCAAGCTAAAGTAAAGGGTCTGGTGGGCTTATCTTTGGCAGGAAAATGTAAATTGTTCTAACTGAAATCGGTGCTTCTTTGTAAATCTAGCTATTTTGTGTTACTAGAACTTAAATAATAATAACTTGTATTTATTGACAGCTTCCTTCATGTCAAGTATGATCCTAAATGCTTTTCACATACCTCATTCATAGGAGTCTTAGAAGTTGGGGCTGTTGTTCTCCCTTATTTTATAGATAAGGAAACTGAGGTCCAGAGACTTGCCCAAGGTCACATAACTTGTGTTAAAAAACAAAATTCATCCAAGTAAATCTGAAGATCTAACTAGCTTTATGAAGCGATTCATAAATCAGGCAGCATCCCCCCTAGCAAGTAGAGAGATGTCCGGAGGAATTGTACAAAATGGAAGGTTTTTATATACAGGAAGGTGGGGGGAAGTTATTAGTAAAAGAAAAGAAGGGATTTCACGTCAGGCCACTTTCTCTTAGGGGAAGAGCAGCGACCTTATAATGCAGATCACCCCAACTTCTTTCAGGGAACATGGAGAGGGTGCACGTGACAGATTATCTTCTCAGTGACGCTGACCAGAAAATTCCTCACTGACACATTTCTGGGGGAGGCTGAGACTGTAACGGGGTTTATTAAGCCCGGTGTGGTGACTTGGCTGAGCAGAAGGGACAGCATGTTGGGCCTCTGCCTTTCTTTTTAACAATTGTACGTGACAAAGCTGGGATTCTGACTCCAGCAATTTGATTCTAGAACCCACACTCTTATCTACTCACTGTACTTTTCAAACTACTGACCACTGAGGAGGCAAATAGCTGGGGAACCTTTCCATAGGCCTGTATCTGTCAGTGCACCATTGTTCATACTGTCTGAGAGGCCTCACTCCAGTTTGCTGAGAGACAGAAGGGTCTGAAAGACAGTGAAGACTGAATGAAGATTTGAGAATAGCAAACCTGAACCTCAAACTGAATCCCACCTCCAATTACCAGCTGAGAAATGTGAACAAATCACTTCTCTGACCCTCATCTTAAATATCAGTTGGAACATGGGTAGTGGTGGGCGAGTGAAAAATAACACCTGACTCATGGGCTTGTGGGGAGGTTGCAACGAGATGACGCTTGTGGAGCAGTGCGAAAACTCCAAGCCTGATGGGTGACTTTGTTGTGACATCAGACACAGGCTCCCAACTCTCCTCTGCAGATCACTGTCCTCTCTAGCCCACCTCCCAGGACCCGACCCTTGCCTGCTGCTTCCTTGTAGGAGATAGTGTGATGGGGGTGACGGAGGGTGGAACTCTGGAATCTGACAGAAAGGGATTTGAATCTCAGGATCTTTGCTATTTCTACCATTAAAAAAAATAGCCTTGGGCAGGTTATTTAATTTCTCTGGGCCTCTGTTTTCTCATCTGTAAAATGGGACTATAAAACAGGGCTGTGGAAAGGGTTCAATAGGAAATGCACACAGAGAGCTTTCCATAGGCCTGTGCCTGTTAGTGCTCAAAACATAGTATGTGCCTGTTGTTATCATGGATTTTATGATAGAAAAACCTGAGCCCCACCCAAAGACAGGAAAAGAAAAGGTTGATTTGACTGATTTAAAATCATATATAAGAAGAGAATTATTAGCTGTTTACCTCTAGTTATAAGAAAACAAGACAGCTTTAAACTGTAATTGCAGTCCTGTTTACATTCATATTCTACACATCTTACTGGTGAAAAAGATAAAACAAGGTTTGAGGAGAACATAGTTTTGGAAACCATCATTGAAAGCAACAATGATGTGACACAAAAGATATAATCTATAGACTGGATGCACATGGATTCCTTGAACATAAACAAAAGCTTTTATTTTTGAATCTTGCTCCCTCCCAGAAAAAAAAAAATCAAAATGAAAAGCGTGTGTGAGAGGAGAAGGGAATTGGGAGGATGTAATGTGCTGAAATTGGGAAAGAGACAGCAGAGCTAGAGAGAGCTCCCTCAGTATCCAGTCACGGATTTTGAAAGGAGCAGGGCAGGGGGACATGTGGGCAAGGAGGGCAAGACGACTGGGGACACAGGCAGGAAATGGTGAAAAAGAAAGCTCAAATGAAAGGAGGGTGCTGGCCTCCTATCTTGAGACAGGCCCTCCGATGGACTGATTTCCTCCTCACCCTTCCCAGGGGCTCACTGGAGAGACCTGCTTGTGTCATTGGGCAGCTCCATCTGGGGAGGTCTCTCCCTGAGCACTAGGCGAAACCTCAGCCTGGATGGGGGAGGGCTCTTGACTCGGATTGAGGAAGAATTCTCAAACAGGTTGGATGAGTGTAGGTGAGGAAGGAATTCATTAAAGCGAGAGTAGTAGGGAATGGCAGCAGAGAGCAAGGAAGAACTGAGGGAGGAAAGCCAACTTCATCGAACTCCTGCTCGGCATAGGGCAGATCCCATGCCAACTGCTGAAGCCAGGCATCCAGCGCCTGCTTGAATCTGCACAGCATGGGAACTAAGTCCCTACCACCCCAGCCAGGATTTGGGGGAGCCGCAGAGCACTGGATGTAGTGAGATTATGTTCTGAGAACTTCCCAAAACAAAGAAAGGAGATTTTTGGGCAGGCTACTAAAGAGTATGATCATACAGCTGCCGTCCTGTCCAGGTCATCCATATGATGGGAACTTACAAGCCTAGATCAGAGATCTTAGTAGCCCTTCCATATGTGTCTGAAGAAGAACAGAGGGAGTGAAGACTTGTACTTAAGTCTAGAAAATTGAATGAAATAGCAAAGTTACAAAGACACTACTGAGAAAAGGTGTCTCTTTTTAATCTCTAAAGAGGCTTGGAAGAGTACAGAGACAAAATGCAGTAAGTTGAGCAGTAAGAAGACTTCATCTAAGGCAAAGTACACCCTTGAAGAAAGTGGTGAGGGCAACCTCAGAGAGAGGTGTGCTTAGAGGCTTAGGATTCTGCTTTAAGACTTTCAAGAACGGGGCAAAAGGCAGGGGGTGGACGGGTGCATAGGTTTGACATGTGGTCTCATGATGTCTATCTCTGGTGAGAGACCTTATGTCATCACCCACAGTCTGTCCTCTAGATATTCTGTAAGATAAACCAACACAAGGAATTTCTCAAGCAGTGGGGACATATCATTTAAGACTACTTGCTCTGCCTTAAGATGGGGTCGGTTATTGGCTGATTACCATCAAATATGTTAGGAATCTTATTTCCTAACTCCCTGGCTTTTTAAAATGGAATCTTAGCCTTAAGATGGAGTCTCTCCTGTTCTTACAATACCTTTTATATCTTGGTATTTTTCATATAGGCAGGAAAAACAAATCATGATGCTTGTTCCATGTCCCTACCATACATCACTTGGTCTCCCCAACTCCATGTTCAGGAGGGATTAAGTGCCTGTTGGAGACTCAGTGCTTGTTAATTTTCACTGTATAAAAGAAGGGAGAGAAGCCTGACATTTGCCAACCCCTGAAAGTGAAACAAACAAGGGTTCTTTGCTTTCAGGGCCATATCCTGAATGACAGAGGTCAGCGTTTGCAGCTGATCCACGGGGGCGCAGGCTTCTAATTATTTCCTGGATAACCTGTTATCTATTAGCCATCAGGCTGCTTGCCAGAATATGCTCATGTCTCCAGAGTTCCCGGTCTAGATTGTGAGGAGCAGATTTTTTGTCTTGTTTTTTGCTTCTGGTTTTTTAAAGGGGAAGTAGAAATTGGAGGACAGGCCGCTGTGAGTCCTGTTGGCAGAAAAGTTGTCCTCTCCTCTGCCTGTAAGCCATGCACAAACTCAGGGCATGATGCCTGCCAATGCCCTTGTGAAACCCGGCTGTGTCTCCTTTTCTGGCTCCTTGATTCACATGCCCTTGGGAGACTTGGGTTTGTTGGAACCTTCTGGAAAAGCTCCTGAAGGAAATGTTTTCCTGGACTGATATCGTTTGCTTAGAGAACAAAGAAACTCTTCAAATAATCTTTTGTCTGGGGAAAGGAGGGAAGGGAGGGTATCAGAATTCAATAGGCTTGTTCTGTTGAGTAGGGGCAGAACTTGGCTGTCACCCAGGTGAGCTCAGTGTCCTCAACCATCAGTGACACCCATGGCCTCTATGTTTGATTGAAGGCACAATGAAATGTCATCAAATGGGAGTGATACACAAATATAAGGCACCATTCCTTTTCTTACAAGTGCAGGTTCATTATTTAAAAGTTTAGAAACTCTAGAAAAGAAAAAAAAAGCACTTGAAATTTAATTCCTCAGAGATAATCACTGTTGGCATTTTACCAAAGAAACTTCCTCTTTTTTTCCCCTAATTTATACCTATCTATGAAAAAGAGCTTTTGATTGAAAAAATACAATAGTACCCTCTGATCTTGTGGGAGTCTGGAGGTTAATATATCTGTCAGCACTGGAGTTCGGGATTAGCTCTCTATAATCCTCAGAGGATCAGTTTTATGAGGCTAAGATAGAGCAGGGTTCACAGTCCAACAGGACTTAGTGGTGGCTAACGTCCAGGACCTTTTGTTCTAAGCAGTTGTTTTCACAGATGTCCATGTGGAGAAGGAGGTCCAGATGCAGCTGCCCCAGAATGGAGAAAGAGTTCATGTCAATTCATGTGATCAAAGAGCAAGCAGGCAGATACTGGCCCAGCCCTCCCTCTGTAAACATTTAGAAAACAAGACAAAACATTCAAGACAACTGTTGTCACACATTTCAGACATTTGTTCAGAGAAGGGAAACAAATAAGGTGGTCCTTAGATTGCTCCAGCTTACTGCCTAGAAGCACATTGCAGACTGCAGCCCAGGGATGGGAAACCAGGCAGAACACAGCAGTCTTGCTGAGTTGAGGAGACAGACTGGGGAGGCAGTGGAGTTAGAATTTCCTGGGCAGAGTACCAGGTAGGAGGGAACTATACAGAGAAAGACCTCTAGAGACCTTTACAGGAGTACTCTAAGGGTTTGGCTGGATGCAAGGCACATGGGTAGGCTCCGTGAGTATGGACAAAGAACACCTGTAGAGGAAAGAACAAATACGGGGGAGTTATAGACTGAAGACCTCCAGAAGCTTGTATAGAGCTGGGAGTTATCTGAGCTCTAACCAGCTGGAACAAAGGGACCTCAATGAACATCTGGGATGTTCTACAAAGACCCCAGAAAAGTGAGGCCTGAGGAGTGAGTCCAAAGTAGCTCTCGAATAAAGGTTACTCTAGACCTGCTAGAGTAACCTGTTAGTAACCTTATTAACAAAGTTTGTAAACAAGCCTGGAAAGGATCATCATGGTCCATAAAAAACTTAAACTACCCGCCAGAACAAATTCAATATTCTTCGAAGGAAGACAAAAAATCAGACCTTTGACAGTAACTTTATAATAATCAGCATGGATTAAAAAGTTACCTGTCATGCAAAAAAGCAAGAGAAAAGTCAAGAAATGAGAAATATGACACAATTAGCAGGTAAGAACCTTAAAAGCTATAATAAATATGCTCAAGGATTTTTAAGGAAAAAAGAACCAAATGGAACTTTTAGAACTGAAAAATACCAACATCTGAAATGAAGAATTAGGCACTGCAAAGGAAAATATCAGTGAAACTGAAGACATAACCATAGAAACTATTTAAATAGAAGCACACAAATAAAAAATGCACAAAATGGACAAAGTTTCAATGACCTGTGGGACAATATTGCAAGGCCTGGCATATATGTAATGGGAGAACTAGAGTACGTGGGGAAGTAGAAAAAAATGTTTAAAGAAATAATGGCTGAAAAGGCTTTCAATTTCAATCCATAGATTCACAAAATTCAAGCATCCCCATCCAGGACGAACCCAAAGAAACCCATACTGAGGCGTATCATAATCAAATTACTGAAAACCAGTAACACAGAAAATTCTTTAAAATGGCTAGAAAGACAAAGAAAGCAAAGAAAAGGTTGCCTGAGGCCAGGAGGGGTCTAGGGGATTAAGTGCACAGGGACATAAGAGAACTTTTTGGGGGTGATGTAGTGCTTTGTATCTTGACATCAGTGGTAATGGTTATAGACAGTGTGTTTTTGGATTTTAGAAATCATGACCTCATAATAACACAACCAATTCCCCAATCCAACCCATTCCTTAACAGCATCTCCCTCTTCCACGGTAAGAGCAGTTTTCCAAAGAACCCTGGCTCCTCACAACAGCAACATATTTGCCCGATAGTTTCAGAATTGCTACTAAACTACTACAGAATATCCTGCTACAAAAAATAAGTTTACTAAACAAGGTTCAGGATGTTTTTTTTCCCTCTAGATTGAGTGTCTATAATCAGATTGTTGTGTTAAAAAATTACTTCGGTTAGTTCTCTTGTCCACTTCAGTGTGGTTATGTTATAAATTTAAAATACGTTTATGTATCTGCCACGGTCCAGTCAAGGGATAGAAATCACAGAACTTATTTTAACAGAGAGAATTTAATATAAATATTTGTTAACTAGGTATTAAGTTGTTAAGTAGGTAACTGAATAAGTTAAAAAAGAACTATAAGGCAGCTGTTCCCAAACTTTTCCCCGACTTTTTGATTCCAGGAGATTTTCATATTTTTACAAATTCCCTGAGGACCCCAAGGAGGTTTTATGTGGCTTAAATCCATTGATATTTATCACCAATATTGAAATTAAAACTGAGAACATTTTTACATTTATTTTTTAATTCATTTAAAAATAACAAGTGAGGAGTATATTTTGCTCTATAGCGTAAGTGCTTCCAGTCGTCATAAGAATATTGAAATGATATATACATAAGGATCAATGATTTAACAAAGTTACTAATTTTTACTGCTTCATCAAGGACAAGTCTTTAGTGTAACTGGATTTTTTTCCTGAAAGTTCATGGTGGTGAAAAATACAATGACTATGAGCACAGCAATGCTTTTATTCATACTAAAGGGCCAGCAATCTTACTCACTATTGCTTTTACGCTAGCAGTGCAAATGCCAACACAGTGGAAAAGGAAAAGAATGTCTTATTATTATTATCATGAAAATATTTTTTACCTCATGGATCCCTTGAAAGGCCTCAAGAATATTCCATAGGGATCCATGAAACACAGCTTAAGAACTTTTGCTCTAAAGTCTCATAGTAGCAATTGTAGGAGACAGTTACCACCCCTAGGGTTGAGAGAATAAAAGGAGGAAGTTCAAATTGTTAAGACATAGAAACTCAGAAGAAGGGACCAGCAGAACTGAAACTCAGACTTCCTGTGAGGAAAACGTGCTACTTGACGGGCTGGTTTCTGTGAGTTTGGAGGAAGAGGCCCTTAGAGTTGGAAACCAGAGATCTGAGAAGGTGAGTGCCGGTGCTTTTGAAGTGGTGTGATGAGGCTGGTTTTGCAAGTGTTGGAAAAACTGGAAGCTGCATTTCTTGCTGCTATGAGAAAGAACTGCCTCTGGTGGGGTAAAAACAGTTGCTGGAGTGAGGCCCACAGGAATGCAACCACGAGGCAAACAGGAAGGAACAAGTCATTTCTCCCTCCTCCAACCTCACAGTCTCCTCTCCTGCCTCTGGTAGGCAGAGCCCAACAGAGACTGCAGGCAAAACACACATGGTTTGTGGAGCCTTTGCTCCCACATCACAAAGCAGAGTATAAAAGGGTGGTTTGGGAACTGAGAGACAAGAACAGCAAATAAACCCAAATATAGGCAGATTTGGGTTTATTTGCTCTTGTTTGTATCAATAGTCTTCTATTTAATTTTTAAATTTAATTTTTATTTTTTGAATATGTAGGTCATTAATATGCTTCCCAAGAATCAATCAAAACTATACACAAAAGTATATTCAGAGAAGTATCCTCACTTCTCCCTTCAACTCATATCACCACCCCTGGTAGGTCATTTACTTCTTTGTTTTCTAGTTTATTCTTCCTATGTGTGTGTGGCTTTTTTTTTTCAAAATTAAGCACATATTTGTGTGTGTGTTTTCTTAGTCCCTTCATCTTTTATCCAAAAGTATTGTTTATAATTCTTTGCACTTGGTATTTTTCATTTACTATAATCTGGAAATCAGTTCATAGAGAGTTTCCACCATCTTTTTTTATAGTACTTCAACCAAACTCCATCATTTATTTAAACTAATTTTCTATGTTTGGGCATTTAGGACAGTAGGGGTTTTCTTGAAACTACAAATAATGTTGCGTGAACAACCTAGTGCATGAATACTTTTAAACTGTTGGAGGAATACCTTTAAGGTAAATTTCTAGAAATGGGAAGACTGGGTCAAAGGGTGAATTATCTGTGGTTTTCTTAGATATTGCCAAAAATTCCTCTCTATAGAGGTTATGCCATTTTTCATTCCCACCAGCAGTACGCATGAGAAGTGTTATCTTAGTACAGTTTGAATTTGCATTTCTGTTATTTTGAGTGAGATAGAACATTTATTTACGTTTAAGGGCCAGTTTTACACCTGGTAGCTGTTAAGTTCCTATTCATGTTTTTGCCCGTTTTTCTAGAGGGTTTTTTTATCCTTTCCCCTCAAGAAATTCTTTATATACTAGAGATTTTGGTCCTTTTCCTGTGATATGTATTATAAATATTTTTTCTAAATTTCTCATTTTTAAATTTTGTTTATGTTCTTGTCCTGCAAAAGATCAAATGTTTTGAAGTAAATTCAGCAATCTTTTATTTTATTGCAGGTTCATTTTGAGACCTAATTTTTCCCATGCCCAGGTTATAGAGGAGTTTACCCACATTTTCTTCGAATACTTGTGCTGTTCCAGGTTTTGCATTTAGATCTCTGACCCATTTGGAGCCCAGGGTATATTTTTCCAAATGGCCGTTTTTGTTATTTATCCACATATCACAAACTACCTCAGAAGTGTGTGGCTTGAGACAAGATAAGTTTTTTTATCTTCCGCAGCTCTATGTGCAGATCAGGCTCGGCCGGGCAGTTCTTTTGCTACTCTTGCTTGAGTTTTCTTGTACAGTTGCATTGTTTGGTGGCTGGGGCCCGAGCTGTTTGAAAGCTTGGTTTGGATGCCGGGACGGCAGGGTCTGTCACCTTCCCCAGGCAGTCCCAGGTCTTTGCTCTCCATGCGGCCTCTCCGTTTGGTCTTTCCAATAGAGTATCAGACGTTTCTTTTTCTTTCTTTCTTCTTCTTCTTCTTCTTTTTTTTTTTTTAACAATATTATTGTGATAGTTTTTGCATACCATAAAATTCACCTTTTTAAAGTTTATGCAGTTTAGTGGTTTTAGTACAATCACAGAGTTGTACAACCATCACCACAATCTAACGTTAGAGGATTTTTACCATTCCAAAGCAGTCATTCCCATTCCTGCTGCAGCCCTCAGCCCTGCTCCAGCCTCAGAAAACCACTAACCTCCTTTCTGGCTCCATGAATTTGTCTACTTTGGATATTTCATATAAATGGAATGATACAGCATGTAGTCTCTCTTGACTCACTTCTTTCACCAAGTGTAAAGTTTTCCAGGTCATCTGTGTTGTAACATGCATCAGAAATGCATTCCTTTTTATATATGAAAATGAATTCATCATACGGTGATACTGCATTTTGTTTATCCAGTCATCTATTGGTCGACATTTTGGTTGTTCCAACTTTTTGGCTATTATGCATAAAGCTTCTATGAACATCTTTGTGTAAGTTTTTGTGTGGACATATGTTTGATTTCTCCTGGGCATATATACCTAAGAGTGAAATTGCTGGGCCATATGGGTTTTTCTCCCTAGACCCGTTAATATGTGAATTATATTAATGGATTACTTAATAGTGAATTATCCTGTGTGCCTAGCATAATCCCCAGTAAATTATTTCTTGATGGTGTATCTCTGCGTTTCAGTTTTGTTATCTGTAAACTGTGGATAATAATAGTATTTACCTTATAATAATAGTTGTGAAGATTTAGTGAGATATGAATGTAAAGTGTCTTTCACAGTACTTAGCATATAATAAATGCTTGATAAATGGTAGCTATATATTACCACCTATAAGTAGCTTCTCCAAAAATCCAGGACATTTCCCACTCAGGAAGTCAGAACCACTAAATTTCTGTGCAGAGAAATTTTCTGTGGAGAGCAACGTACTTAGTAGTTAAGGGCTGTGATATCATGATACAACAAGAAATATATACTTGGTATTGAATTAATAACTTGTGTAGTTCCTGAGACAGAGCTAAAAACTTTTGTACTTGCTGAGCAATAGGGGTGATAAGAGAGTCTTTTGTTATTCACTCTAGGCCCCATTCAACCACACCCAATATTAGAGGGTTTGAACTTTCAACTCCACTACTGAACTACAGTAGCAAAGAGGGGCTGGAAATTGAATTAATCAACAATGTTCAATGAATTAATCAATTACACCTATGTAATAGAACCATAAAAGCCCTGCATGAAGGGGTTGGGAAAGCTTTCAGGTTGGTGAATGCATCTGTGTACCAGGCGGGTGTCCCATCCCAAACTCCATGGAGGGTAAGCTCCAGCGCTTGGGACTGATCTGGACCTTACTCCATGGACCTCTTTATCTGGCTGTTCATTTGTATCACTTATAATAAACTGGGCATAGTGTGTTAAGTACTTCCCTGAGTTTTGTGAGCTGTTATAGCAAATTATTGAAATTGAGGGGAGGACTGTGGGAACCCCCAATTTGTAGCCTAGTTGGGCAGAAGTGTGGGTCACTTGGGAGCCCATTACTTGCAGTTGGTCTCTGAAGTGGGGGGCAGTCATGTGGGACTGAGCCCTTAACCTGGGTAATTAGTGTCAGAATCAAACTGAATTGTAAGACACCCAGTTGGTGTCCCCAGAAAACCAGAGAATTGCTTGGTGTAGAAAACCCACACATGTGCTGTGGGAAGAGTTTTGAAGGGCTCAGGTGCTGGAATTAGGCAGACATGGGCTGGAATACTGGGGTTCCCACTTACCAGCTCTGGGGCTTTGAGCATGCTTTGCTTAACCTCTCAGAGCTTCACTTCTGTTATCTGGAAAATAGGGGTATTAATGTTGACTTCTATCAGCTAATGTATGATTAATTAAGTTCATTTACATGAAGCACTTAACCCGTACTAATAATAGATAGCGAGTTGGGCCTTGAAGCAGGGGAATAGTCTGGCAAAAGAAGGATGCTCCATGAGATGGCCAGACACTGACTCCCAGAGGAACCAACTGGATCATGATACACCCTCTCCTCTCCATTCTTCTCTCTTCTCAAAAACAGAATTCAAATTTCCTAGCAACAATCTGACTACACTGATGGACAGTGACTGCAATGGGGTATGGGGGTGGGGACTTGATAATAGGGTAAATGAAGTAACCACATTGTTTTTCTTGTGAAACCTTCATAAGAGTGTATATCAAGGATACCTTAATAAAAAAACATTTCCTAGCAACATAAAGCAGCTGGTCTGAGGGAGGAAGCATTGACCAGAGACTTGGGTTCTAGTTTTAATTCTTCTAGGAATGGCTGCTTGACCTTGTATAAATTATTCTATAACTAGATTAGTGGCTTTCAAAGTTTCGATCACATTGCAAAACAAAAAATGCCTTTTACACCATGGTCTAATACTTAAATATCTATATACATAACTGAAAGAGAGTTGCACAATATAATACTTATCCTTACTTTTGGAGTATTGTATTAGCTTTCTATTACAGTTTAACAAGTAACCACCAACTTACTGGTTTAAAACAACATACATTTATTATCTGAGTTTTGATGAGTCAGAGTCTAGGCACAGGTTTTTCTGCTCAGGGTCTCACAAGGTCGCCATCAACGTGTTAGCTGGGAGGCCGTCTTAGATGCAGCTCAGGGTCCTCTCCAAGCTTACCTGGTTGTTGGCAGAATTTATTTCTTTGCAGCTGTAAAATTCATGGCAACGTGCTTGTTCTTTAAGGCTAGGAAGAGAACCTCTCTTCTAAAGGGTTTACCCTTTTGATTAGGTGAGGCTCATTCAGGATAGTCTGTCTTTCTATTATTTCCAGGTCAACTGATTATAGCCTTAATTATTTATGCAAAATCCTTTCTTTTCCTATATAACTATCATAATCTTGGGAATGAAATCCCATTATATTTGCAGGTCCTGTCCACAATTAATGAGGCGATTACATAAGGTCATTGGGGGTCATCTGAGAATTCTGTTTCCTACAAATAGGATATACTCTGATATTTTCTACTCTTTCTTTTCCTTTAAAAATTAAAATTTTCCACCAATTAATGGGTGGGGACCATCAGTTTGAAAACCCTGAACTGCATGATTTTCAAGGGCCTAGAATCCATGCTTTTAAACACAGACCGGACCCTTGAGCATGTGGAGGTCTATGGCCAAAGGTGCAGGGGACAATTGTATTAATAACTTATGTAGTGAGCTTGAAGCTACCCGTGCTAACTTGACTGAGTTTCTTTGGCTCTGATCCTTACAGAAAACTCTCGTCCTTCCAAGTAGGAAGGTGAGCCTCTCAGCATGCTGGGAACTTTATCTGGACAACTCCCAAGAGGAGGGAACAATCAGGACAAGCCCAGAAGAAGCCAGCTGTCGTGGATTCTGCCTGGCTCATCAGCTCAAAGGAATGCCCGGGAGGCAGGGCGATGTGGGGAAACAGGAAACAGGCCCAGGCCAAGTGCAGCCACCAGCTGTGTAATGTGCCCCAGACAGTTCTCCTTTCTGGGCCTCAGTTTGCATCTCTGAGACAGGAATGTGTGAGGACCCATCCCATCCAGAACCTTTGTGACACTGAGAGGAGCCAGAACTGCCATTTCACTTGGAGGCTGAGGTAAGAAGGAGATCATCTCCAACTGGTGCCTTCATTCTGCGGCCCGGTGACCAAGTGCATTCCAGAAAAGTTCAGCTGTTAGAAGCCAGACCATGAACTCCCCAAAGCAGGGACGCGGGCCTCTGCATCTTTGGGATTCTGCCCAGGCATAGAGCCTGGCACCTAAATCTTTGTTTAGATGAACAGAGGACTCTGGAATGAGGTTTTTTGTTTTTGTTTATGAACTCTGGCCTCCTAGACCCCACATGAAAGGCACCAGCTTGGCTCATAGAAAGGATGGATCATGGGCGCTTCAGCCAGTGGGGCTGCGAATGTCATCTTCAAAGGAGTTTAAAAGAAATCAAAATTCTTTTAATTGAGATGCAGTTGGGACCATGGGATGGCGCTGAAGCTGAGTGACAGGAGACGAGAGTGCTAGCTTGTTGGGTCAGTCTGAGACCTCAGGAATCTGCAGAGGGTCATAGTACACGGTCTTCCTTTAGAACCACTCCCATCTCCTGCCTGGCTCGGCGGGGAGGTGACACAGGAATCCAGGAAGGGAGGGAGAGGACTTATGAGCTAACTGGGAAATGGGGACAGAGGGGTAGGGATGGGAGGAGGGAAAGAGAGAAGAAGCAAAGGAAAAAGATTGATTTTTTTTTTTGGTATAGTTAATGTACAATCACTTGAACAACACTATGGTTACTAGACCCCCTATTATCAAGTCCCCCACACATACCCCATTACAGTCACTGTCCGTCAGTGTAGTAAGATGCTGTAGAATCATTACTTGTCTACTCTGTAAATACTGCCTTTCACGTGTCCCCCACCGCTGCATTATGTGTGCTAATCATAATGTCCCTTTCCCCCTTATCCCTCCCTTCCCACTCCCCAGTCCCTTAACCTTTGGTAACAGTCCATTCTTGGGTTCTGTGAGTCTGCTGCTGTTTTGTTTCTTCAGTTTTTCCTTTGTTCTTATACTCCACAGATGAATGAAATCATTTGATACTTGTCTTTCTCCGCCTGGCTTATTTCACTGTGCATAATACCCTCTAGCTCCATCCATGTTGTTGCAAATGGTAGGATTTATTTTCTTCTTATGGCTGAATAATATTCCATTGTGGATATGTACCACATCTTCTTTATCCATTCATCTACTGATGGACACTTAGATTGCTTCCATTTCTTAGCTATTGTAAATAGTGCTGCGATAAACATATGGGTGCGTATGTCTTTTTCAAACTGCACTGCTGCATTCTTAGGGTAAATTCCTAGGAGTGGAATTTCTGGGTCAAATGGTATTTCTATTTTGAGTTTTTTGAGGAACCTCCATACTGCTTTCCACAATAGTTGAAATAGTTTACATTCCCACCAGCAGTGTAGGAGGGTTCCCCTTTCTCCACAACCTCGCCAACATTTGTTGTTGTTTGTCTTCTGCATGGTGGCCATCCTAACTGGTGTGAGGTGATATCTTGTTGTGGTTTTAATTTGCATTTCTCTGACGACTAGTGATGTGGAGCATCTTTTCATGTGCCTGTTGGTCATCTGAGTTTCTTCTTTGGAGAAGTGTCTATTCAGCTCCTCTGCCCATTTTTAATTGGCTTATTTGATTTTTGTTTAGTGAGGTGCGTGAGCTCTTTATATATTTTGGAAATCAACCCCTTATCGGATATGTCATTTATGAATATATTCTCCCATACTGTAGGATGTCTTTTTGTTCTATTGATTGTGTCCTTTGCTGTACTGAAGCTTTTTAGTTTGATATAGTCCCACCTGTTCATTTTTGCTTTTTTTCCCCTTGCCCAGGGAGATATGTTCATGAAGAAGTTGCTCATGTTTATGTCCAAGAGATTTTTGCTTATATTTTTTTCTAAGAGTTTTATGGTTTCATGACTTACATTCAGGTCTGTGATCCATTTTGAGTTTACTTTTGTGTATGGGGTTAGACAGTAATCCAGTTTCAGTCTCTTACATATAGCTGTCCAGTTTTGCCAACACCAGCTGTTGAAGAAGCTGTCATTTCCCCATTGTATATCCATCGCTCCTTTATCATATATTAATTGACCATATATGCTTGGGCTTATATCAGGGCTTTCTATTCTGTTCCACTGGCCTATGGGTCTGTTCTTATGCCAGTACCAAATTGTCTTGATTACTGTGGCTTTGTAGGAGAGCTTGAAGTCAGGGAGCGTAATTCCCCCTGCTTTATTCTTCCTTCTCAGGATAGCTTTGGCTATTCAGTGTCTTTTGTCGTTTCATATCAATTTTAGAACTATTTGCTCTACTTCATTGAAGAAAGCTGTTGGTAGTTTGATAGGGATTGCATTGAATCTGTATATTGCTTTAGGCAGGATGGCCATTTTGACAATATTAAATCTTCCTAGCCAAGAGCATGGAATGAATTTCCATTTATTAGAGTCCTCTTTAATTTCCTTTAAGAGTGTTTTGTAGTTTTCAGGGTATAGGTCTTTCACTTCCTTGGTTAGGTTTATTCCTAGGTATTTGATTCTTTTTGATGCACTTGTGAATGGAATTGTTTTCCTGTTTTCTCTTTCTGCTAGTTTACCATTAGTGTATAGGAATGCAACAGATTTCTGTGTATTAATTTTGTATCCTGCAACTTTGCTGAATTCAGATATTAGATCTAGTAGTTTTGGAGTGGATTCTTTAGGGTTTTTTATGTACAATATCATGTCATCTGCAAACAGGGACAGTTTGACTTCTTCCTTGCCTACCTGGATGCGTTTTATTTCTTTGTGTTGTCTGATTGCCATGGCTAGAACCTCCAGAACTATGTTGAATAAAACAGGGGAGAGTGGGCATCCTTGTCTTGTTCCCGATCTTAAAGTTGAAGCTTTCAGCTTCTCGCTGTTAAGTATGATGTTGGCTGTGGGTTTGTCATATATGGCCTTTATTATGTTGAGGTACTTGCCCTCTATATCCATTTTGTTGAGAGTTTTTATCATGAATGTATGTTGACTTTTGTCAAATGCTTTTTCAGCATCTATGGAGATGATCATGTAGTTTTTGTCCTCCTTTTTGTTGATGTAGTGCATGATGTTGATGGATTTTCGAATGTTGAACCATCCTTGCATCCCTGGGATGAATCCCACTTGATCATGATGGATGATCTTTTTGATGTATTTTTTAATTCGGTTTGCTAATATTTTGTTGAGCATTTTTGCATCTATGTTCATCAGGGATATTGGTCTGTAATTTTCTTTTTTTGTGGTGTCTTTGCCTGGTTTTGGTATTAGAGCGATGTTGGTCTCGTAGAATGAGTTTGGGAATATTTCTTCCTCTTCTACTTTTTGGAAAACTTTAAGGAGGATGGGTATTAGGTCCTCACTAAATGTTTGATAAAATGCAGCAGTGAAATGATCTGGACCAGGAATTTTGTTCTTTGGTAGTTTTTTGATTACCAATTCAATTTCTTTGTTGGTAATTAGACTATTCAGATTTTCTGTTTCTTCCTGGGTCAGCCTTGGAAGGTTGTATTTTTTTAGAAAGTTGTCCATTTCTTCTAGGTTATCCAGTTTGTTACCATATAAATGTTCATAGTATTCTCTTATAATTCTTTGTATTTCTGTGGTGTCCATAGTGATTTTTCCTTTCTCATTTCTGATTCTGTTTATGTGTGTAGACTCTCTTTTTTTCTTGATAAGTCTGGCTAGGGGTTTATCTGTTTTGTTATTTTCTCAAAGAACCAGCTCCTGCTTTCATTGATTCTATTGTTTTATTCTTCTCAATTTTTAAATTTCTGCTTTAATCTTTATTATGTCCCTCCTTCTACTGACTTTGGGCTTCAATTGTTCTTCCTCTTCTTGTTTCAGTAATTGTGAGTTTAGACTGTTCATTTGGGATTGTTCTTTTTTCCTGAGGTAGGCCTGTATTGCAATATATTTCCCTCTTAGCACGGCCTTCGCTGCATCCCACAGATTTTGTGGTGTTGAATTATTGTTGTCATTTATCTCCATATATTGCTTGATCTCTGTTTTTATTTGGTCATTGATCCATTGATTATTCAGGAGCATGTTATTAAGCCTCCACATGTTTGTGGGCTTTTTAATTTTCTTTGTGTAATTTATTTCTAGTTTCATACCTTTGTGATCTGAGAAGCTGGTTGGTACAATTTCAATCTTTTTGAATTTACTGAGGTTCTTTTTGTGGCCTAGTATATGATCTATTTTGACAATGTTCCATGTGCAGTTGAGAAGAATGTGTATCCTGTTGCTTTTGGATGGAGTGTTCTGTAGATGTCTGTTAGGTCCATCTGTTCTTATACGTTGTTTAGTGCCTCTTCTCTTTATGTATTTTCTGTCTGGTTGCTCTGTCCTTTGGAGTGAGTGGTGTGTTGAAGTCTCCTAAAATGAATGCATTGCATTCTATTTCCCCCTTTAATTCTGTTAGTATTTGTTTCACATATGTAGGTGATCTTGTGTTGGGTGCATAGATATTTTAATAGTTATATCCTCTTGTTGGACTGACCCTTTTATCATTATGTAATGTCCTTCTTTGTCTCTTGTGAATTTCTTTGTTTTGAAGTCTATTTTTTCTGATACAAGTACTGCAACTCCTGCTTTTTTCTATTAGTTGCATGAAATATCTTTTTAAATCCCTTTACTTTCAGTCTGTATATGTCTTTGGATTTGAAGTGAGTCTCTTGTAGGCAGCATTTAGATGGGTCTTGTTTTTTTATCCATTCAGTAACTCTATTTCTTTTGATTGGTGCATTCAGACCATTTACATTTAGGGTGATTATCGATAGGTATGTACTTATTGCCATTGCAGGCTTTATATTTGTGGTTACCAAAGGTTCAAGGGTAATTCCCTTACTATCTAGCAGTCTAATTTAACTCACTTCATATGCTATTATAAACGCAACCTAAAGATTCTTTTTTTTCCCTCCTTTTTCTTCTTCCTCCATTCTTTATATGTTATGAATCATATTTTGTAGTCTTTGTCTCTCCCTTGGGTGACATCTATTTAACCTTAGGAATACTTCCATCTATAACAGTCCCTCCAAAATGCACTGTAGAGGTGGTTTGTGGGAGGTAAATTCTCTTAGCTTTTGCTTGTTGGAAAATTGTTTAATCCCTCCTTCAAATTTAAATGATAACCTTGCCAGGTAGAGCATTCTTGGTTCAAGGCCCTTCTGCTTCATTGCATTAAATATATCATGCCACTCCATTCTGGCCTGTAAGGTTCTTTTGAGAAGTCTGATGATATCCTGATGGGTTTTCCTTTGTATGTGATCTTTTTTCTCTCTCTAGCTGCTTTTAAAAGTCTGTCTTTATCCTTGATCTTTGCCATTTTAATTATGATATGTCTTGATGTTGTCTTCCTTGGGTACCTTGTGTTGGGAGATCTGTGCACCTCCATGGCTTGAGAGACTATCTCCTTCCCCAGATTGGGGGAGTTTTCAGCAATTACCTCCTCAATAACACTTTTTAACCCTTTTTCTCACTTCTTCTTCTGGTACCCCTATAATGTGAATATTGTTCCATTTGGATTGGTCACACAGTTCTCTTAATATTCTTTCATTCTTAGAGATCCTTTTTTCTCTCTGTGCCTCAGCTTCTTTGTATTCCTCTTCTCTAATTTCTTTTACATTTACTGTCTCTTCTATTACATATAATCTGCTTTTAAATCCCTCCATTGTATGTTTCATTTCATATATGGAATTTTTTAATGATTGAATCTCCGACTTAAATTCCTTCCTGAGATCCTTTTTTTTTTTTTTTTTGTAGGAGAGCAAGGCAGAGGCTTTTATTTAGAGAGAAAGCAAAACAGCCGAGCTCCTGGCTCATGCCAAGAGGGGGCAAGAGAGCCCGGGGGTTGTGCATTTGTCTAGGGGTTTTATAGGCAGTTGAGAGACAAAGGAAGGGCTAGGGATGTACACCTGTTAAATGGTCCCAAATAGTTTTGAAGAAACACTAAGTTTCTTATTAGTCTTCCTGGTTATTTACAAGAACTTTAGTGCTCTGATTTCCTCCCAGGATAGCAGTTTCCTGATCTATGAGCATATTACTCAAGGCTGCTTGCTTTGCTCCCAAGGTGGGCTGAGTTACTGTCTTACTTTTTAACTAATTGGGTTTCAAGATGGAATCCTTCCTGTTTTTACTATGTTGTTTTGGGCCTGCTTGGTACACTGTCCAAGTTGCAACAAATCATTTGTTTAAGGCTGGAGGAAGAAAAGCAGCACTTGGGTAAAGTTGAAAAAATAACCTTCCTGAGTTTCTGAATATTTTTCTGTACCTCCATAAGCATGTTTATAATTTTTATTTTGAACTCTCTTTCAGGAAGATTGGTGAGTTCAGTTTCATTTGGCCCTTTTTCTGGGGTTTGTGAGATTTTGGTCTGAACCATGTTCTTTTGATGTTTCATATTTCTGTGTGGTGCCCACTAGTGTGCAGAAACTCCAGTCTCTGGAGCTTCTCCACCCCTAGAGTGAGGTTGGGGGTCATAGGGGAGAAGAGCTGGTGCCTGGGTGGAGGAAAGATCTATTTCCTGATTCCCATCTGTGGTGCCTGTCTCCAGTGTCAGAGCCAGTGGGCCAAGCACACACATGTAAGCCTCTGTGCTTTGCGTCTCTAGGTGTTGTAGGTTGGGCCTCCCTCTGGCTGGCCTGAAGCCAGTGCAGTGACTGCGGGTTTGCAAGCAGGTGCCTGCAGGCCAGTGAGAAGGCTCGGCAGGCTGTGTGTCACAGTGGGGGGCCTCGGAGCTGAGTAGGCAGCCAGGGGGATGGAGCACCCGAAGCTCCTCAAAGTTTCCAACCAGCTGGGCAGAGCGTGCCCAGACAACATTGTCCAGCTCTCCCTTCTCCCGTGCAGCAAGCTCCGTGCAAACCCCACCCCTTCAGCAGCCCTCTCTCTGCTAGGAAGCCTCTCAGACCGCCCGCCCTTTCTCTGACACAGGCCGGGTGTGGATCCTGTCCTCTACAAACGGCTGGAACCTGTCTCTCAAGCACTCTGCCTGTCCCAGTTCCCCATCCTCCAGAGCACCACACAATATAGGCTTCCGCTGGCAAAGCAGATCTCCAGGGGCTAGGTGTTCAGCAGTCCCAGTCTTCCATCCCTCCCCGCTCTGTTTCTCTTCCTCCCGCCTATGAGCTGGGGTGGGGGAAGGGCTTGGGTCCCGCCAGATTAAGGCATTTGTACGTTACCCTGTTTAGTGAGGTCTGCTGTTTGTGAGGTCTGTATGCAGTCTGGTTCAGCTTTCTTTCTTCTTGCTGTTTTAGGGTTAGTTGTATTAATTAACTATATTTTTGTAGTCTTTGTGGCTTTGGGAGGAGTTCTCCATGTCACCTCTCACGCTGCCATCTTGAATCTCAAAAGACTGATTTTTAAGAACAGATTTTACCCCCTTGGAATTTTCAAAAGCAAAACCCTCCAAAAAACAAAAACTCCACAAAACACAAATATCTTCCCCCCAACCCTTTCCAAACAAGAGTTGGCGAGCTAGTACAGATGGATCCGAGCAGAGGCCTCCAACAATCCACTTTAGGAGTAATAAAGAGAAGTTTAAGAGACTAACCACCCATGTAGAAGGCCCTTCTGGGCTTCAAAATTAGGCCCTAAGACAGAAACATATTCACTAATATCAGCACTTATTAGTAATAAATATGGCCTCCATTTGCTAACTCATCTGTAATTCATGTGTCCTGAGCTGGCAGAACACTTGATAGGTAAGAGGGCTTTTACTTGCCAGAGTGTTCGTGTGCCCCATATGGTAGAAAACCCTGCCTACCTCTGGGAGGTGGGAGGAAGATGCTTCCACAGTGATCCCCAGTGTAATACAAAAGAAACTCACTTTAGGTTGGCAGTGGTATAAGTTCTTGTGGTCCCTCTCTCCTCATGACATCTTGCCCCTCTCAGAAGTGGCCACTATGAGCTGGGTGAAGAGAACATGTCCTGGCCTCTGGGAGCTGCTCAGTCAGGAGAATGGACTGGAAGGAGGCCCCTCCGGCACTCCTCGGGGGCTGTGGCCTCAAGGCAGAGCCAGGCGCAGACGCTCAAGCACTCAGGGACTTGGAGCCAAGCTGTGGGAACAGCACTGTGCAATCCCAGGGCGAGGGGCACAGAGACCTGAGAAGAGGGGGCGCTCCAAGCTCCCAGTGCAAAGGGGGCGGGTGATTGTGCAGGGGCAGGGCCCTGACAACTCTCTAGACCCCAGCACTTGTATCCACTCTGGAGGTTCCCCAGGGGGACTTCTCTCTTTAGTCTTCTTCTGGGTCTCTTGCCCCTGCCACTTGCATGTATACTTGGAAATGCTCATTACTTTTGATATAAACATAAGGAAAGCCAATTAGGGAGGTGAATCTACTGCAGAATAAATGCCATGATGCATTTAAAAAGGAATGAATTGTCCATTGTTTGGAATTGTTCTGTCCTGCTTTCTTTCCATGCCCAGCTATGGTGAGCCAAGCGTGAACTAAAGTTGCTGTTCCATAATGGAACAGTATGTGACGAGGAACAAAGGAGTGCTATAGACAATAGGCACAAATTAACTCCAAGGAGGAAGGCATCATTCTAGGTAAGGGCGGCCAGAAAAGGTTTCAGAGTTGGGAACTGAGCTGGGCCCCCAGCCTGGGGTGATGCTCTGTGATAAAATTCGTCAGGGCTCCTATGATTTCATTGTATGATTTTACCATAATTTATTTAATCAGTTCCATGTTGTTGAACGTTTGACTTATTTCCATTCTTGATAATATAAATAACACTATAATGAACATCCTTATACACACATTTTTCAAACTTAACCAATTTTTTTTTAAGCGTGGTTCTCTCAATACTATTGGCAAATGTCAAGTCCCTGAGAGCAGGGACTTGTTATATACCCTGAGGGCTTAGATAGTTGCCTGACTTACAGTGTTTGCTCAATAAATATTTGTGAAGTAGTAGATGAGATCACTCAGGGAAAGTGAGAAAAGAAAGAGGCCTGGAGGAGAGACACTTGTCAACGCACAGAAAGGAAGCAGTCATGGGAGGGGAGGCGGGAGAAGGAGGAGGAGGAAGTGGTGGATAATGTCGATGCTGTCAAGAATAAGTCAAGGGGGCTACAGCAGTTCAAGGGATTTTGGCAACAAGGAGTTCACTGGTAATCTCAGTGAGGTTATTTTTACTGACACATTGGAAACAAAGGCTCCATCTCAGATGACTGAGTAGTCACCAGAGAGGATGTAAGGAGAGACAGTCATTACACATAACTCTTTCAGGAAGTCTGAATGTGCAGTAGGTATAAAAGGAAGTGAAAATAAGACATTTAGAGAAAGAGATGGAGACAATGTTTTCTGTGATGTTGAGAGAACAGCAGAGAGGAAGAAGTTTAAGCTTCAGGAACAAGAGAGGCTAATTGTTAGGCCCCTGAAGAGGTGGGAAGGGACTGGACTCTCTTCCAGATGGAGGAATTGCTGCAGGTTTGAAAAGAGACAAGTGTTCGATTTTAACCAAAAAAAAAAAAAAAAGGTGAATGTTCAAATTTGCAGATGGGAAGTTGCAGGTGTTTGTCTGGTGGCCTCTAGTCTCTCTAAGAGGCCACAGAGCAATGGCAGGAATGGCTACCAAGGAAGGAGAAGCAGTAGCAGGGTATTGTGAGGGGAGTCATGGAAAAGAGAGGTCCACCAAGGAGACAGAAGAAGTCATCTGGGCACAGACCACAGAGAGCAAAACCTGAGGGCTGATGAGGCACTGGGTCTGGTACATTGGAGATTATTCCTAACATGGGAATTCTAGAAACTGAAGGGTGGACCTTCTGCTGCAAGGATTTAACAAGTGATGTTTGAGAAGGAAAGGCAGCAGTTACTTATAACTAGAGAATCCTGGAAAGGGGAGGCAGCGGTAGAATGAGAGCTAAAGGTCATTTGAACTTAATCAGGATAAAAAAAATGCAGGAAGGTTTGAAGAGAGTTAGGAGCCACTGGAGAAGGAGGGTTTGAAATGGAGAAGGAAAAGAAGAGCCAGATTAGATGGGAAAAAAGATTGGTGAAAGAGTTAGCCCTCAAAATGTGGAGGGAATCCTTCTCTTTAGTGACAGGAAAGAAGTTGGAGAGGACTGGTATTCCAGCAGAGAAAGATTCTGAAGCCAGAGCATCACAGTGATTGACAATACGAAATATATATTTGGAATCCGTCCTGGGTCCTGATGCAGAGCTCCTAAAACCCTTGAAATTTCTTGTGATGAGAGCAAGAAAGATGTCTTTGTTATGTTAATCGTTAACTTTTGGGACCCCCCCCCCAAGTAACTGATGGATGGGGACTGGTTACTAGGGGAACCAAATACTTGATTAGAGTGTTGGAACTTTCAGTTCCACCCCTTAACCTCAGGGGGGTGGTTGAGGGGCTGAAGATTGAGCTCCATCTTCAATGGCCAATGATTTAATCAGTCATGCCTTTATAATGAAACCTCCACAAAAACCTGAAAAGGACGGGCTTCACAGAGCTGCCGGCTTGGTGAACGTGTGGAGAATAGGGTAGAGATGCTAGCTCAGAGAATTTGGAAGCTCCGCGCTTTCCCCATATCTTGCAACTCTTCCATTTGGGGTGTTTCTGTTATATCCTTTTATGATTAACCCATAATCTAATGAGTAAAATGTTTCTCTGAGTTCTGTGAGTTGCTTCAGCAAAGTAATTGAACCCAAGGAGGCGGTCATTGGAACCTCCAATCTGTCTAAGATAATCTACCTAATAATCCATCTATCTGTGGTCTCCATTTTAGGCCAATGAGTCAGAAGCACAGGTGACAACCTGGACATGCAATTGGCATCTGAATAAGGTTGGGCAGTCTTTTAGTTAAAGGTTAGGACTAAGCCTTAAACCTGTGAAATCTGACCCTATCTCCAGATAGATATTGTCAGAATTGAGTTGAATAGTTCTTTAGCTCCCCTTCAAGCCAACTGTAGTGATCCCGTCCCTCTTGCCAGCAATTAGTTTAAGAATAGGCATCTACCCAATGCTGGTCAATGAGCCATAAAGGGAATTCTACAGGGGAGTTTTGGAAAAAGTTTCTGTGCTTCTAAGAAGCAGACATAGGAAGCCGTCTTTTTCTTTTTTTGGATTTCCTGTGTTTGTTGAAGATATCTTGTTACCACAAGGGGAACTAGCTGGAGGACAAAGCCAACATCTGAGGACCACAAACTAGAATGATGAAGACAACCTGGGTCCTTGGCACCTTGAGCCACTCACTGTACTACACCTGGGACCCACTACTTCTGGAATTCCCATTAGTGAGATAATATGTTTCCTTATATGTTTGAATTTGGGTTTTCTACTATTTGTGGCTAAATCATCCTAACCAGTAGAGCATAGAACTGGAACTCCCACTTTAGGTGACAGGAGCTTAGAGCCAATAAGATCTGGGTATTAAGGGGATATAACAGATATCTTCACAGACTGGTAAAGCCAGAACGATGGGGTCATTCATACTTCCATACATGTCATGTGTGACTCTTATTTACAACCCAGATGAGCTAGGTAGATTGTATTCCTCTGCACTTTTTCCTTTAATCTAACTCTGAGCCCCCAGTCCTGTTCAATGGGAAAAAGATTAGTTTGTTGCTGTGAGGTGGGGCAGGGACATGGGACAAGAATCATGATTAACTTTTCCTGCTTATGATAAAAAATGCTGAGATATAAACAATATAGTAAGAACAGGAGGGACTCCATCTTAAGGCTAAGATCCCATTTTAAAAACCAGGGAGTTAGGAGATAAGATTCCTGAGATACTCTTTGGTAATCAGCCAACAACCACCCTATCTTTAGGCAGGGAAGCAGTCCTAAATGGTATGTCCCCACTGCTTGAGGTTAATGTGGGTAAAACTGCAATATTTCCAGAATCTCTCACCTGGCCTTAGTCCATTTCCACAGCAATAGGTGATTACAAGGGGAAGTAAGGGCATATCTGGACTGAAGAGGTTGGGTGAGGTCCCTTTTTGCAGCCAGGGCATGAGAGACACGAGTGAGCAGAAGTGGACGACTGCTTGTAATAAATGAATGGGTTTCTCCCACTTAATTTCTCCCTTTGACTGATTTTGGTTTCAAAGGTAATTTACCCTGGGCTGGGAACATATCTTCCCCCCAGAGTTACAGTAACCACTATCTTGGAGAACAGGATCAAGGAATTCCTTGTGTTGTGTTTATCTTACAGAATATCTAGAGGACTATGGATAATGACATAATGTCTCTCACCAGAGATAGACATCATGAGATCACATGTCAAGCCTGTACCCCTCCCTCTTCCACCCTTTGCCCCATTCTTGAAATCCTTAAAAGACAGAATCTTAAGCTTTTAAGCATGCCTCCTCTCTGAGGCTGCCTGCCCTCACCTTTCTTTGAGTGTGTACTTTTTGCCTTAAAATAAAGACTTCTTTTTGCTCAACTTACTGTGTTTTGTCTATGCACTCTTCCAGTAGTAAGCATCTTTGTTACTTCACTATTTCATTCAATTTTCCAGACTTAAGCACAAGTCTTCACTCTCTGTATCCTACTTCAGACAAATAGGGAAAGGCTACTGAGATCTCTGATTTGGGCTTACAAGTTCCCACCTAGATGACCCAGACAGGACTGCAGCTGTACCATCATGCTCTTTAGTAGCCTGCCTGAAAAGCTCTTCTCTTTGCCTTTGGGAAGTTCTCAGAACATAATCCCAGTTCATCCAGTGCTCTGCAGCTCCCCCAGATCCTGGGGTGGTGGGGCTTACTTCCCATGCTGTGCAGATTCAAGCAAACACTGGACGTCAAGTGACCCTGGCTTCAGGAGTTGGCAAAAGATTTGCCCTATGCTGAGCAGGAGTTCAATGAGCTTCCCTTTCCTCCCTCTGTTCTTTCTTGCTCTCTGCTGCCTGCAAGGCAGCTGTCATTCTCTGCTACTGTCGCTTTAAGGAATTCCTTCCTTACCTACACTCATCAGACTTGTTTGAGAATTCTTTCTCTTTCAGAGTCAAGAACCCTCTCCCACTCCAGGATGAGGTTTCACCTAGTGTGCAGGGGGAGACTGCCCCAGATGCAGCTGCCCTACAACAGTTATGGGGGCTCAATACCCTGAAAGATTGTGCCTAATTGGGCAAAACTGTAGAGGTGTACCATCCACTTATCAGCCAATAGGCCACACTGAGTTTGCCTCAGGTCTCTTCCAGTTTGGTGATTTTCCTGTTTCTGAATCATACCCAAGGCTCAAGGAATTGGTGAGGCTGGAAACCCAATGCCTAAGCCTCTGTCCTCTGAGATCTGGCCCTTACCCAGGACCCTGGAATGCATTTTGTTATCATAATCAGGGTTGTTTGGTATCTTGTCTCTGAGCTCTCTCCTTTCTCTTTCCTTGCCTTTCAAATTCCTCCCCGATACCCCTTCTCCCTCGGGGTATCTGCATCTTCTCTTTTACCAAAGACAGAAAAATCTATTAGCTTCAAGCAACTTCTGCTTTCTGTCCTGCAAGAATTCCTAAGGCAAGAGAAAACAAAATGCCTGACTAGCAGTGTCTGCTTGGAAAAAGAAGGCAATGGAAAAATACAGCAAATGAATTTATATCACAATTATCTTGTCACAGGTACCTCAGAGACGACATGGGAGAACTCAGCCCCATAGGAGGGCTGGCTCCATGATGAATGGCAGTGAGCCAACCAATGAGGGTGGGACAAAGAGGAAAAAGATAGGTCCTGAGCGCTGCTGGAGAAATTTTCCTGGTAACCTGTGAAACCTGCCCCACAGCCTGGAATTGAGAGCCTGGAAATTCGACTATTTTCTACCTCTTTCCTACCTGGGTGGTCTAAAAAGTTACATTTCCATTCCCCTAAGCATTCTCTCTGTCTCTGCCTTGCAGTCACTCTTTGGGGCTACTATAGATACTAACCTGTACGGGAGTGGGAAGGATCAAATGAGATCATGCTCATGAAAGGTCTTTGAGTTTAATGTGTAGGGAGGCACTGGCATCTCACCCAGGGCTGGAGCAGTGCCCAGTCTTCCCCAGGCTCCTCTGTGGAGGTCACCCTTCTTAAGGCTGTTGGAGTGGAAGAAATTTACTCTTCAAGATTCTTCTAGCTGGTCTAAGAATCAGATTGACATGAGACAGATTAACAGAAAAAAACAAAGTTTAATTATGTACGTGTGGGAAATCCATAGACATAGATTCCAAAAATGTTTAGGGACAATCATATATATGTCATCCTGAACTAAAGGGAAGGGAGGTAAGGGTCTGAGACTTCAAAGGAAAAAAGAAGCAATTCACAGGAACATGAAATTCACAGGAATATGAAAGAGCAAGGGTTTGGTAAACAAATACTTGCTGAACCACACACAGAAACAATGGGGCAAAGAGTAATTTTTAACACACTTAGCCATATCCCTCCTTGTCTACCACACCTAGCTCACATTATAACATAAGTATCTATGGTGATAGATCTCCTGGAGTAGTTCCTCCATCTAAATTCTTTTTATACAGTTAAGGTGAGAAAGGTCAAAGTTGCTTTCTGGGTCTTTTGGGCCTTGTTTTTAGCTCTGAAATAATCTGAAACAATGATGCATCTTGGGGTGGCCTGCCCTTGACCCCTGTGGGCTTGGTGACCCCATCAGCCTGTATCCGTCACAGCACACCAGGTGGCCCAGAACTCCTGGGCTTCTGGACTTGTCTCAGAGGTAAAGAAGAGCAGCAGAAATTTATGCCTTGTAGATTTAGATAGTATCTCCACCATAGCTGAAAGGACCTTTGAGATCATAAAAGCCAACTCCCTAATTTTATAGATAAGAGCACTGAGACCAGAAGGCAAGGGGACCTGGCTGAAGTTATAAGGGGGAAGCATCAGGGTGCGGACTATTTGTTCTCAGCTTTCCCTTATCACCCTGACCTCCCAGTCCTGGTTCTGCCCCTTCCTTGTCCTCTCAGGTGCTTTTGAATGATGGACCTGTGCAATCGTGTTTGTCTTTGAGGCCAGCACACCTCCTTCTGAAGGCTCTCTCCAGGCTGTTGGGTCATGGGGTGATTAGCTCAAGGGCAAGGAAGGTGTGTAGAGCCCATGCGCCTCATGCTTTGGGCTTAGCTCTTGTTCAGTCTCACTGTCATCCTCAGAGCATTTTTGGGAAGGAAATGAATGGGACTGTGGGTTACTCAGAAGACAGCCCTGGGCATTTCCAGGTTATAGGGATCTTCTGGGCATGCTCATTTGTTTCTTTCTGACCTCAAGCATTTTCAGCCTGGAAATGACCTTAAGTCAAACCATGAGGCAAACAGGTCTTGGGGTCTTTTGACTTCTATTGTCTTGATTGGTCTAACAAACTCAGGGCATTCTGATGCATGTAGCCCATAGAGCACACTGTAAGAAACATCTACCCAGTGTATACTGGGTAGGCAAGCTGGGGCAAAGCCCTTACCCTCTATAAAATGGGGATATGGATACCCACTTCATAGAGAGGTTGTGAGGATTAAATAAAACAATGGGATGTAAAGTGCTGAGCACAATGTCATACACAAGGTAAGCATTCAACATGTGTTAACTGTTATTGCTATTGCAATTATCTTAATTGTGTCACTGTTCAGCTAGGCTTCTTGGTACTACTGCCGGCTTCAAATCTGTGCTTGGTCTGAGAGATCTTCTGTTAGTCCTCTTTCTCAACCCTCTATATCCCAACCCCATCAAAAAAATGTCTTTATCACTTACTCCCTCCCCAAGTTGACTGAAATCTAGGACTGCCTCCTCCCCCCCTACCTCTCAGCCGTGGACACAGACACACACAGACACACAGACACACAGACACACACACAACCTGTTCTCCAGCTCTGCACATTGTCTCCTGCAAAATCTAGTTGTCAAGGTGTTCAGAGTGTTAACAAAAGTTGTCTTTGGGTAGGTGAGAATGTAGGTGGTTTTTAAAAAATTTCCTTTGTTCGCTTGTCTGCATTTTATGGTTTGTTTGTCATGGCATGCATTATATTTATATGAAGGAAATAGTACTTTTTAATTTTTATAAACTCTCCCTACCTCTCGGTGACTTTCCCTGAGGAGTTCTGCTGCATTTGGAACACTCCTTTGAACTGTGCACCCCCTCAGCCATCCTCTGTGCTCTGTGCCACATTTGCTTCTCTGGTGAGTTGCTCTTACAGGGGTTCAGTATCCCTGAGCAGGCAGTAGGCACCTTCAGGGTAGAGGCTATGTCTCTTCTGTAGAAATAGCTTGAATGTTTCTGAAACGGACTACAGCTCTCCATCCTTCTCTCTGCACCACTGAACCCAGGAGATTGAGAGAACTCAAGGGTGCATGGGGTAGAGCAGGTTGTGATTATCCCGGCTGAATTTCCCATTGTTCCCATTTTGCAATCCCTGAACTAGGGCTAGTAGCAGAGCGCAGTTTCTGGGGAGCCCTGATGGATATACAGGACAGCTTTCAGCAGGGATTGGCTGTGTCACAGGCCTTGGGGCAATGTTTTAGCCTGGGGATGAATTTAATCTAGATCTTGCAAAATCTCCAGACAGCTAGTCCTGTGACACAAAGGACAGAGTGAGTCTACAGTAACATAGCCGCAGGGGGAAGGTAGTGAAGTTCTCACAGTATACAGAAGTGCTGGGAGCATCATAGCAAGGGGAGCAGAGTAGGGAGTCTTCAGAAAGAAAGGAAGTCTTGGCTGGAGAGATCAGGGTGAGAAGGAAGGCAGGGGTTAGGAAGCAGTACAGAGGAGAGAAAGCATGTGGGCTGGAGGTTAGCAGCTGGCTGATGGCACATATGTAAAGACTAATGGTTAAGAGCCTAAGCTCTGGAGTCAAAAGACCTGTATTTGAGTCATCAACTAACTCTGTGATCTTGGGAAATTTGCTTACCCTCCACAAGTCTGTTTTCTTATTTGTGTAATCCAGCTAATGTAGTTCATTCCTACTAGGACTTTTATGAGGAGTTAATGAAATAATGCTATAAAATGCATTTTAAACATCTAATATGCTAGCTAAGGTTACTGCTATAATTGTATTGTAATTGTTGTAAACCCATACTTGGCATTTGTTTTCCAGAAGGATCCCATTTCACATCCATTGAGGCCCTTCTTTTCCATGCATTTGTTTACCTGCAATCATTCATCTAACAGATAATAATAAAATATAACAAATATATGATATATGTAATAATAATATAATAATAGCTAACATTTAAACAGCATGTTCTATGTGACAAGCATTGTACTAAGTACTTTATGTATATGAAACTCATTTGATCCTGCCAATAATACTGTGAAATAGATGCTATTATCATCCACATTTCATTGAGGATGAAACTGAGATACAGAGAACTTGCCCAAGGTCACATAACTACTAAATGACGAAACTACAATTTCTGGTTCCAAGGAATCTAGTTCAGAATCCAGGCTCTTAACTACTTGACTATTGAACACCCATGCAATCTTCAAAGACTATAGGAAGAACTGAAGGACAACACTATGAATTAAATACTAATCCTGCCAGCAGGGAGATGGTAATCAGGAGGAGTGACAAGATACTAATCGTAAGATCAGACACACCCAAGGCAGTGGGAACACGGCTGCCTGGAGGTCTAGGTAGAGCCCATGTATGCCTCTTGGCATGCCTGGGTTGTCGGCTATAATCAGCTTAGGCCCAGAAGAAGTCCTTTTACAGGCTCTCTAAGAAGACCCCATCCATTTAGTGTATTGCTGATACCTCTTGTCTGCAGTTGGTAGCCCTTCCCTATGGAAGACTGGATGGCATAACGTGGCTGGATGGGTATAAATCCACTGCACTACTGATTGAAAAAGTAACTCAAAGTAAGAGCCTATTGAGTGCAGCTTGAAGCACTGTATCATTCATTACATCATTTAAAATAAGGTGGCCACTTACTTTTTAGTACTGTGCTCTGTGCTGGACATTACACTCAAAACAGGGTTTTTTTCCTCCTCATGAGCACACTTCCATAATCTCTAGGATTATTCCACTTGGGCCTTCTCAGCTTCAAATGGCTTATGCTCTAGTATAAAATTTAGAATGTTGGTGCTAAAAATATCCCATACATTGGCATCTTGGAGGTGGTTCATACCAACTTGTAAGAACCAATTGCTAAATGTTCTAGAATTTTGCAAGCCAATTGCTAAACACAACCATATCAAACACTGAATTACCTAAACTTACTATTAAATTATATTAAAAATAAAGGTAATAAATGCGCAACATTCATTCATAGTTACTTTACCATACAGCTATGCTGCTGCATGCCCAAAGCTGCATTCAGTGATGTGACACTGACGGCTTGAATACAGTCATGGTGGTAGTATTTTCTTTTTTTTTTTTTTAATCAGGAATGGGTTCTTTAATGTCTGGTAATTCCCTCATTTAAAATAAATGATCTTCCATGGGTAAATAATTCACTATCAGCAATCTGATGAACAGAGGTAGAGACAACCTCACTAAAGGAAATTACATTATATGTAAGAAACGTAATTTTTCCTTTTTTAAGAAAATGGGAAAAAGTGACTTGCAGAAATTCATATTGAATACTTTTATTTTGCTTGGCTTTTGTTAGAGATTAAAATAACTATCCACTTAGGAAAATTCAAATAACATGAATTTCATGAAAACAAACTGTTCAACTTATTTCTTCAATTCAATCGTAAGTGAGCAAAACAGAAAAGTTCAGAATCTGAGAGAAGACTTATCCCAAACATTGACACTTCTGGGTTTTTTTCAATAGGTTTCTTCTCTCATGTTCTTGTTGTGTTCTTATGTTCTTCTTTCTCAGAGGCTAGGTTTAAGTTTGTATCTTCTTTCAAGTCAATTTCAATTTTTACACACACGTCAAAACTTAGGTTTCCTGATCTGGCACTAATTGAAGCCACCTCTCCTGTTCTTCATTGGATGTGCCCAGCTTTGTTGAAATAACATACTCTTAACCAATTTCTTCAGTTTATCCTCAGGTAAACAAAACTAAAAGTTCCAAATCCAAGAATAGATTCATCCCAAAGCATTTCCTCTTCTGTCTTTTCTTCAACAGATTTCTTTTTCTGTTTCCTGTGCTTCCATTCTTCTTTCTCAGAGGATACATGGTGGCTTTTTTTCTTCTTTCGATTCTTAAGCTTTCCTGCACTGACACTGACTTAACCTCCCTCTCTTTTCTTTTGGCAGATACTTTTGTCCTTGTCTAGATCCATATCTTCATAACTCTTTTTCCTTTTATGCTCGGACTGCTCTTTCTCTGGTCATTCTTCCCCTTCCTTGAGGTGCCGCCTTCTCTTCTGATGTCTCCGTTTATGACCTGCCTGATGGTCACTGGTATTCTTTTTTGAGGAGAGGTGCTTGTAAACTTCAGATTCTACACTGTATGGGCCAGAATTATTTTCTTGCTGACTAAGGCTCAAGGGTACTGGTTTTTCTGGGAAATAGTCTCTGGTGGGTTGACAGTAGGTCACAGAGTCTAGTTTCTGTTTGCCATCATGAGTTGGTGAGCAATGAGGTAACTGGTTTTCCACTGCTTGTGAAATATTGTATGATGCTGGATAAGTCTGGGAAGTCTCAAACGGGAGTCCTGGCTCAATCATTCTATGTCTGGGGCTGGAATCAACCACTTCTCTGTACTTATGGGTTTCCGTAGAACTATCGCTTCTGTTTCTGAAACAAGTCTTTGGCTCTAGTCCTCTGGCTTTCTGCACTTGGATGTAATCTTCAAGCTCATCTTGGAAAGAGGCATATGTTCTCTTTGAATGAGCTGGTGACCAATGATGTAACTGGCTTTCTGCTGGTGAAATAAATACTGTATTGTCGTTGGTACGTCTGGGAAGTTTTAAATGAAAATCTTTCCTCAAACATTCTTTGCCTGTGTCCAGAATCAACTTCTCTGTACCTATGAGTTTCCACAGAGTTATCGCCTATCTTTCTGAAACAAGTCTTTGGATCAAGCCCTCTGGCTTTCTGCACTTTGATGTAATCTTCCAGTTCATCTTGGAAAGAGTCATATGTTTTCTGTGAATGAGCTGGTAAGCAATGTTTTTTCACTGTTTGTGTAATATTGTATGATTCAGGGTATGTCCGGAAAGTCTTACTTGGAAATCTTTGTTCAAACACTCTATGTCTGGATATGGAATTGACCACTTTTCTGTACCCATGGGTGTCTAAAGAGCTCTCTTCCATCCTTCTGAAACAAGTCTTAGGTCTGATCCTCTGGCTTTCTGCACCTTGATGTACTCTGCCATTCATCTTGGCAAGAGTCTTGTGTTTTCTCTGAACCCTTCACTAGACTGAGAACAATGGATTCTTTAATTTGATGTTCACTTCCTTGCCTGTGGGACTGGAACATATCTAAAGATGTGAAGGTGATATTACAAGTATGACAAATGTAGGTTCTCATACCAAACGCTGGAGGAGGCTTGACAGCAAGGGGCTTCAGAAAAGTTGACTCTGCAGAAGTAGTAATAGGCATAGCCATCTCTGGCTCTGGCTGAAATCCTGACGGGGACACCTGATCATGTTCCTCCATTAACTGCTTCACTTTTTTAGCATGGAATTTCCCCACATAATGAGACTTAGCAACAACTGGGGAACTAAAAATCATGTTGCAGAGATCACAAAATTTGTTTCGGTTCACTACTTCACTCCTGTACACCGCATAATGTGAAATCCTTTGTGATTCAAACTGTAGCACCACTCCACATATATTACAAAAGTTATCTGAAAAGTTCAGCCTTTTCCTGTTCATTCCAAGTCATATCTGTGGCTCCTCTTCCTGGGGGCCCTCCATCCTTTTTGGAGGGGAGAAGCAGGGGAACCCCTCTTTACTTCAGTCCATCTTGTACACATGGGCGATGGTGGTAATATTTACACCACAGAAATCAGCAAACACTAGAGATCAGCAGTCTTCCTCCTGATAAAGCCCACTGTGAAACATTTCCCTGCACATCTGGTGACTTCCACCATGTTTCAGCCAAGGGGATGCACTGAGAGTCCTGGTTGCTGCCTGGAAGAGGAGGAAGAGGTGTTGGGCAAGACGAGAGCAGGTGGGGCTCTGCCCACCAGCCCCAGCCTTGAGCTAGGCTAGTGGTACTTTTTGCTTGTTGTTTTTAATATGAATTATATAAGATTTTGTCTGAGTAAAGTTCTTTCCACAGTTAAAAACAATAGAAAGTGACTAATCTCATCTAGTCTTATTTTATAGTTCAGGAAACAGAAACTTTTTACAGTCCAGATCCACAGGAGTGCAGGGGCTTCCCACAGCCTAGTCCACTGCCCGTGTGAAGGAGCCGACCCAGGCGCCCCATAGGACTCCTGTAGCACTAACCGGGGACTTCCCTGACCCCAGTCTCAAGTAGTCTCTCATTGCCTCTCTCAGGGTCTTCCCCAGAGCTCGATCACTGTGCCACTTTGCCCTGGAGATGGAGGGACTCCCATCCAAGCCTTGCAGGTGTTTTACTCCCGTAATAGAAATCCCTCCTCATACCTCAGAATGACTGGCTTCTTTTCTGAACCCACCTTTCCTGATTTGAGGCCAAGCTGAAAATCTTACTCTCACAAACAGGTTTTCAAACTTGCTCCTGACACTTGGTTGGGGGGAAATCTGCTTAAAGGCTTGAAAAACAAACAAAACAAAAGAGCTATTTTATTTTTTATTAAGCAAAGCCAGAAAAGGATGCCAGGGCCTGCTGGAGGGCAAGGGAATGTGGTAGTGGTAGGCCGTGCAGTTGAGAGGAGAGAGGGGAAGGATGGCAGAGTGGGGAGGAAAGAGGTTATGGGAGTGAAAGACAAAAAGAAACATTTAAAATAATATTTTTTAGAGATTAGTAAATTATGTCAAGAAATACACAGTTTCCTGAGACTTTATCTATTATGTTATCAGTCAGTTGTGCTTTATTGTTTAATCCCGATTACACAACACCCCATGAGTACATGCATGTGTGGCACAAACACATCCTTGTAGCAGTACAATGAGGAATTCTATTATAAATGTTGTATTAGTTTGCTAGGGCTGCCATAATAAAGACCACAGACAGGGTCACTTAAACAACAGAAATATATTTTCTCACCGTTTTTGAGGCTAGAAGTCCAAGATCAAGATGTGGACAGGTTTGGTTTCTCCTGAGAGCTCTGTTCTCGGCTTGCAGATGGGCAAGTGCGTCTCAGTGTGTCCTTACATGGTCTTCCTGCTTTGCGTGCACACATCTGGTGTCGCTGTGTGTCCAGATTTCCTCTAAGAAGAGGATTGGATTAGGGACAACCCTAATGGCCTCCTTGACACTGAGTGGTTTTATCATCCACACAAATTCACTGCCATGCCTTGGACTGAGAGCTCACCTGGGGGGAAGTGCTGTAGAAAAAAGAAAAAAAAAATTCTTGTGTTGGCTTAAAGAATTTTGAAAGTTCTACCTCTCCTTCAAATTGCCTTTTTGTTTAGTTTTTACAGGAATTGATTTTCATGGGTAGGAAGTCCAGAATTTTCAATATTGTCAGAAGCTCCTGATGATGTGGAAACAGGGGCAGTGGCTGAGCATGGCTGAAAATAGTAGCATGGAGACATCATTGGTCAAGGTGGACACAAAGGGTGACTGTCAAACTGTCCCATCTAAAACATGTAGTGAGTACTTCCTCTTGTGCTGTGTCACCTGTCCCCCATTCTTTCCCGAATCCGTTAGTATTTGCTAGGTGTCTGAACGGGGCTGAGCAACTGTAGATGCAAAGGTGAGTGATGTTATCAAGTCCCCATCTTTATGAGTTTATAGCTCAGCTCTGTTAACTATAAAAAAAAATGTTAAGCACAGTCCTTTCCTTACAAGTAGAGAGAATCCTAAAGGGATCATGAACAGCAATTCTCTTGGACCTGGAATAGTGGCTTCATTCAGTCTCCAGAAAAATACTTAAAGGGTTGCTGTATAAGACTTTTTAATGAGCTGAAGTAAAACTCCTTCCTGTTTCCCCATACAGACACATCCAAATGATTCAGAAATGTGAATTTTAGGTATCCCTTTAATGAGCTGGGTAGTGAAAAATAAACAAGGAAAAACATGATGTATACATGTCTTCACCTGACCCATCAGATTAGAAACCGTTTGAGGATAAGA
Organism: Smutsia gigantea; assembly: GCA_032199065.1. Taxonomy (NCBI): domain Eukaryota; kingdom Metazoa; phylum Chordata; class Mammalia; order Pholidota; family Manidae; genus Smutsia; species Smutsia gigantea. Next base: position 128,995 of record JAVSCE010004246.1, read on the forward strand.
ACCAAGGTATGTACTCTACAGTCCCAAGGGTTCTTTGCAGGCAGGGGAAATATACTAATATGCATTCACTGATTTGACCTCAATCTCCAGAGGAAAGATAGTTTAACAAACAACCACTACAATACTCAAAAAATGTCATCACTCTCTCAGACTACAGAGGGAGGAGAGGCCTGATTACACCAGAAAAAACAGCCTAAGTGATGGGAAAGTCAGCATTCTCCTTACTTCAAGGGCTCTGGAAGAAATGAGTTGGAGATAAGGGGCTGGTGGTGCGTTTCATCTGAATTTCCTATCACCATTCCAAGGTATGGGCTTGATAGCCTATGACTTTGGTGTGATTGTTCTGTGGACTGCTCTCTATAAGCTGTAACTTATCCATGGATAATCCAGGGCTGCCTGAAAGTGCCAGATTCAGAAATTAAAGCACTTCAATTCAACAGACATTTATTGTGTAGGTCAAGACAAGAGTGTTCTCAAACAGCTTAGATTATAAATGGAGAAGGAACCAGGAATCAGGAGAGGCAGATGAGCAGAAGGTTGGCTTTTGCATGTTGAAGATTTCTTTCTAAGCTCTAGGCACAGGACCCCCAAACAGAATAAAAAGAACCTGGGTGGCTAGCTGGGAAAATGTAAGTCTAGAAAAGTGGAAAGCTCATTGTTCCTCACAATGGTGACTTGATGATTAGTATAATCTAGACAAAAACTTGGGTTCCCTTGGCCAGTGATGGTTTTAGGTATGGGCATTAGGTATAGGCATTAAACACTCCAAGTGGAAAAGGATTTAATTTAGGAAATTAGGTACTTAAAGATGCACCTAATTAAAGATGCTGGTCCAGAGAAGCTGGTCCCAGTCTACACCTCTAGCAGTACCGCAGCAACATCGGTGAGGCTGCCTGCTGCCTGTGCCACAATCCAGAAGCTGGGGGAATCGGGAAGCACTGCACAAATGTGGCTCCAACTACACCACTTTACCTCCACCCAGGGACCAGGATACCACCTCCAGGGCCAGACTGATCCTGCTTGATCTGCCTGGGCCAAACATGGGTGCCCTGCTTCCTGCTGCTGTGTACCCAGGAAGCTGGTGATGGGCACCAGGACCGACAGGGCCCCGAAAGTCTAGTGCTGCTGTGACCAGGCTTGCCAGGAAACAGCAGACAAAACAGACCACAGTCTCCTCTCTGATGTGAACTCCTCCACGTGGGAGGAGCTCTGTTAGTGCAACCCTCCCATCCTCCCCACATCCCTTCACATGCTCCTTCCCAGGGGAGGTGCAGTGCCATACCTGACTGGTAAGTTTGGAAGAAGAAACTTGACATGCATGGAGCAGTGTCCTCCTCTTCTCCTTTTTTGGGAGTAAGTTGACCACAGGGAGTATGTGCAATTCCAGGGACAAGCATTCCCCTTCAGGGGAGGAATGTGGTTTTCCCTGTGACTGGCCAGGTGTGTAGGCCTAACACTGGAGTTCAGTATCAGGAAGCTCACTTGCTCACACTTACACTTGCTAATACAGATTTACCAGGAATAAGGGTAATGTTTTGATCTTGATATGTCAATTTTTTCTTTCTTTCCCTCCCTCTCTTTCTCTCCTCCCTCCCTCCTTCCCTCCCTCTCCCCTCCCCCTCCCTCCCTCCCTCTCCCTCCCTCCCTTCCTCCCTTGTTTCTGTGTTGATTCAGGAATGTGGTGAAGAAACTAGGGCTAGGGACAAGGAATCAAACTCTCCTTGTGCTATTGGCTGACCCCAGGCATGTGATCTCTCATCATGCCTCCTGTTTGTATGATTATCAGCAGTTGTCAAAGCCTTTCACACCTATATCACATGTGATCCTCACAACAGCCTGTTGACAAGGCAGGACAGGATTTATTAGCTTAGAAGCTAAGACTGCAAATATTAGTGCCTCCAAAATTTTCCATATCATGATACACATAGGAAATTGAAAAATAATATATAACATATACATATATACAAATATGTCTATATCGTATCTACATATACCTATACCTATATCTATATCTATATTTATCTATATCTCACTATGGAAAAGAGATGAGGCTGCTGGTGCCAGGGTGATGAGCTCAGAGATTTGGCTTATTAACTTCTTATTTAAACTTAAAGCATATACAGGTATGTTCAGGCACTATTTTTTAAGGGTAAGATCAAGGCATTTTCTTGGAGTAGACTTCTATTAACTGAAGTTTTATTTTATCTTTCTTGTATTAATTGTACTCAAAATCCATTTTCCTTCTCTGGGCAGGCATAGTCTAGGTGCTGGGGTTGCAGTGGTGAACAGCACAAAGTCTCCACATTCATGGGGCTTACTTTCCATTGGAATCTTCCATAAGTAAGTTCCAGTCTAGGTTTCTTTAAAGTACAGTGAGAATTTAAAGACACAGGCAATCTGAGTACAGAATTAAACTAAGATGTTTATGATTTGTTTTCCAAGTCTTTTTTGCATGTCTTTCCCACACCAATTCAATAGTAACTTTGGTATGACCAAGGCATACAAAGTCAGTTTTCATAGGAACAAAAACTCTTTTTCTGCTCTCACATTTCATTGGTTTTCATAATAAATTACATAATCAGAATTGCAGGTATAATGGGCAGAAATGAGTTTGGGAACAAATAGCACTGACCCCTGGTGAGCACTCTAGTCAATTTCTGGGACAGAAGTACCTCTACTCACTGAGCATCTGGCATGCCTCAGGCATTAGTGGGTTTTATAGAGGAAACTGAGCATCCCTTAACCTGGCAACTTGGTTAGGTGAGGTCAGTTTTAAGAGCTCTGACTCACCTGTCTTCTCCAGACCAAATGCAGTGGACTTTGAGAGTGGCTTACACCACTCTTTTATTGAAGGGCTCAGGTGCTTATCTTTACAAAGCTTTACAAAGGTGCGGGGAACAAGCTGTACCTTTGTTTAGCTAGGTTCTGTTTTGTTTTTTCTAAAATTCATAAAGGGGAGAATATGTTTGTGTGTTGTCTTTTGTGTCACATCTCATGTGAATATTCTCCGTGTCTCCACAGTCCTCCCTTACCTACATCCCCAGGCAGACACCGTGACCCCTGCCTCAGGCACACCTCTTCTTCCCTAGGATAGTGCAGCCCCAGAGCCAGTCTTTTCTTGTGCCTTATAAATCCTGTCCTTCAGGCACCAGTTTGAGTATCTGTGCATTTTTCCTTAGCTCAGGCTTCTTCAGGCTCTGCAGGTGAAAGAGGTAAACCCCGGTCCCAGGTGGGAGTCAGGGAGGAGCACTGGGAAGTCTAGCTTCTTTCCATCTGAAAGCAAATGTAATCACCACCCTAAAAATGTAGATTTCTTCAGAAAACTAGCCAGTCTGGGCTTCTTTAATTTTCATGAAAAATGCATTTTTCCCATATTTTGACTTGGCCCCTATTTTCCTGGCCTAGATTTCATGTCAAAGAGTTCCTCCCTCACCTCTCCCATTAGTGAAAATGTCCCTTCCAGAAGGATTCAGACAAATGGCACTGGGTTCAAATATCATATCTCTGAAGTCCAGGTTTCTCCCTGATAGTAGAGGGAGTACTCAATTCATCCTCTACAGTAAAACACCTGCTCTATGGGACAGCCAGTTGTCCTCCCCTTTGTAAAGGGATAGGAAGAGAGTATGTGCATATATATCCTGACAACAGCATGTCAACAAGAGGAGGCCACATTAGAAACAAACAGGAAATAATAATGAGAGGGTGTCAAAGACAAAGACTGTTCAGTGTCCCACGGAGCTCCTAAAATGACAATGAGATGATAGGGATTATTTAATCCAACCTCTTTATGTTACAAATATGGAAACTGAGACACTTGAATGAAAAAACTTGCAGAAGACAGCTGGCCCGAGGCAAAGCTGGGGTAAGAACCCTGACATTTAGTCATTTACTGCAGCTGCTCTACCTGCCGTTCTCAAAATGTGCACCACAGGCCCATGAGGATTCCTGTGATACTTCCCAGGTATTCATGAATTAAAACTGCTTTCATAACAATGGTGTGATTTTTTTGCCTTTTGCACTGAAGGTGCCAAAGCAATGGTGAGTAGATTCCTAGCATCTCATCATGCATCCAGATGGGCAGCAAGCTGTACTAGTTGTCATTGTTACACACCCTCAGTGAAGCAGAAAAATGGTTCATCTTATTAAATGTTGACACTTTTCAAAATATTCTGTATAACAAAATGGGGATATGTATAAAGTACTTTTATTGCATTCCAAGATATGATGGCTACATCTAGGAAAAGCACTTAGGCCACAGAGCTGTGAGTTGAACTAGCTATTCTTTTTAATGGAACATTAAAAAAAATTTTTTTTTTGCTTGAAAGACTAAATGACAAAGAATGTCTTTTCTGACTGGATATTTGGCAGACATCTTCTCAAAATGAACAAAAGGAGTCTGTCACTTCAAGGAAAACAACTGATGGTATTTGTTGTCAATGATAAAATTTGAACTTCCAAGGGAAAATGAGAACTTTGGAAAACTTGTATCTGCTACTGTGAAGCTTGACAGCTTCCTAATATTTAATGACTTTTCTAATGAGATGGATGGTGATACTAATTAATGTGATTTTTTTTGATACTGTGTAATGAAGTGTGTCAACATTTGGAATAGCTGCATAACTCAATAAACCATGATTTTCCAATGACCAATGCATGGTATTACCAAATCATACATGGGCAAAAGAGCCATTCAAAGTGCATAATAAACCAATGGATTTTAATGTAACAGAATCCAAACGTTCACTGATCTGCTTTCAGATTCCACACTGCACCTAACCTATAAGAAACTTGTTACATTTTGGTACAGTATCAAAAAGAATATCCATAATTATTTAAAAAGACTATTCAATACTGTTTTTCCAGTCATATATCTATGTAAAACCAGATTTTCTCCATATACTTGAACCATATACTGTAACACATTCACTGCAGAAGCAGATATGAGAATCCAGTCACCTCTCTTAATCCAGACATTTAAAAATTTTGCAAAAATGTAAAACAGATGCTCCACATCGTCTAATCATCAGAGAAATGCAGATTAAAACCACAATGAGATATCACCTCACACCAGTGAGGATGGCCAATGTCCAAAACACAAACAACAAATGTTGGGGAGGATGTGGAGAGAAGGGAACCCTCCTACACTGCTGGTGGGACTGCAAATTAGTTCAACCATTGTGGAAAGCAGTATGGAGGTTCCTCAAAAAACTCAAAATAGAAATACCATTTGACCCAGGAATTCCACTCCTAGGAATTTACCCTAAGAATGCAGCAGCCCAATTTGAAAAAGACAGATGCACCCCTATGTTTATTGCAGCACTATTTACAATAGCCAAGAAATGGAAGCAACCTAAGTGTCCATCAGTAGATGAATGGATAAAGAAGATGTGGTACATATACACAATGGAATATTATTCAGCCATAAGAAGAAAACAAATCCTACCATTTGCAACAACATGGATGGAGCTAGAGGGTATTATGCTCAGTGAAATAAGCCAAGCCGAAAAAGACAAGTACCAAATGATTTCACTCCTATGTGGAGTATAAGAACTAAGAAAAAAAACTGAAGGAACAAAACAGCAGCAGACTCACAGAACCCAAGAACGGACTAATAGTTACCAAAGGGAAAGCGACTGGGGAGGACGGGTGGGAAGGGAGGGACAAGGGGGAAAAAGGGGAATTACAATTAGCAGATGTAATGTTGGGTGGGGCACGGGGAGGGCTGTACAACCCAGAGAAGACAAGTAGTGACTCTATAGCATCTCACTACGCTGATGGACAGTGACTGTAATGGGGTTGGTGGGGGGGACCTGATGAAGGGGGTAGTGTAATCACCATAATATTGCACATTTAATTTTAGATTAATGATATCAAAATAAACTTATTAAAAAATGTAAAACAATGTTACTCTTTTAGTTTTTTTTTTTGGAAGATTTATTTTTTTATGCAAATGTTATTTATGTTAACATGTAATGGGATTATTTTTATTTTTTAATTAATAATCATTTTAGATTTTCTACTGATAGACATAATCCACATAAATATTAAGAGTGTAAAGTGGTCCTGCAACTAAAATGCTTGCGAATACCACAGTACAGCATTCTGCCTTCCAGAAAGTGGACTGGAGGAAGTACTTCTTTCCCCTTTACCCAAATAAGCCAATGCTGTTACTGTTTGTTTTAAAATCCAACCTGCCCTTTCTTCCAGAACCGTGAAGAAGTAAAAAAACTGGAAAAGAACTACAGATTCCTGAAATTAAACGACTTGAACTGGAGTGAAGGCAAAAGAAGGGAACAAAGGATTTTCTTCTTTGGCTCCTTGGCTGACGGAGGACCACCTCCCATCTTGGCAGCCTGGGGGAAGCGGACTATTTCTTTTAGCTGTGCTGGCCTGACCTCATGCCCATCCACCCATTCCCACCCCCTAAATCTCAACCCTATCTTGGAATGCTACTTATTCTCCCCGTTCTGCAGTGCCTCAAAACATAAATAGACTTATTAAACCTTTGGGCCGATCCTCAACCCCAGACCTCTCACTGCTGGCGCCCTCTCTAGGATAACTGTGCAGGAAAGGATATTCAAATTGTGTTTCCACCAGCCCCCTGTTCTCAGACTTAGGGCTGAGATAAAAAGGGAAGGCTCCTGTTTCTAGACTGAAAAGGAAATGTAAATCTCTTACTGGCCACTTGTGAAGCTGCCAGGAGACCATTTCCCTGTTAGTAAACAGGGCCTCCTGGGCCATCTTTCTCTTCTTTAATAACCTGTGGGGCCCACACTGATGGCACATGCTGGTCTCCTATAAATTAGAACAGGGATGCCTCCCGGTTGCTCTGGAGCTGTGTGGATGGAGAAATTGGCTCACTAATACTTTATGCTCGTGGAGCACAGTGTACTGCAGCACATAAACGTGAAGACTATGGATCATCAGGCACCAAGGACGCATGGGAAACAACTCCAGTGGCTGCAGAGGCTTCTGGGCATGCTGCAGACTTTAATTAGCGGTTTCTTCCACTTGTACTGGAGACAGACAGAAATGCTGATTGCATGCCTCCCGCCCCGTGTGCTCTGCTTTCCAATGGGAGGGAGCTCAAGCTCTTCTGGGTGGGAGGTGGACCCGCAGCCACCTCTGCCTCCTCACCAGGGTGGGAGACAGCAAGTAAGAGGGAATGGTCATCTTTTGTTCCATGATGGAAAGAGCACCAAGTTAAGAATCAAAAGACATGTTCTAAACCCATGCTTCAGCCACTTACAGCTCTGTGTCCTTGGGCAAATCCTTTCATCTCTCTGAATCTCAGCATTTCATCTGGAAAGTGGATGAATTAATAAGACCTAGTTGGCTGTAAGGTTTGAGGAAGATGAAGCCTGCCTGGTGCCCCTGTATGCTCTACTCGCTAAATCTGAATTCGAATCAATTAAAGGACCGGGTGACAGGCATAGGTCTGAAACTACCTTTCTCCCACATCTAAATTCTCACATCAGGAACTTCCCACCACTACCTCTAGTCAACACCTTGCTCTTTAAATAAGAAGTGAGACCACGGAACTCACGCTTGATAAATTGGAAATGCTTTTCTCATTCCTTCTGTCTTTCTGTGCTCCTCCTGGCTTGGCTTCTGCATTTAAAATTCATTTCATAGGAAACCTCTCTAAAGTGGACAGTAAACAGAACTCATGTCAGTATAGCTTATCGCTCTACTAAAAAAGCTTGGTACCCACATGCCCACACCTGGCAGAACCGTCAGTTTCTCTAACTTTAAGCAGGCCCTGAGCAATTGGGTCCACTTAGGCTTTCCCAGACTGAGCACTGTTGCCATCGTTCCGCTGCGGTCCTTTCTGCCATTGCTAATTAAGATGGACCAGAAGGACAGTGTGTATAGCTCTATTTCCCACCCCTTCCCCCGGTGCTGGAAATGATATCTGCTGCTCTGGAATGAAATGTGTAGTGGGCTGAATGGTGGCCTAGCTTGCCGAGCACCTCTTGGAGCAAGGTGTGGGAACTAAGTTCTGGCCAAGGAAGTTTAAGTGAAGAGATGTAAAAGACTTCTACAAAATCTTGTCGGAGAGTGTTAGGAATTGAATTGTGTACCCCAACCCCCCACCAAATTCATATGTTGAAGTTCTAATCCTCAGTTATCTAAGAATATAACCTTATTTGGAAATAGGATCCTTGCAGATGTGATCAGCTAACATTAGGACATTAGGGTGGGCGATAATACAGTATGAATAGTGTCTTTACAAAAAGGGAAAATTTGAACACAGACACATGCACACACAGGAGAATGCCACTTGAAGACCGAGGCAGGGAATGCAGTGATGGTTTACAATGGAAGGAACGTCAAAATTGCTAGCAAATTTCCAGAAAAAAGGGGAGAGGCAGGGAACAGAATTTTCCTTGTGGCCTTAAGAAGGAACTGACTCTGCTGACACCTTGATTTCAGACTTTTAGCTTCCAGAGCTGTGAGATAATAAATAAATCTGTTGTGTAAGCCACTCAGTTTGTGGTAACTTTGTTACAACAGCCATAGCAAATGAATGTAAAATATGCCCTTCTTCCCCACTTTTTCCATCCTGCTGCCTGAAATGCAGAGAAGAGAACTGATCCTCCATTAGGCATTTTGGTCCATGAGGGTGAGGGCCACATTCACAGATGGTAGAGAGGAGAGTTAGAAGGAGCCTGGGACCCTCAAATTTAATGCAGCTGCATATTAGCCCCTGGGCTACCTACCTTTGGGTTTGTTTCCCAAAAAGTAAGTACACTTGAATCTTTTGTTGTTATTTTGTTTTTTCCTTGAAACATATAGCTGAACATAATATTAACTGATACACAATTTTGATAAATTAGGTATTCCTTGGGGAGAGGACTAGGATTGGAATATCAGTGGGTAGGGGAATTTTAGCTTTATCTATAATGTTTCAATTTGATATGAGGAATGTACTCATGCATTCTTTTGTAATTAAAAAAACTTATTTTATGATAAATGACAAGGAACGAAAGAATGAGAACCTAAGAAGTGTATCATTGAATTACAGTGTCTGAACATTATTTGGTCTTGATTTAAACAAAATACATTTTAAAAATCTATGACACAATCAGGGAAATTTAAATATTAGTTGGGTACTTGATACCATGGAATTATCATGAATTTTATTCATGCTAATAATATTGTAGTTATGTATTTAAGTTGCCCTTACCTTTTAGACTCTGAAACACAATTTTTCAAACTCAGCCCTATTGTCATTTTGAGCCAAATAATTCTTCACTGTGGGGTGCTCTCTTGTGTATTGTAGGGTGTACAGTCCCTGGACTGTACCCACTAGATCCAAGTAGCACCCCTACACACAAGTTGTGACAAGCCATAATGCCTCCAGACCTGGTTAAATGTATCCTGGGTGGGAAAATTGCCCTGGGTTGAGAACTACTGCTTTACAAGTTAGAGCTATTTTAGAGAAAATTACTATAATATTTATGGGTGAAATGATTTGATGTTTGGGTTTTCTTCAAAATAATCCAGGGGAAGGGAGTGGGCAAAGTGTTCCATAACAAAAAGCTTAAAATAACATAAAAAATTTATTTTATAAAAGAGTCTATGTGGAGTTCTCTTTCTATCAATTTGATGGACTCAATCTGAAATATTTTTTTCACCATAAAATCTGAATATACTGGATAAAATAAATATTTACCCTCCTTGACTCAAGATCTTGTCTCATGTCTCCTACATAACCCTTATCAGCCAAGGCTCTAAGTTCTGGATTGGCTGTGGGCTGGGCAGGCCCTTCCTCCCCCGCCTCTCACCCATATCACTAACTCAGCTCCACCCTGGGCAGCCTTAGCCAGGGGCTCCTCTCGGGCCTACTTAAGTTGCCTGCTGACCCAGCTCCTGAAGTGGGCCTCCTCCCCCAGTCTCCAAGCTCTAGCCCAGAGTGGGTGTGATTATAGCCAGATGCACTGGGACCTTGCCCGTCCCTTCAGAGAGTCCAGTCCTTTAGCCTCCTGCCAGCTGTTTGTAGAAGGCTTCTGCCCTGGCAGAACACCAGGCCAGCCCATACTCTTTAAACATGCACCACACCTGTGCCTATATTCTCCACTAACTGCTTCCCTTGGCCACCTGCTGCACCACATGGCGACCTGCTCAGGATATGCTAGGCCTCCACGCCCCCCAGGGTGTCTCTGCGGAGGCTTCAGGCCCACCTGGTCCTTCAGAGGCCCTCAGCCATCAGCAATTTGGTCAGGATTGCACAAGGTGGGCTATGGGTTACCACCCAAGTCCGCTAGGAGTCAGTGGGAGTGTAGGTGGGAGGAATGGCCTCTGAGCTGGACGCAGCTGGGGTCGGAAGTTCTCTGTGGAGGGCCCTCGGAGGGGCCGCGTGCTCAGCTGCCAACCCGATGTCTGAGGGGCAGCCTGATGTGCGCAGGGGACGCCTGGGGAGCCTGGAGGTGGCTGGGGGAAGCCGCTTGGCTGGAGTTAACCAGGACTGCAGGCATCTTTCGGCCGGAGCAGTGGAACAGCTGCCTGAGATGGCCTGGCTATTTTTACACGGACACTGTTCCAACCACAACTGCAGTTCTCAGAGGTGGGCGGTATCTATCTGGTGGAAGGATCTTTGAGGTGAGAGGGCGGCAAGAGGCCTGAGCACCACCACTTCCTCTACTTTTCTGAGTGCATTTTGTCAAACCGCCAATCCTGGCTCTGCTCCACGTTTCTGCCCCTTAAAGAACTAGAAGGGGATGAAATCTGGCCACCTATTTGCCCGGGAGGCAGTCAGGACAGTAAGGAGTTCCCTGTGCTTTGAGATGGATGGACTTATGTGAGGAGCCATTTCCCTGTCCTTCATAGAAATCCAACAATGTGTGTGTTTACAGCAACGCTTAGGATTTGCAGAGCCCTGGTTCAGATTCTGCGTCCTCTTTTATCAGCTGCGTGAACAGGCAAGGTAATGAACATCTTTGTGCCTCAGCTTTCCCAGGTGAAATGTGAATATCTTGCTTACTTCATAAAGTTGTTGTATGAGTGTTAAATGAGATTACACATATATCTAAAATATATTTATAAATATATATTCACATATTGTATAAAAATACAATGTAGAAGTAGGCTAGGAAAGGGTAATATGACCTCTTCCAGTTGTCCTCAAACTCCTGTTATTAATGAACGTCATTTCAAGTCTGAGGTGGGGGATTGTCCTTAGTCTACACAAGTGGCTCTTCCTTTCCCACCACCAGTTCAGTAGGTGCCTACTTGTGATATTTTAGGCGTCAATAACACACTTGTCATTTTTATTCGGAGCTATATAAACATGGGCATATGGGCTGTGGCTGCCTGTAACAGCTTCACCTTGTTGAAAGCCTTCACATAGAGACAAAGACCTTCTCATCCTCAGGTCCCCTCGTCAAGCAAGTGAAGTAGACCTGGGGAAGGAAGAAAGGGGACTGGCAAGGGGGGCACTGGGGAGCCATTTAAGATGTTTGCGAAAGAGCATCATTGAAATAATCAAATATAGGCACAACAGGACTAAAATGTTTTGAGGGTAGAGGCCAATTGATTACCCAGAGGTGTAAGGTGGGGTCAGGGATCAACAATGGTGCTCCTAGACTTTGGCCATACACCCCTGTTGTTTTGCCTTCCCACCATCCCTCCCCCAACCTCAATAGCAAATGGTCCTTGGGGAACCACTCATTTTCTACTCTCTTGTAGTTTGGAGGGGATGACACCTCCCCATCTCTACCTCCAGGGCCGATGTATGACCCAGGCTGGGCTGACCACAGTTGTACTTGATTGGTTGAGGAGTAAGTCCTCTGTCCAGGGAGGGTCAATACGAGTCAGCACGGGGACTTTTTCTGAAAGGGGCACTCTTTCCAGTGGAGTTGCTAAGCTGAGGAGATGAAAGCCAAAATCACCACTGGCCACCGTTCCCAGTACTTGGGCAGAGTTTGCCTGAAAATAAAGAACAGAGAGAAAAAGCAGAGCTGAAAGGTGGACACACTTTGATTTCTTATTGCCCTGGCTGAGTACCCAGAACTAGCCATTCCTGAAGATGTAGAGTTTTAAATTACATGAACTAACATATTATCTTCTAAAGACAGCTTGAATTGGCTTTCTGTTAATGACAACCAGAGTGTTTCTAATTCCTCTTTCTATTTATTTATTTTTTTGATGAAACATTTTCAATTTTTACATTGTGACATAAAAACAGAACTCTGACATGTTTGGCAACATATTTTTGACAGTTCTGTCTATTTCTGACAAGGACGTGCTGGGAAGTGGTGTGAACACGTCCCCTGAGTCTGTCTCCCTCCTTTCTAAGTACACTTTTATTCAGAGTATATAAATGCCTGCTAATGATCTTGTGGTGATGACGATCAGAACTGTGCTCCAAGAAGACTACAGCAGTTGCAAGTAGGACTAGTAGGGAGAGACAAGAGACAGAAAGACTACTTAGGAGGCCAATGTAATGAATCGAGTCAGAAGAAGGATCGTTATAAGGGGTAGCCACGGAGAGAGCAAGGAGAGACCCTGCAGACATGGGATTGTCATGGTTTGGCAAGATTAGAAGGTAAATGCATAAAAATAAAATGTTTTCATCTACAAGGTCGTCCAGGACCTGAATCCCCCTTCTGCTTTGTTCCTGATTTATCTCTTACCACCCCTTCCCTTGGCCGGTCTGCCCAGCTCTTCTGGCCTGTGACTTCACCATGCCTAGTGGTTGGGACACTCTTTTTCCAGAGAGTCCCTGGCTTATTTCCTCATTTCCTCCAAGCCTCTGCTCAGATGACATCACATCTGAAGGGCTTCCCTGAACTCATCCCCACCCCTCTATTATTATAGCTCCCATCCTCAGCTTTCCTTATATATCTGCTTAATTTTTTTCTACAGTATTTAAGTCCTGTGGACAGTGTATAGATTTTTCTGTCTCCCTTGACTAGAACACAAGTTCCATGAAGGCAGTGACTTTTGTTCACTGCTAAGTCCCCAGGATCTGGCACAGTGTGGTGGAGTGGAGGAGTGAGGTGGTGAGTCAATTTAATCCCAAAGGAATTTAGGGTGAGATGTGCAAACAGCACTATCAGGCTGGTGGCTGAAGCGCTGGTCTGAAGCTCAGGAGGATCTAGTGGGGAATTATGCCTCAAAGGCTGGTGGCAGCCATGGGGTCAGTGAAACCCCTGCGGAGACCATGAAGAGAGGAATAAGAACCCTAGAGAAGGCCTAGGGTCACCAACTAGTCCTGGTTTGCCCAGGACTTCCCTGGTTTGAAAATCAAAAGTCTAGCTTGGGAACCTCTTTGGTCTCAGGCAGACTTAGTGGGTTGGTCCCCCCAAGAAGGCCTTTCCTCCCATTGAGGTAGAAGGAGGGGAAGGACTGATGGGAAAAGCAGCCTGGAGCTTCCTCGCAGAACGCAAGGAAGAGGAGGGCTCTGGCAAGGACAGATCTCTTTCCTTCTCCCTGCAAACCAGTTTGGTTCTCACCTTCTGAGCCCAGGAAGGCTGAAGATCTGTGCTTCCCCTTCTCCACCTCCCAGCAGCTTTCAAAGGCTTCCTGGTAAGCTGTGTAGTTGGTTTGGTTCCTAGACTGGGGCCTCAGCTCAGATCAACTGGAGCAAGTGTGAACCCTTACGTTCTGGTGTCTGGGGACTGGCGTGATATCCTGGGTAAGGGGTTCGTGGTCAGTGATCATTTTCTGCTTGTCCCAAGGTGCTGTTTAGGAGGGTCAACAGCTAACTCTGCATTTGCCTAGCCACTGTGGCTGAGGAAACAGGAAGCTGCCTCTTCTCTTGTAAACAACGTCAGCCAAGATTAGTAGCACTGTCAGTACCAGCTCTTAGCAGTGGGCACTGAGTTGTGCCTAGGACTACCTTTCAAATGAGGGAAATAGTTGCTGGGTACATAGAGATACAAAAAAAACTCTAAGGGACATTTTCAAAAGTATTTCTGAACTTGGTAGTGGAGTGAGTCCTGAACCAAGTATTCGGAGCCTTGATTATTATACGGAGAAAATGAATTAAATTAATTAATTAAATAAATTAGTATCTTAAATTGTGTAATTTAATTACACAAAGTTGTGCAATTATTCTAAATAATTGCACAAATACAAGGTCTTATCACTGGGTCTTAACTGAAACAAAGAACTATCACTATGTGATCTATAGAAAACATGGACCCTATCTTCAGAGAAATTTATGGCTCAGCTGTGGAGGCAGAGCATATACCAAGCTTATGATAAGACCTTAGCTCTATTTTACTAAGCAATATATAAGGAAGTAGAAATAAATATTGTGTCAGCTCCCTGACTCTCTCACTCCTTCCCAGCTTCCTAACCTACAACACATCTATCTACCTTTCCAATGACCATGGAGAAAAGGCCCTAATTCATCCAGGCCAGAGCTGTGTTTCTAACCATCTTTCTTTATCCACAGACCTGTTCTGGGAAGATGGGGTCAGGAATGATGTAAGCTTGAGCATAAATACATTGCCTGGAAGTTTAATTCAGTAAATACTTATAGGCCATCTACTTAAGGCCTAATGCTACCTTAGGCCCTGTAGGCATCTTGCCTTTAATCCCACTGGAGGGAAAAAAATAAAGTCTCTTAAATGAAGTCCAATATTATTAAGTGCCACTGTTAGTTATACGTGGAATAAGATTCTAGAAAAGGGAAACATTAATATTTTAAGCAGACTTTATATCTCATGGAGGCTGGCCCATGAACGGGACAGAAGGAAACCTGATATGAGTCAAGGTGTAAGAGAATCAATGAGAATCCATTTGGAAAAACAGTGGCAAGGCTTTTGCTGAGATCTAGCTTGAGAATGGAGGGGAAATGTTTTACTGTTCCTTAACAAATATGAATTGTTTCTAGTAGTGTAAAAAGATCCATGGTTCTTAAGAAATTAAAAGGCTTAAATGGAGAAACCTCTATACCCTAGGACTTCGGCAGATAATCTGGCACTTAGACATTTAAAACCCCAAGTCTTTCTGGACTCTAAAGGCCCCCTGTGCTGGGAGGAAGCACCTGTAAATAACTGATACGATTTTATGAATTCATCAGGATGGGCAAGGCTATGCTGTAGGAATAATGAACCTCTAAATCTCAGTGTCTTGGTATAATAGACATTTATTTTTAGCTCATGCTAGATGGCCAGTAAGGATAAGGGTAGGGTGGGTGGGGAGAGCTCTGCTCCATGTAATTTCCCAGGGACCCAGGCTGATGGAGACTGAGCATCTTGGAATATTGCCATCTCATCATGTGTCTTCCAGGGTCGCTGTAGCAGGGAAAAGAAAACTGGAGTATCACGCAAGGTGTTTGTAAGGCCCAAGTCTGGGCTGGCTGGTATCACTTCTACCAATACCCTGTTGGTGCACCCCTATGAGGGAAAGGAACCATGGGTGATATCATCTCCCTTCCTTCCCTGAAAGAAGGAAAATGGTCAGGATTTGGTAAACACATGGCATTATATTCATCATGATGTATGATCCAAAACATCTTCCTCTATTAATAATAGTTAACACTTATATTTTGCTAATCCTTATAATAATCCTGTGAGGTAGTTCTTATTATCTTTCAAACTCTCCATTTTAAAGATGAGGAAAGTGAAGCAAAAAGAAGTTACATCACTTATTCAAGGTCCCACAACTAGTAAGTGGCAAAATAGGGCTACAAACTCTAGTTTTTCTCCAGAGTCCACACTCTAAACCACTAGACTTTACTACTTTTGTCATGAAGTTAGTCACAATGGGAGGCGAGCATGACCCCATGTAGACTGCACCTCTTACGCTGGGGTATAGAAAGCTTCTAGCAATGATGTCAAGCTTGACTTTCACCAGGTACCCTTGCCAATAGTCACACAGTATCAGTTGTATGAATATATTCACAATACTCTTGACCTGCCTGTCTTGGTATCCCATCTGTTCCAGGAGATGCATATGGGAACCTGATTGTGTATAAGCTATGTGTGTAGATGCTGTGTCTAAATGCAGCACACTCTTGCATAGTCTCAGCAATTGTAAGAAGCATTGTGTCCTCTTTTTTTGTCCTTGAGTGAGGCATTCTAGTTCCCCTGTCCTTAACTGCTGTCCACATAAGTTCTTCTCATTCTTTGGAGAACAAGAGTTAAGTGAACTATATTTTTCTTCTAAGTCAATGTAATGGAACAAATTATGTACAGACAAGTGGTGGGGAAGACATTGGCAGCTGCCTCTGAGCATGGCTTAGTAATAGATATACTAGTACTAGGAATTCAGGTTGTCTCAAGCATCAGACTTACTCAAGTTTCCTTATATAATCCATGAGTCCAGGTCAGCCTAGCCTGGAAATATTATGGCTATAATTTCAGTAACATACATATTTTAAGTCTAATATGAGATAGGGTTTTGTTTATTTTGTTGTATCGTGAGCATCTAGAACAGAGCCTGGCATGAATGGACATGGTATGTTTGTTGAGTAAATCTGTTGAGTAAATTCTGTTCTCTTTGGAGACACTCTGGTGCTCGGGGAGAATACTGACTTTAGAATCTAATAGGCTTGGGTTCAGCTTTCACAAGCTGCATGTGCCCTTATGTATCTACCCTCCCTGACCTCTTTCTTCTTCACTTGTAAATGAGGCTAGTATTACCTACCTCTTGGATAGTTATGAGAATTAAATGTCTTAATTCATGTCAAACTCTCAAACGTTGTACTTAGCTATCGCTTTTAACTCTACCAGAAAAATTCCCAGAAACCCCCATTTTTCATCATTCTCCTCAAACATTTCTGAGTTTTCAGGGATATCTTAGGTACATTCAGTAGTAAATCTTAACTACCAAGTCTCACATTCTCCTGTATTCCCCACCAACTTTGTCCTCCACTGCTCTGGTTTCTTTTGTCTGATGCTGAGTTCTCCAGTGCCGCTTTGCACTGCCTACTGTATGGGGTGCTAATGTCTGACCTAATGGCACTGCCTCCTACTTGAAGCCAATGATGTCAACACCGAGTTAACAGAGGTGAGGCCAATACAGCTGCCATCCCACAAAGCTTCAGGTGTTCCAAAGGCACCACCATCACCCATTAAAGTTGCATTGTGCTTCTCTGCTAGGCCACCTCCCTGGGCTCTTGCTTCCTAGGGTGAGAATGCAGCTGCGAAGCAGGGAGCATTTCTAGGCTGCTCCTATGATTCTGGTCCCAAATGGCTCTGCAAAGTGAGGAGTATTCCTGATACACACTCGCTTCCACTTGTCCCTGTGGTGCTGTTTGTGCACTCCCAATGTCTTGTGGACATTTTGTGTGACTGTGCCTACTTCAGTTCTCTGCCACCCCAGGCCCTTTCCTTAGGACCTAGTCCCATCCTCAGGGCGCTGGCTGGGGAACTATCTAAGGCATATACCAACTGCTACCTACAACCACTTGTTCTTCCTGAAGTCAGGGGCATTGCCACCAGCGGCAGCTTGTGCCTGCCAACTTCCCTCACAGAAAGAGTCCTTCCTTAACGGCTCCTCGGTCCCTCATACAAATAGCTTCCTGACAGGCCACCCCCCTGACCCTCTAGTCTGAGCCCCAGCCTAAACATGGCCGTCTCCAGCCCAGATCCTCATCACTTCTGAAATGCACAAAATAGATATTAAAAACTTAAATGTGTAACTTTCATGGGGCCTTCAGAGCTGATCAACAGAAAATTAATACTGAGATTATAAAATAAGGACTTCTTGGATAAGAATTAGACAAACCAAGGAGGCACTAGTTGACATGATTTGGTAAAAAGCAGAGGTAGAAACTCCCAGCCTTTAAGAACAGATGGGTGAAGTTGCACCAAAACCAGGAAGAAAGGAGTTATCTGCAGAGCTGGCCTCCCATCTGAAAATGCTGATGAAGTGGAGAGCTCAGAGGATTTTGGGGAGGTCCCCTTTGGGGCAGTTTGATAAAACAAGGACAATCACAGAGCTAGGGCCTGCTTAGGAGCTTCACATACCCTGTGTCTAGTCTCCTAACAGCCCTGTGTTATGGGAAACAACCACCCGCCCACACCCACTCCTTCCCCCACTCACCGGATAGGGCCTGGCAGGAAAAGAGCCATGTCTCAGAGTGAATGCAGCCTGGCAGCCCTTACAAAGTACAACTAGTCATTTTACAGCTTTGACAGAGTCCTTGGACATGTTAAAGGAGAGCAGCATTTGCAGCTAGGGACTGGAGAGAGATGAATTGGTTGCCTAAGATAATAAGAAGAATCTGGTTTTCCTCTTGTGGGTCAGGGCAGAGAAGAAAGAGGACAGAAGAGAAAGAAAAAGGGGTCTGTGAGAGCATGGTAGGTGGTGAATTGTGGGAGATGCCTGGGGACCTAGAGCCTGAGAGATGGGACATTCACTTTTCCATATGCTTGGCTGGAGGTAAAGCCCCCATGTGCTATACAAAGGCCTTGTGTGAGTGAGTTTTTGTCAAAATTAAGGAAAGGGCAGAGCCCCACAACTAACATGACGTGGTATAGGTCTGAAGCAGCATGTTGGGATGATGAGAATTTAGTCCAGAATTCAAATAACCAGGAGCTCACAGAGAGATCATACACATCCCCAGAGAGCTTTCCCAGGGACAGCCTAGGACTGTCTATACTTGTGTGATGGGTGTTTGAACACATCAAGGCCCTAAAAATTAAGGGCCAGGAAGCCCCTCTGACTGACTTTTGCTTATTTATACCTGAACTCACATGGTGTGTATTGGTTATTTGACAAGTCTGTCATTTTGCATAACATTTGTAAACATTTCCATTGTCATTAAAATCTCTTTCGGGAAACAGCTTTTTAAAGTTTTTGGACAGTCTGGACAATATGGATGCACCTTAGTTTTCTTAACTCTTTAAAATTTCGCATTCTGGCTACTTCCTGTCTTGTTTTGTTTATGTGTAAATTTTGTACTGAACAGCAGTTTAACCATCCCAAAATGAAATCGGGTAAGCCAGACTATCTTGGGTTTCAAGTTTTGTCTGTCTTGGGGGACTGACTATATAAATGAGCAATAGCCGGACCATATATGAAAACTGAACTCTGACCCACAAAACCTTTGCAGCAACCAGCCCAGGGAGCCAACCTACAACCTCTATAGGAAGCAGCCCATAATTGCCAAATTCCGTGAATTTTGTCCCTGCTTCCAACGCAGGACCAACCAGATAAAGCCAAATATGCTGCCAAACTGATCACATAAGATGCCCTGCAGCTTCCTGGGCTGGTGACCTCCTTGCTGATTAGAGCACACCTTCCCTAGTTTTGGCTGTGCAGTCTTCTCACTCCCCTAACTATCTTTGAATCTCTGCTGAAAGCAAGTAATCCCGGCTGACTCCACTGCCATCAAAGAGTCTGCTTGTTCTCATTTGGGTGGTCGTTTCTGTGCCCACACTCCCCTCAAGGCTTGTCTCAGGTTAACTTGGTAGATGCTGAACCCAGAGGAATATCACAGGCAAAAACACTGCATCAAAGCTTTTCCCTCCATGAGTGATTGGAAAACCCCTGGCTATTTCTAGAAGGACGTCTACGAGAAAAACACCACCTCCACACCCCACTCCCATGTGTCAGACACAGGTCCAGGGCCTGGTGTCTTCCCCGACTACGTGGTGCCTACACATGCTCAGCAGCACAGCGGGAAGCCACAGAAGATACATCAGCTGCTGAGTTCCAATTGCTCCAGTCTGTCACACTGCCACTTCACTAGCCCACAGTGCCATGCCAATTACCACCACAAGCACCGAAATCACTTTTCAAACATGGTCAACACACCCCATAAGGGCCAGTCAGGGATCAAAACACTCAGACACAATTCTCAAAGAAAAGAATTATGTGCCAGAAAGTGTGAGTCGGGGCTCCTGTTAAGCCATCACCTGCACGACAGCCTGCAGGGTAGCCCTTTGTGGAGAGACTGGCCTGTCAGCACTGCAGTGGGACACGGCTAGAGAGAGGGCAAGAAGGCATGAGGTGGGAGGCACCAGGCATGGGCTTCAGTCACACTGAAACTGGGGTGGTTTTCTGCACTGTCATTGCTGGGCAACCGCAACCTTGGGGGCTGTGGGCAACGCTGCCCGCTCTGCTCCTCTGTGAGGCAGGTGGAGGTGTTTCACATGCTTTCTTAAGACTCTTGGCTGGGCTTCACACAGTTACCGGGAACAATCGAGAAACTGACAAATGTTTCCTAAGAACCTGCTGTATGTCCAGCACTGAGTTTCCTTTATGGCTGCCCTTGGAGGCACAGGACCAAAGCTCCACCTTTACCTTCTCCAGGGGTGTTATCACTGCTGCTGCAGAAGCTTAGCTTACGTTCTGGGCTCCAAGGAAAATTCTGAAAAGCTCCTTTCACACTCAACATTCTGAGAAACATTTGAATAGGTTTTCTAAGTCTGTTAAGCACCATTTACAAAACCCTCTAGGTTTATCTCTGCAAATCTTCCAAGTTGGTATAGTCATTGTTATCAGTCTTCTGAGGCTCAGAGAGTTTAACTAACTTGTCCTTGATCACACAGCTAGCTAGGAAGGTAGACAGCCAGGGCTCTTCTGACCTGACTCCACAGTGCGTGCTTGTTGGGGGGTGAGGGTGGGCTGTGGAACTGGGGTGGTGGGGTGGTGGTAGGATGTGGAGCTCACACTAGAGCCCCAGGTGTTTGCCCCAAGCTTCCTGATACTACAGAGGGTGGCGAGTGTGGGGTTGCCGTGGGGTGGGGTTTACAAAGCTCACAGGTAGGCCCAAAGCTGGAAATAACCTCTGGGTTCTCTTCAACCCCTAGAAAGGGAGTGCCCAGTGAAACCACTCTTCTGGTATTTTAATGGAACAAAAAGCAGGAAATATAAGGAGTTAGCTAGTTGCTGGGGCGGCCCCTAACATACCCTTCAACTACAATGAACTGGTCATTTCCTGAACACGAGAGAAAGGTTTAATTGAGGGAGAAGCCTCCCACTCCCAGCCCCCAGCCCAGCCAGCTGCAGAGAGGGAAACAAATGAGCTTCTATAGATGGAATCCTTTGTTTCAATAGAGGTTAATTGTGGTTCCTCTGCTTATAACCTGGGGTGGGGAGCTAACGCCCTAAAGCTTCCCCCAAGGCGGAAGCCAGGGGCCTCTGAGGAATGACCATGGTGGGGCCCTGAGGTGATCACTTATATGAAAGGTGGTGAATCTGGAGAAATTAAGGGTCAGGTCAGATGTTGTGAAAGGTAAGGAGCCTGTGCTCATGGGAGACACAGGACATTTTCCTGCAGTCTCCCCTCCTTGTCTTCTTTCCATGCTACATTTAGATAACAAGACCGAGTGATAATAAACACCACCCCCCAGCCAAAGTAGGAGGGCCCAGGGTAGCAGGCAGCCTCTGCACAGAGTCCGGGGGTATTGGCCAAGTGCGAGGGTGCCCACGGAGGGGCAGAGCGGTTTCCCTGTGCACCCTGGTCCCAGCACCGCCACTCACCAATGTAGAGAGTGAGTGCTTCCAAGGGGCTGGGAAGGCAGAGACCCTACCCAGCTCTTCCTCCGGTCCTCGGCCTCACCCACTGCCTCTGCACAGCTTTCTCCCACCAGCTCCTTGGCAGGTTTTCTCACATGGGGGTGCCAGCAGGAGCAGCGCATACGTTTAGACTGACTCTGTACTTTCCTTCTGACTATGCCACCCAGGACATGCTCTCTTCAGGGTACTAAACTCCCTCCTGGCCTGGCAACAAGAGAGAATGAGGAGCTGGGAGCGGTGGAAGCCATTCTGCCTTTCTTGTGCTCTGTTCCGATCCTCCCCCAGCACCCCGGCCAGGTGGTGCCCCAGGAGTGGCGGCTTCCTGCTGGACAGCAATTCTTGCTGTGAAACCAGCGTCAGGGCATTGGCTGGTGTGGGGGTGATGGTGCCCGGTGACACAGAAGGGGGAAGGAGATCTCTCAGGGCTATCTTCACAGGGCTGGGTCATGTGCTTCAGAAAGTGCTGGAGAGGGGAGCATGGGATGCTGGCGTGGGGGACTGAGTTCTGACTTGAAGACTTTCGAAATCTTTGTGAAGGGGATAGAAGACACATAGGGCAATGTACAGTAAACCCAGATTTTAGAGTCCATAATGATTTTGCAGGAGGCAAGAGCAGCTTTAGAGCTAATCATTACTTAGTTATGGGAAAACAAATGTAATAGCCCATTTAATTATGCAACTGTAGGGATACAGTAGCTGGAAGGGAAAAGTGCTCTGGGTGACAAAGTGAATGAGTGAATCTATATTGGAGTTTGATAGAAGTCTCTGCTATGCTTCCTTTGGAAAAACTGGATTTGCTGAGAAAGGATTTGGCCTGTGCCAGGCTGATGCCCCACTGCAACTTACCTATGTCTTTCTACGACTCATCACAGATGAAGGACCTGCTCTGGCAAGGGCTTTATGGTTACTGGCATAAGCACCACAGCGCTGGAGAGATCCTGTGCTTTGCCCAGGCTGTCCTGGTATCTCCAGTGAAGACCCCCTTGGCCAGGACCTTGGTAACCCAATGATGGGTGCCATTAGCAATAAAGCCCTTTTGAGGAGCTTCTCTGGTATTAAACATTCACTAAACTGGGTGCAAGAGGTCTCACCCTAGTCTATGGCCCCCAAAATATCAGTGAATAGAATTCAGAGACTCCATGTACTTGAATGGAAAAAAAATGTATTTTTATGAACTTTTAACTGAAATTTAGCATTTTCTTCAATAATGATGTAGGAAATAAACTGCAGTAGTATTAGCAGAATTTGCAACTCTGTTGCTATTATTTAGAATTATTTTTAATGCCCTGATGAAAATTTCAAAATTACAGTAACGATTAGACCTGGCGTCAGAACCTGGCAGGATTCAACCAGCCGGCTCGTTGGGAGTCAGGTCCAGAATCATTTGTAAGAGACTTCGACGGGAGCAGACCGGATCCTTGGCTGGGGCCATGCTGAAGGGCATCAGCTTCTGAACTGTTTGAGCAAAGGTACAAATGGCTACAAAATATTTGTAGCCAGTGCCCCTGCCTTGAACACAATAAATTTTACCAGTGAAAAGTAATATCTAACATTTACTTGCTAATTAATAAGCCCTCTTGTGTTAAAACAGATAAAGATAGCTGGAGTTGTGGTACCCATCTCTCGTTAGTCTTTTTTGGTTAGAGTTCTGCGTATCTTTCAGAAACTATTCATTTCTGAAGAGTACCTCTCCTTTAGGGACTCCAAATTTTAATTAACTGCTTCAGTGCTGTAGATGACATATATATCATATTAGCTATGCTGAAATTTTAAAGTAAATGGTAGCAATATAACACAAATCTAGGCTGACCCAGAAATTTGGTAGGAGTTCTAGGTTATCTGGCATCCCAGGAATACTTGTGCTTCTCTTCAGTAGCTAAATATCAATCTTCTCCATGAATTTACGGTATAAACCACTTGAGAGACAGCACCAGGTTCACATACTACTTTAACTCCGTGGACATGGGTGGACTGCGTCCAGGTCAGGCGTGGCAAACTCTGCAATGTCAGGCTATTCGAAAGAGTTTTCCAAGCTCAAAAGACCTCTGCTGCACCCCCTGGCCCTTTTTTTGGGAAGAAGCATAGTGTTTCATAGAAAGTTAGTAGGTAAGTGCTGAATGGCTGTCTTAGCCTGCTCTTAGCTCTGTATTACAAGAGTCCTATCCCAAAGGCGCTATATCTAGCTAAAAATAGTACAGGTACTGAATGCAAGAGCCATGGATGCTAATCTTCACCACCCTTGGTATCATTCTCAAATGTAAAGAGGCTCAGTGCCCCTGAGCAACTAGAGCTATAGGATTCAGCTTTCTCCTTTCTGAAATGGAACTACTGCTTGACTAGAAAGAAGAAGTTATTTAAAACCTTAACATTATTAATGCAAGAGGGGACTGCACAGAGCAGTTCTCCATTTCACAGATGAGGAAACAAAGGTCAAGAGAGAGAGCTTAATAGCTACATAGCAGGCATGCTAGCTAGTCTGAGGGGATCATCTCTCAACTCAAAGGTCTAGTCCCTATTGAGATGAGACAGTTGGAAATTATGAAACTGAATCTTCAAAGTAAGCATGTAATCTATATACTAGCAATAACCACTCAGAAATACAGTGGGGAAAATAATCTCACTTCTAGTATCAGCAAAAATGATAAAAATCCTGTAGCTAGATTTCTTCTTTATATCATCACAAAAATAAATTCTGGATGGATTAGAGATCTGAACGTAAAAAACATAAACAAAAACACCCAGAATAATAAAAGTGCTAAAAGAAAGATAGGAGAATATTTTTATGATCATTGAGTAGGAATGAATGACTTTCCTAAGCAAGACACCGAACCTAAAATCATAAATGAAAAGATCTACAGATACGTCTGAATAAAAATGAGAAATCATTGTAAACAAAGGCAAGTGAAATACAGTAGTTTAAGAGAAAATGTTTGCTATTATATATTAAGCAAAGGGTTACTATTCATAGCACATAAAAATTTTCCACAAAAAATAAAAATAATTCACTAGAAAAGTGGTCAGAATATATGAACTGGCCAATCACATAAGAAATATAAATTGTCACTGAGCATACGAACAGATGATATGATAGATACATCTGTTTTAGGGAAATAGGTTTTAATTGTGGTTTCAGACCACACTCAGTTTCAGAACTATTCAGACCAGAGAATTAAGTCATAGACAAGGGATGGTCTTAAGTGAAATGGGCTTTCTAGAAAGCTGTAAAGGTGCAGGCAGAGATTATCCTGGGTGGGCCTGATTCAATCAGGTAAATGCCCTTTAAAGTGGGCCTGGGACCTCCCTGAAGTCAGAGAGACTCTCCGTTGATGGTTTTAAGGAAGTAAGTTGCCAGGTGGTAAGAAAGCCTAATGGGAAGGACCACTTGGCAAGGAATTGCAGGTGGCCTCTGGAAGCTGCCAGAAGCCTGCAGACAACAGGGATCCCAGTCCTATGGCTACAAAGAGGTAAATTGCGGCAACAGCCTGAGTCTGCAGCCCCTGTTGGCGCCCAGACTTCAGCCTGGTAAGACTCTGAGGCAGAGAACCAGCTAAGCCAGCCCTGGACTCCTGACCCACAGAAACTGAAATAAACAACTGTGTGTTGCTTTAAGCCACTGGTTTTGTGGAAACGTTGAAGAACAGTAGAACACTTATACAGTTTCCTCTAGCTCTTCTGCTTTATCCTGAGATGATAATAAAGAGGATGATGAGGATAATGAAGGAAGGATGAGGAGGAGCAACATGAAACATTTGCTGAACACTTATTATGTGTCAGGCACATTTGTCATGATCCCCAAAGGAGATAAATAGGATACTCAAGTGGTAAAATGAGAGCCTCTACCAAAGGGACTATATGCAGAAGTGTGTGCACGGTTAGGGGGCCCAACAAGAGATACTAGGCCATTGGCATCTCTAGGTGTGAAGGGGTAAGGGGAGAAAGCAGAGTCAATGGACCGCTTAGAGAGCTCAGTTAAGGGGAGGGCCGCCTGGCAGAAGCTGGGATGGAGGTAGAGGTATTCAGCCTGTGATGAAATGGTGACCCAGCATTGTGAGAGCCAGGGGGATGAAGAGCCTGGGCTCTTATTCTTACTAGCAGCCTATCTTCTGCTAGTGTCTCCCTCTGGCTGAATCCAACCAGGAGCCAGAGTGCAAAGGTCACTGGTTGATAGTCTTAGAGGTCCATCTGTAGGACACAGAGCAGGGATGAAGAAAGGATGGAGCATGAAACAGGAAGGGCAAAAGGAGGATAATAAACTGTCATGGATTATCAGCTCATTGATTTTCATGACTTTTGATACATGAGCACTGAAGCACAGAGATGTTACAGAACTTGCCCAGGGTAAGCTAACCAGCAGGTGGTGGAACTAAGGTTGGACCTAGGCATATCTAGTCTTAGAGCCTGGACTCTTTTTTTATTTTGGTATCATTAATCTACAATTACATGTACAACATTATGGTTACTAAACTCCCCCCTTCATCAGGTCCCCCCTACCTACCCCATTACAGTCACTGCCCATCAGCGTAGTGAGATGCTATAGAGTCACTATTTGTCTTCTCTGAGTTGTACAGCCCTCCCCATGCCCCCCCAACATTACATCTGCTAATCATAATGCCCCTTTTTCCCCCTTTTCTCTCCCTCCCACCCATCCTTCCCAGTCCCTTTCCCTTTGGTAACTGTTAGTCCATTCTTGGGTTCTGTGAGTCTGTGGCTGTTTTGTTCTTTCAGTTTTTTCTTTGCTCTTATACTCCACATATGAGTGAAATCATTTGATATTTGTCTTTTTCCGCTTGGCTTATTTCATTGAGCATAATACCCTCTAGCTCCATCCATGTTGTTGCAAATGGTAGGATTTGTTTTCTTCTTATGGCTGAATAATATTCCATTGTGTATATGTACCACCTCTTCTTTATCCATTCATCTACTGATGGACACTTAGGTTGCTTCCATTTCTTGGCTATTGTAAATAGTGCTGCGATAAACATAGGGGTGCATATGTCTTTTCAAACTGGGCTGCTGCATTCTTAGGGTAAATTCCTAGGAGTGGAATTCCTGGGTCAAATGGTATTTCTATTTTGAGTTTTTCGAGGAACCTCCATACTGCTTTCCACAGTGGTTGAACTAATTTGCAGTCCCACCAGCAGCGTAGGAGGGTTCCCTTTTAGAGCCTGGACTCTTGATCACTACAAATACATCTCCAGGACTCTTGTCTGGTCCCTTTCTATTCTGGGCTTTCCTTTGGGTCCAGGAAATCCCTTCTATTCACAGCAGCACTGCAGACCTGGGTACCTGTCTTCAAAGTGGCCACCTTCATTTCATCAAAGTCAGGTACTGGCATTTTGATTGTGGGTGAGCAGAACAGGCCCTGCATGATCAGCATGTGTGACAGATGAGAAGAAACAAACCTTTGCTCATGAAATCCCTGGCCTCGTAATTTAGGACCAGCAAGATCAGAAAACTCTCCAAAGTTTTAAGAACCACGGATCAAAGCCCTTGACATTTCCTCCCTGTCATCGCCAGATTACTCCAATATGTTGGTCCGCACCTGGCAGGGGCTGGCAGAGATGGCTCGGGAGCCATCTGGGGGGATGTGTGGCCTTCACTTTCATCGGTGAAGCTTCCCCCTTGGAAGAGTTGATGGACTCAGCTATTTCAGGAGAAAGGAGATAGGTGTGCCCCTGGCTCAGCTCCAGTAACTGCCTGGAGTTCCCAACAGTATAAAAAAGAAAGGAAAAGACAAGTTAAAATGAAAATCTCTCAGCCTAGTTCATAAACCTGCTAAATGCTTGATTAGCTTCTTTACAGGTGTGCAGCCCACTTTCTTGCAGAAAGTGTCCTGGTAGGACAGCAAGGATATGGGATCTGTGGTACAGAGGACTTGGTTCTAGTCTCAGCTTGGCCACATACTAGCTGGGTGACCTTGGGCAAGTCATCCATTCAGCAAACATTTACTGAGGGCTTTATCTTTGAGAATTACAAAAATGAAAGATGTAGTTTCTGTTCTCAGGGAGCACAGAAAATTGAGGAGAAAATTATACATAAGCAAGTAACTGCATCACAGCATGATTAATGCTAAGATGAAGGTTCCATGAGGGGAGCTTGTAGGAGAAATGCCTAGCTCATACCGGAGGGGTTGGCTGCTTAAACTCTCTGGGTTTCCATTTCTCTGCAGGGAAACAGGAACATCTTATGTATTTGTGAGGGGAGCAGATATACTGGAGCATGCCACACTTGCCTCCCAAATGAGGCCCCTTCAGTGACATGCACCTGCTTCTATTTGTGAATGGGAAAGAAAGCCCCATATGCCCCACCATCTCTCTGCTCAGGACATCGTGAGGAAAAGCTCTTGCCTCTCCCTGCTCCTGCCTCAGTTCCCCCTCTCGCCTCCACCCCCCACCACCCCTCTGCCATACACTCTTGGTAATCCTTGCAATGCTGATGTACTCCATGTAAATGTGCTGAACTGAGAGAGATGAGATTTGCTGGATTGGCAGAAGCTGCTGAACAAAGGGAGTCAAACCTTAGCTGGGGCAAGACCACCAGCAAGGAAGAGAGGACAGACAAGAGGGGAGGGAACCAGAAATGCTGGAGGAAAATGAGGCCAGCTCCCTTGAGAACTCAGGAACCTGAACTGGGCCCAAACAGGAACAGAAGAAATGCCTTGATAGCTCTAGGTATTCAGAACTGATCAACTCTTTATGAGGATGAAGAAAAGCCAGTGGAACTTTCTCTTTTCAGCATCCAGATTAGTTTAGCCAAAGCTCTGTCTTCTAAGGAGGTAAAATCAAAATGGTATTAGACTTCTTGAATAATTAGGGAGATGGTACAGGCACTGCTTTCTGTCAAAAGCAAATCTAAACCTCTGCATTTCTCATTCATTAATGCCCCCAGTGTTCGTTCATTAGAGCTGGACACTGTACAAAACTCAGCTCCTGCCTTTAATTTTATTCTAACAAACATCATTGAGCATCCACTATGTGCCAGGCACTGGACGACATTCTAGAATTCACATGTAAAGCATAATTTCTTACCTTAAGGAGCTCATGATCTAGTCAATTTGCTAATAAAATGTCTCCCCACATGCCAAATTCTAAACTCTGACTTGAACAGATACACATATATGTATTTCTTTCTTGTGATTCTGTCACTCCTCTGGCCTTCTTGGCAGAATAAATCCTCAGGATTTATTCTAGAAGCTTGCCAGTTCAGTTCTGAGCTCACAATATTTATGACTGACAGAGGAAAAAAATGGTCTCTTTTCCTATCTCTTCCCTACAGGCTAAACAGTGCACCTGGCTGGATCAGGAACATCCACTTTGTTCTCCAAATGAGATGTTACACACACTGAGTTATTTTTCTGGCTTTTTAAAAAGCTCAGTTCAACGCTTCAATTTCCCGCCTTTCTCTTCCACCTGCCTTGTTTAATAATTAGGCTATTCAATAAATGCTTTTGATGAGAAAGAGGTAGGAGAGAAAGATGGTCATCATGACGGTTTACAAGTCCCTGGGAATACAACAGGGCCTTCTACCAGAGTCGGCGTGTTCTGATTGTTGCCTGGGCATTTTGCTGAGTGAAAAGACCAAAGACCTTTCCTGCTTCAGGGCCCAAGCTTGACTAACCTTGAGTCATTCTGTCCCCAAGGGCCCTGCCAAGGAACCAGGTTTGGCTCTTATCTTTGTTGTTCCTGCTCCTTCCTCACCTCTCATTTTACTTACTTGAAGCTTTTACTAATAGCAGATGACCACTCCTCTTCAAGTACCCATTGGGTTTGGAAGATAGCAGATTAGCCTGGGTATAGGTAAGGAAAAACTTCCAGGCCAGTTGTGATGATCCAGAAGAGCCTGGAGGCCTCATTGGAGGAGCACATTTCAGTAGGACGGCTCTCAAAGCATCCACCTCAGGAAGAGAACTGCTAAGTGCCTATCCGTAGACAAGCAGGAAACCCACTGCACACTGAGAGGCTACAGAGTGGAGGAAAAGAACACTGGTTTGGAATTACAGGGATGTGGGCTCAGATTCCAACTCCACCACTTACTACATGATCTTAGGCAAGTCACTTAGCCTTCTTTGGCTTCAGTTTGGAGCTAGCTTCTAAAATACACATCTGCCTCAAGATAAGCTCCTCAAGATGGAGTTAATCATACCTATCTCAAATAGTCATTGTGAGAACCAGTAAGAAAATATGTCAAGTTATTTGTGTGCAGTAGGCACTCAATAAATAGTAGCTATAGTTATCTCTTGGGTACCTTTTATGTGTTAGGTACTTAGCTAGGCTTGGGGGATACATATAGAAATGTGATGTGACAAGTAGGACTGACCGATGAATAATCCCAGGGGCTTTCTCTGGAGTTGCCGGTAATGGGCTAGCTCGCTTTCTCCAGTAGGACTTCCTATGGGACTAGGAGACCTCAAGGCCTCTAGCTGAGTATTTCAAGCAGTTCTCTAAGCAGTAGGCCCCTACATTCATATTGTTTAGTATCTAAGCCCCAAAATATTTATTCATCTCTGCACCCCAGCAAAGCCTCTATCAAGCTGACCTATAAAAAGGAAGAGCAACAAAGGATTTTGCCTCAGGAGCGCTGCGTTATGGTGTATGCAACTGCATCTCAACCTGACACCATCTCTCTGCAGGATCCAAGGAGAACAGGGACTTGTATAACTTTCCCTTTCTTTTCACCTGCACCAGTGATGCTACGGGTAGTAAGTCCTTTGTCAGAGCAGAAAGGTGTCTTTATTTAAGAAAACCACAACTCTCATGCTGTGTGATAAGTACTGTGATAGTTATTTCACATGGTCTTACTGGGGCACAGAGGAGAAGCATCTAATTGCCTTTTGGAGAAGGTGTTACTTGAGCTAACTTGGAAAGAAGAGCTGGCTTGGCAGAGATGTTCATGGGGCGGGACATTCCAGTCAAGGGAATGGCATATGCAAAGCATGGAGGTGAGAGAGGAACTCCAAGGAGTTCTGTTCATTCAGAATTGTGTGAGAAGTGATGTGACAGGAGATGATCTAGAAAGGTAGACAAGTCTTTGAGCACTGTGCTGAGAATTTGGAACTTATTTTGAAGGTAACGGAAAGTCACCAGCATACTTGAGGCAGATGTGCATTTTAGAAAGATCATTTTGCAGGTTATGTATGTGTAGCATGGTTTGGGAGGGGCAAGACTAGATACAGTTGTAACAGTCCAGGTAAGAGGTGGTGACTCCACGAAAGAGGGTGGAGCAGTGGCAACAGAGGAGAAAAGGTATGAGAGAGAGGATTATAGACATAATATGACATGTGAGAACTACCAGAGAATTTCTATTTTTTAGTTCTTTCATTTTACAGCTGGAGAAATTGAGAATCAAAGAGAACTTACAAATTCCTGCAAATTGAGTCTCAGCACCAAAACCATCCTTTTTCTAAGGAATTTCCCAAATGGTTAGGAAGACCTGTCATGCATTTCAGGGTCTACTTCCCTAGGTATGTTATTCTTGGTCTTTGGAAGTGTAAGTTGGGGAACGTCTAATAAAGATTAAATTAGGAAAGGAAAAAAAGCCAGTTGTGGGAATCTTTTCCCTTCCCCTAATCTTTTAAAGCACCTTTCTTGTTAGAGGGATGTAGTTTATTTGCAGAACTACAACCTCTAGTGTATTTGTTGAAGAATTGACTAACAGTGTTATTTCCTGAGGAACAAAACACACACAATTTATTCATATTTGCAAATGCATGGGAGTGACCCTAGAGTGTACACTAAGTGGCAGGAACTCAATCTGACTCAGTGAATGTGAGATACTGGCAAAGTCTGATTGGACAACTAGAGGGCTTCCCAGCTCTGACAATGAATAACTCAACATGGTTTCTATAGCGTGCAACTTAAAATGGGGACATGAAATAATCTCATGATATATGTATTACTGGTCACATTTAGTAGAGAGGGAAACCGAAGTCCAGAGGGCTTATGGTCATGCCCATGGACCCAGATAAGTAGTGGTACTGAGGTTCAAACCCAGCAGTGCCTCATTCAGTTCCCTCTTCTTCCCACCACATCTGAGTACCTTCCTGGAAGTTGGTACAGGACTTGCCATAGTTTATATTTTAGACCTACCACGTGTAAGCCCACAGCTGTCTGATTAGCTGCTCAAAGGCAGGGTAGGTATAGTCTTCTGCTTTTTGATTCCCTGACTCAAGTGTGGACTGGGCCTCCAATGGATAAGTTTTGAGTTTTCTCAGGAATAGTAGATGCCCTTCCTCAACAACACAGCTGCCATGCTAGCCCTTGGGAGGCACAGGGCTTGTATAGGGCCATGGGGACTGGACTTTTGGAAGGGTCTCTTCCTATCAGAGCCCTTCTCCCTTCTAAGGCCTGTGTCCCAAATGCAACACAACCTAGACCTTTAACAATGCAATAACCAACTCTTTCTTTAAGAGAGAGTGAGAAAAAGAAATGCTGAAACCGATTAGCTTTTTTCTCCCATTCCCCCTGCCACCAGATTATTTATTTATTTATTTATTACTGCGGCATAATTGACATATAACATTATATTACTTTCAGGTGTACAACATAATGATTTGATACTTGTATATATTGAAAATGATCACCACAGTAAGCTTTTTTCTTAAATGTATCTTATAATGTTTTAATTATAAAATGCTATGTAATATAAACATTGTAAATATATATAACAACATAAAAATAATTTTCATTTTAATATTTTATGTATGTGTGTATAAACATTTATGTACACGGATATATATATATATATATATATATATATATATATATATATATATATATCAGTACTGGCATACGTATATATGTGTATTTGTGCATGTGAGTGTAGATACAAAAAAAGCTATCCATCTCTATACATATATAGCCATACTTATATTTCTTTGGTACAGAGGGGTTCACACTGTACAAACTATCCTGCAATTTGCTTTTTTAAAGCTATAAGTAAACTGATATTCTTCCTAAGATCGTTCTGATGGCTTTCCTTGAGACAAGTTCTGGAGAGCTTCAGTACCTCCACTATTTCCTGATGGCTCATGATAGTTGCACACCTTGACAAAGCTTATGTGTAACTGGATCAAATAAGATAAAGTATCTGAGAATGCTTTACAAACTGTAGGTCTGTAAAGCACCATACTAATATTAGTTATCAAGTTACATGTAGTGTGAAGACCACAGTTACACAGAAGTGGATTGGATGCTTCTTGTAAGGTTCTTGTGCAGTAGCTAGGGGGAAATGTTTGTACTTTGGATAGGGTAAGAGCAAACACTGTGTTTGATAATGGAGTTGGGCCTGCCTGCTGTCCAGTGCCCACTGAGGAAAGAGCTTTTAAAGCCTCCCCATGCTTGCCTCTGGCTGCTTCAGGTCTGGATACCTCTGTCCCCCAAACTACCCAGCTGATGAATCTGAGGAGGTTTCCTAATCACATCTGTTTCACCAAACCATAAGACTGGTGGCCACAATGGGAGCAGGGGTTCCTCCCAACGTCTCCTGGGAGCCTAGAGGCTGAGGGCAGCCCTCACTGTCACTTAAGGAGGGTTGACTTGGTGGAGAAATGGGGGCAAATGAACTTCTTAGCTCCTTAAAACACCTTTCCCAAAATTCCAAATCTCTTTTGGGTTCATTGTAATATTTTACTTCTCTGGGCTTCCAGTTGACAGCTTGAGAAAAACCAAATTGGTGGTTGGTTGGCCAGGATTTTTAACCTAATGACAAGTCTGGCTTAGAACTATTCAGCCATTCTTCAGCTCCCAATATTGTGCGTCTATAGATAAACAGGCATATATATTATCTACTTCTGTTTACTTCTCCCCAAATGGAAGTCCATTAATTTTCCAATATATTTTACAGAATGACTTGCCTATTGCCAGCATTGGGGGGTATATTAATCCTTAGTTCTGAAATGTTTAAGTTAGAAAATAATGGGAACAGGAGAAATGGAAGGACTGAGATGACTCATTTATCTCAGATGTTTGCACTAAGCTACTTCAGAAATGCCAACAATGAATTAAAACCAGAATTCTAGAGGAATGACCTAAATCACATTTCTCCAGAGAGATTCTTTAGTTCCTTAGCAAAAAGTGTACTTTATGTCTAGAATGGAGGAGCTTGATGATGGCTTGAGTCAAGTAGCATGAACTTAGCTCCACCTGCTCTGGGGATAAAGAATCAATATAGCCTTTCTATGGGCAGAAACCTCTTTAGAAGACAAAGGGAAGCCACAGTCAAGTATAAGATACTGACATCCCATGATATGTTAGTGCTAAGAAGCTGGCTTGGAGAAAGAGCAAGATCTTTTCTTACTCACTGAATACAAATTTGCTCCCATGGTTTTTTTTTTTTTTTTTTTTTGTGGTACTCCTCCTGCATTCATTTTCCCTGGACACAAATGAAGTGGCCCTACAGAGATCCATCAGCTGACTTTCCTATAAGGTGATCTGAAGGCTGGGGATCCCATTGTGTAATGAATGGTAAAGGCTAGGGTTGTGATTGAGGCAAGAATCAGGGAAAAGGTCAGACTCAGGCCAAGAAACAGAAAACTTCTTTGTTGAAAGTTAATAAAACTTCATATTTATCTTGCTACTGCAGGGAAGCAACTATTCTTAGAATAGATGTTGCTGATAATGTTAATCACCTCCTTGGATGCCACCAAGAAGTGGCTTTCAATTTTATACCTTCTTGTCCAGGTTGTAAATTTGGTCTTGGCATCAACAGGTAGTAAAAGACCTGGGAAGCTTAATAGCTTTGTGTATAAATGAACAAAAGGATTTGTGTGAATAAAGATTTTGAGACAGAGAGAGAGATAGAGCAACTAACCCTAACTCTGGGCTGGTTTCTTAGGTGGGCCCTCTGTGGGGTGGAGGACGTGTGGGCAAATGAGCTTCTTAGCACTTAAAACACCCGTCCAAAAACTCCAAATCGCCTTTGGGTTCAATTTACATTTTACTTCTCTTGGCTTCCAGCTGACAGCTTGAGAAAAACTGAACTGGTGGTTGGCTGGTTGGGTAGCACTGCTTGTGAAGGTGGTGTCCCAGCTGGCACCTGCCCTCTACCTGCTGACTGCATCTGATCAGTCCACCTGGCTCTACTAGGGCTGACAGAAATAATACAGGGCACCCAGATGAATTTGAATTTTAGATAACCAACAAGTAATTGTTTAGTATAAGCATGTCCTATACAATACTTGTATTTTTACTTGTTAAATCTGGCAACCCTATCCATTAATTAATTCACCAGAGGCTTATTTAAGATTCAGGATGCCAATGTGTGAATTTACAAGACTTGTGCACATTCCATGTATCAGAGCCCTTGTGCCTATTATCTGTATCACTCTCTCCTAAGTGTTTGGAAAACCAAGTTTGTCATCATTTGGTGAATGCCAGTTGTAGTAAAGCAAGTTAAGTTGTCTCATGGGCTGTGCATCCAGGCTGAGGTAGAACATGGGAACTCTGGGGTTCTGACTTCAGAGACACCACCCAGAACCTGAAATAACAATCCAGTCAAACAGAGAGTGTTTCTCTCCCTCAGACAATGCTGCAATAATGCTGCATTTCAACTCTATTTTTTCAATACTTACTTTTCAAAAATTTTTATAAGTCACCAGAAACTTATTCATCATTATGTACATGATATTGTTTCCAAGATATCTGCTGATTAAATCTTCTTTATATTGATCATTGTGCCATTTTTTAGGGAGTACACTCAATATTTCTGACTTTTAGGAAAGTTTATAGTTTTAATTAGTAGATATTAATTTTATAAGATAGTTTCAAATGTATACATATGTACTTTTGATTTTCTAAGAACATAATTTTTATCAGGCTTCCATTCTATGTGATGCAGAAAAAATTAATAACTACCAAGGAGACATTCACACTCACACTTTCACCCTTGCTTTCCTTAAGATGGAATCTCAGCGGTGGGGGCGTGACGCTCACTGGTAGGGGAACGAGAGGAGGGACCCATAGAAGTGCTACACATTCTGAGTTGGTAGCTCCTGAGTAACTGCTCATCTTGTCCCCGATCATGGCATCCTTCCCCACTGGCTTCCAGAATTATCCTCTAAGGTGCTTGCGTGTCCACCCAGTTTGCTCAGCTCGTGCTGTCATCTGTGGCGGTTCCTTCATGGCGTGACTCTTTTGAGCTGCCAGCTGTCACTCTCAGCTAACTTCTGAGCTCTTCTCAGGGTATAAGCGAAAGTGAGCCAATGCAAGGAAGACCAAGAGGGACTCCATTTTACATTAAACCCCTATCTTGGGGCTTAAAGGTTAAAAGGTAAATTCTCAAAATGTCTTTTAAGAAAAATTTATGGTAAGCCAGCTGTATGGTCAACAATTCACTGATCATATCTTAAGCCAGAACCAACACCCCCGACGACCATGACCAGTCTCTGGTTTTTGCAAGAATTATTGCCTTGTGGGAGAAAGAGAAATTCAACTTGTCTCATAGAAACATCAAAAAGGGAGGTCCCTGACCACGGTTTGGAAAGCTAGTGAATCAATATCTGCTGACCATGAAGTGATGGCATCATGCACTGAATGGCAGAGATAACCCCATGAAACAATTCAGCAATGCCCTTCCTCCTGAACCCCTCACCCTCTGAAACTGCCTTTATAAGCCTTATTCACAACCGCCTCCACGAGCTTGACATTCCTCTTTCCTGTTGGCTCCCTTGTATACAAGCGTCTCTAATAGACTCTGCCTGCTTGCTTTCTTTAACACTGTTCATTTCTATAACACTGAAACTTGGCCCGGTCTTTGGGGGTCTGGTAACATGAAGGGAGGTCCAGTTATTCTCTCACACCTCTTGGAGCCACAGGAAACAAAGCTGTCATTGAGGTCTCTTCTCTTATCACCTGTTCAACCATTTCTTCTCTGTTGACTCTGTTATCACTGTGGTATAGGAACATCTGTGGGGTTAGCTGCCTTCCCTAGATAGGAAGTAGACACAAGCCTCTGCCATTCTGTTTCCTCAAACCTTACCCGGTAGTCTAGCCTCAACCACAGTTCCTTCTCTTCTGAGGGGATTCATCCTGGGAAGACGCTCTTGGAAGGCCCACCTTCCTCCAGCCCAGGTAACCCTACTGTAGTGCCTGAGGGCTGTTATCACGGATGGTGAAGCAGGAAGTTCTTTTGGACCTGTCTTATTTGCCTACTGGTTATACCCAAATAGTTCCCAAACACTCAGAAGTTCTTTTCTCCAAGTCTAGCTCTTGTGTTTAGTAATCTCATTTAAATCTCAAAAGCTAAACAACTGACTTTCTTTTGCTAGGCATCTAGCTCTAGCAATTTCACTTTTCTCTGGGGCGGGCAAGTCCTGGACTGCGGAGATCTCTTAGAGAGGGTAGTGAAATGTGTGGTGTTGATGGTAGCAGGAAGACCTGGTTAATGTCTCCAAATGTCCTTCTGCTGTACTGACAGTGAACTTGTCTGCACTAAGAACAGTCCCCAAAACTAAGTATTATCATTCGCATGTCCAGAAGAAGAAATGGAATCTTAGAGAGAGGATAAGTAACTTGTTCAAAGATTCCAGTTAGAAGCGGTGTAGAAATACTGAACCTAGGATAGTTTAAATCCAAAGCCTTCATTTTAAATCCCAGCAGCAGCCTCATTTCCTTGGTAAATAATGGACTCTCCAGGGAGTTTGTTAAAAATAATTTTTATAAAGACCCATTTCAGGAGATCCTGCTCCAAGTGGTCTGTGATGGAGCCTGGTTGTCTGTGTTTTGAACAGTCTCTGTAGGTAATTCAGAGGCACATCTAAGTTTGAGAGCAAGCTCTGCCACTTGTTAATTGTGTGATTTGGGATAAATTACTTCATCTCCCAGTGCCTCAGTCTCCTCATTTGTTAAATGGGGAATGATGACAGCACCCATAGCATTTAGTTATTGCGGGAATTAAATGGGTTTAAAATGAAAAGCCCTAGAAAGAGTACATGGGACATAATAGGTGCTCAATAAGCATTAAAGACTATTGCTTTTGCTGCTTCTTAGCAGGCAACTTACTTACATTTTTTAGAAGCACTATTTCCTGGACAGATTACACAAGGGTAATTACAAAAGGGTAACTGCCTACATTTACATAGATTTTGATAGTCTGTGTCTCAGAAGGAAACATTTTTTTAGCCCTTCTCTCCAAACCTATATTTATGCCTAATTTGGATCCCGTGGTCCCCTGTGGTCCTAACCATCAGGAGGCCATGTTGAAAGTAAATTGAAATCAGGCTAGAGACATAATGACAATGACAGGTAAAAGAGGAGTAGATCAATAGTTTACACCTTGACTGTGCCTTAGAAATATCTGGAGAGCTTTAAACAAAGGCCAAGTCACACCCCATACCATTAATATCGGAATTATTGGAAATAGGTCCCAGCCATCAGCATATTTCAATCTCCAGGTAATTCCAAGGTATGGCCATTGGGCCCCACCCCAGCTCTGCTGAATAGAAACTCTGGGGGTGGTACTCAGTAATCTTTGTACTGACAACTATTCTACAAACCTCAGGACCTTGGTGTGAACCATCCATATTATCCCCATGTTTGGGCCTGTTTTTGCTTTTCTGCCCAGTAGGGTGTGATATGAAGGCAAGGAAAGAGGTATATTGACCCTTAGTTCCTTTAAAAAGTGCAAGCAGGTCAGTGTTATTTATCAAATCGTTTGTATTTGTTCTAGCCAGATCTGCCTGAGTCTGGGGGAACTGAGGATCTGTCAGCCTAAAAGTCTGCTTCGCAAGGGGCAGATGACCCAAATAAGAGAGGGCCTACTCTCTGAATGGAGACCGTCAGTATTTGCCTGAAATACACCTTCTCTCCAGGCCTAACTCTGCCCTAGAAGCTTCATGGGGGCAAATAATATGTAAACAAGTTCCAAACCAACCCATCTGCTTTTCATTTCCGGCAGAATGCTAAAACGAGTCTTTTAAGGTTGCTTAAAATGCATCCCTCTCCTCCTGCCCTGGCCTGGGTAGTGGTTGGGGGTGGGATTTGCTCTGCTTCCTCAAACCACCTCAGCTCCTGCCTCCTACACCTGGGTCCCTTCTGTACAGGTCTGGCTTCGAACAATGCTCACAGTTATTCCCAGCATTTGCTTTTCTGTTTAATGCACATCTGATATCTTTTTCTTCTTTAAGGCACTGTCTTCATCTCCTCATCTGTCCCTTTCTCTTCTAGCAAG
The DNA here is from genome assembly GCA_032199065.1 of Smutsia gigantea. Lineage (NCBI taxonomy): Eukaryota > Metazoa > Chordata > Mammalia > Pholidota > Manidae > Smutsia > Smutsia gigantea. The sequence continues at coordinate 167,587 of JAVSCE010004246.1, forward strand.
TGTAATGTTACTGCCATTTAAAAGTGGCCTGGTTCCCATGAGTCTGGTAGTAATTGGCCTTGCTGCTAGAATTAGCACGAGAGAACTATGGGCAGAAGCCAGGGCTTGGGCTAACAGGACCTGCTCTCCCAGGGGTCACATGCCCCACTTGGGACCTCTACAGTGTACTTGGGAAGTTTGTGGGGGTGGGACCTGGAGTTAATTTGAGCAAGGACTCCACGTAACCTTAAACCACTCAGGGCTTTGCTCTGCTTCTGTTTTGCATCTGTGAAGTAGAGACCTTTGCCACTAATGAACAAGAGCGAGGCCCTTTTCAGTTGCAAAGTACTGCTATATTGTAAACAAACTTCTAAAGACCAGTTCCCAGGGAAATTGTGGGGTAGGAGAGGTGCCCTTGTTATTCTGTATCAGAGGGGTGCTGCCTTCTTCTTCTCCTCAGGGTCCTATAAAGTACAGGTTAAGTAAAATGGTAACAACTATTGCCCTAATGTATCTTCCCTCCAAATCTACCAGCAACAAAAACTGAGTGCCTTTTTTTATACCAGGCATTGTGCTTTAAGACTCAGCTCTGGCCCTTAAGAAGCTTGTTTCCATTGAAGATATATGATGTCTCTTTAGGCCAATCATGGCAATTTCTTGTTCTTGCCAGCAAGTGGTTTAGAATGTGCTGGTTTAGGAATGGGCATGTACTACATTTCTGGACAATGGAACAGGAAAGGGAACTCTGCAGAACAGAAAGGACTGCTTGGAAATTCCCTAAGTCAGAGATTCCTAAGTGCTTTGCACTGAAGGAGTTATTGTGTAAGGTGGTAAGGAAAACTGAAATGTCTTAAGTGACATTAAGGGCCAGAGAATGAGGGAGAGAGACAAAGGAAGATAAATAGTCAATAGCTGTAGCTAACTAGAAACTCCATGTTCCTGGATGAAGTCATTTCAAAAATCCTCTAGAAGGTCCCCAGGATCACTGAGTCCCTGTTGCACGAGACCAGTGTCTGATGATCACCACCAGGTAACCCACAAGACTCCTCTCTGAACTAACCACCTACCCCTGGCCTTTCCCTACATCTTGTTAGCTCTCCTTCCTTATCTGTAGCCAATGTGATTTTTAAATAAATTTCTTTTTTTTTATTATATATATATTTTATTTTGCTTTCCTTAATCTGCAATTACATGTGCAATATATGGTTATTAAACTACTCCCTTCATCAGGTCCCCCCACCAACCCCATTACACACACTGTCCATCAGTGTAGTGAGATGCTATAGAATCACTACTTGTCTTCTCTGAGTTGTACTGCCCTCCCCATGCCCCACCCAACATTACGTCTGCTAGTCGTAATGCCCCTTTTTCCCCCTTGTCCCTCCCTTCCGACCCATCCTCCTTAGTTCCTTTCCCTTTGGTAACTTTTAGTCCGTTCTTGGGTTCTGTGAGTCTGCGGCTGTTTGGTTCCTTCAGTTTTTTTCTTTGTTCTTATACTCCACATATGAGTGAAATCATATGATACTTGTCTTTTTCGGCTTGGCTTATTTCACTGAGCATAATACCCTCTAGCTCCATCCATGTTGTTGCAAATGGTAGGATTTGTTTTTCTTATGGCTGAATAATATTCCATTGTGTATATATGTACCACCTCTTCTTTATCCATTCATCTACTGATGGACACTTAGGCTGCTTCCATTTCTTGGCTATTGTAAATCGTGCTGCGATAAACATAGGGGTGCATATGTCTTTTTGAAACTGGGCTGCTGTATTCTTAGGGTAAATTCCTAGGAGTGGGATTTCTGGGTCAAATGGTATTTCTATTTTGAGTTTTTTGAGGAACCTCCATATTGCTTTCCACAATGGTTGAACTAATTTGCAGTCCCACCAGCAGTGTAGGAGGGTTCCCTTTTCTCCACATCCTCGTCAACATTTGTTGTTGTTTTGTGTTTTGGATGTTGGCCATACTCACTGGTGTGAGGTGATATCTCATTGTGGTTGTATTTCTCTGATAATTAGCGATGTGGAGCATCTTTTCATGTGCCTGTTCTTTGGAGAAATGTCTATTCATGCCCTCTGCCCATTTCTTAATCGGATTATTTGCTTTTTGTTTGTTGAGGTGCGGGAGTTCTTTACATATTTTGGATGTCAACCCCTTATCAGATACGTCATTTATGAATATATTCTCCCATACTGTAGGATGTCTTTTTGTTCCACTGATAGTGTCCTTTGCTGTACAGAAGCTTTTCAGCTTAATATAGTCCCACTTGTTCATTTTTTCTTTTGTTTCCCTTGCCCGGGGAGATATGTTCATGGAGAAGTCGCTTATGTTTATGTCCAAGAGATTTTTGCCTATGTTTTTTTCTAAGAGTTTTATGGTTTCATGACTTACATTCAGGTCTTTGATCCACTTTGAGTTTACTTTTGTGTATGGGGTTAGACAGTAGTCCAGTTTCATTCTCTTACATGTAGCTGTCCAGTTTTTCCAACACCAGCTGCTGAAGAGGCTGTCATCTCCCCATTGTATATCCAAGGCTCCTTTTCAAATATTAATTGACTGCATATGTTTGGGTTAATGTTTGGATTTTCTATGTTCCACTGGTCTGTGGGTCTGTTTTTGTGCAAATACCAAATTGTCTTGATTACTGTGGCTTTGTAGTAGAGCTTGAAGTCAGGGAGTGTACTTCCCCCTGTTTTATTTCTCCTTCTCAGGATTGCTTTGGCTATTTGGGGTCTTCTGTGGTTCCATATGAGTTTTAGAACTATTTGTTCCAGTTCATTGAAGAAAGCTGGTGGTAGTTTGATAGGGATTGCATTAATCTGTAGATTGCTTTAGGTAGTATAACCATTTTGACAATATTTATTCTTCCTAGCCAAGAGCATGGGATGAATTTCCACTTGTTAGTATCCTCGTTAATTTCTCTTTGCAGTGTTTTGTAGTTTTCAGGGTATAGGTCTTTCACATCCTTCGTTAGGTTTATTCCTAGGTATTTTGTTCTTTTTGATGCGATTGTGAATGGAATTGTTTACTGATTTCTCTTTCTGTTAGCTCATCGTTAGTGTATGAGAAAGCAACAGATTTCTGTGTGTTAATTTTGTATCCTGCAACTTTGCTGAATTCAGATATTAGTTCTAGTAGTTTTGGAGTGGAGTCTAGGGTTTTTTATGTACAATATCATGTCATCTGCAAATAGTGACAATTTGATTTCTTCTTTACCAATCTGGATGCCTTGTATTTCTTTGTTTTGTCTGATTGCTGTGGCTAGGACCTCCAGCACTATGTTGAATAACAGTGGAGAGAGTGGGTATCCCTATCTTGTTCCCGATCTTAGGTGAAAAGCTTTCAGCTTCTCGCTGTTAAGTATGATGTTAGCTGTGGGTTTGTCATATATGGCCTTTATGATGTTGAGGTACTTGCCGTCTATACCCATTTTGTTGAGAGTTTTAATCAGGAATGGATGCTGAATATTGTCAAATGCTTTTTCAGCATCTATGGAGATGATCATGTGGTTTTTGTTCTTCTTTTTGTTGATGTGGTGGATGATGTTGATGGATTTTCGAATGTTGTACCATCCTTGCATCCCTGGGATGAATCCCACTTGATCATGGTGTATGATCCTCTTGATGTATTTTTGAATTCGGTTTGCTAATATTTTGTTGAGTATTTTTGCAACTACATTCATCAGGGATATTGGTCTGTAATTTTCTTTTTTGGTGAGGTCTTTGCCAGGTTTTGGTATTAGAGTGATGCTGGTTTCATAGAATGAGTTTGGAAGTATTCCCTCCTCTTCTATTTTTTGGAAAACTTTAAGGAGAATGGGTGTTATTTCTTCTCTATATGTCTGGTAGAATTCAGAGGTGAATCCATCTGGCCCAGGGGTTTTGTTCTTGGGTAATTTTTTGATTACCGATTCAATTTCATTGCTGGTGATTGGTCTGTTTAGTTTTTCTGTTTCTTGCTTGGTCAGTCTTGGAAGGTTGTATTTTTCTAAGAAGTTGTCCATTTCTTCTATGTTTTCCAGCTTGCTAGCATATAGATTCTCATAATATTCTCTTATAATTCTTTGTAATTCTGTGGGGTCCGTCGTTATTTTTCCTTTCTCATTTCTGATTCTGTTTATGTGTGTAGATTCTGTTTTTCTCTTAATAAGTCTGGCTAGAGGTTTATCTATGTTGTTCATTATTTCAAAGAACCAACTCTTGGTTTCATTGATTTTTTTCTATTGTTTTATTCTCAATTTTATTTATTTCTTCTCTAGTCTTTATTATGTCCACCCTTCTTGTGACTTTGGGCCTCATTTGTTCTTCTTTTTCCAATTTCAGTAATTGTGTCTTTAGACTATTCGTTTGGGATTGTTCTTCCTTCTTTAAATAGGCCTGGATTGCAATATACTTTCCTCTTAGAACTGCCTTTGCTGCGTCCCACAGAATTGTGGCTTTGTGTTATTGTTGTCATTGGTCTCCAAATAGTCTTTGATCTCTGTTTTTATTTGGTGTTGACCCATTGATTATCTAGAAGAATGTTGTTAAGTCTCCATGTATTTGTGAGCCTTTTTGTTTTCTTTCTAAAATTTATTTCAATTTTATACCTTTGTGATCTGAGAAGTTGGTTGGTAGAATTTCAATATTTTTGAATTTACTGAGGTTCTTTTTGTGGCCTCGTATGTGGTCTATTCTGGAAAATGTTCCATGTGCACTTGGGAAGAATGTGTATCCTGTTGCTTTTGGGTGTAGAGTTCTGTAGATGTCTGTTAGGTCCATCTGTTCTAGTGTGTTGTTCAGTGCCTCTGTGTCTTTACTTATTTTCTGTCTGGTTGATCTGTCCTTTGGAGTGAGTGGTGTCTTGAAGTCTCCTCAAATGAATGCATTGCTTTCTATTTCCTCCTTTAATTCTGTTAGTATTTGTTTCACATATGCTGGCACTCCTGTGTTGGGTGCATATATATTTATAATGGTTATATCCTCGTGTTAGACTGACCCCTTTATCATTATGTAATGTCCTTCTTTATCTCTTGCTACTTTCTTTGTTTTGAAGTCTATTTTGTCTGATACAAGTACTGCAACACCTGCTTTTTTCTCCTTGTTGTTTGCATGAAATATCTTTTTCCATCCCTTCACTTTTAGTCTGTGAATATCTTTGGGTTTGAGGTTAGTTTCTTGTAGGCAGCATATAGATGGGTCTTGCTTTTTTTAATCCATTGTGTTACTCTGTGTCTTTTGATTGGTGGATTCAGTCCATTTACATTTATTGTGATTATTGATAGATATGTACTTATTGCCATTGCTGGCTTTAGATTGGTGGTTACCAAAGGTTCAAGGGTTGCTTCTTTACTATCTAACAATCTAACTTAACTTTCTTGTTAAGTTATTGTAAACACAGTCTGATGTTTCTTTATTTCTCTCCCTTCTTATTCTTCGTCCTCCATTCTTTATATACTAGGTGTTTTATTCTTTGCCTTTAGTTAGTATTTGGATGATCTGCTTTCTTTGCTATGATTTTATTTTCTCTGGTGACATCTTTTTAGCCTTAGGAGTGCTTCCCTCTAGAGCATTCCCTTTAAGATATCCTGTAGAGGTGGTTTATGGGAGGCAGACTCTTTCAGCTTTCACTTGTCTGGAAATTGTTTAATCCCTCCATCATATTTAAATGATAATCGTGCTGGATACAATATTCTTGGTCGAGGCCCTTCTTTTTCATTGCGTTAAATATATCATGCCATTCTCTTATGGCCTGTAAGGTTTCTGTTGAGGAGTCTGATGATAGTCTGATGGGTTTTCCTTTGTAGGTGATCTTTTTTCTCTTTCTAGCTGCCTTTAATACTCTGTCGTTATCTTTGATATTTGCCATTTTAATTATTATGTGTCTCGTTGTTGTCTTCCTTGGGTCCCTTGTGTTGGGAGATCTGTGGGCTTCCGTGGACTGCGAGACTACTTCCTTCCCCAGCATGGGGAAGTTTTCAGCGATTATTTCTTCAAGACACTTTCTATCCCTTTTTCTCTCTCTTCTTCCTCTGGTACTCCTATAATGCAAATATTTTTCCATTTGGATTGGTCACACAGTTCTCTTAATATTCTCTCATTCCTAGAGATCCTTTTATCTCTCTCTATCTCAGGTTCTCTGTATTCCTGTTCTCTGATTTCTATTCCATTAACAGTCTCTTGCATCTCGTCCAGTCTGCTGCTAAGCCCGTTGATTTGTCTGATTTCTGCATTGTCTTTCCTCACTTCCCTCACTTCCTCCCTCAGCTCCTGCATGTTTCTCTGTATTCTCTGTAGATCCATCAGTATGGTTATGCCTTTTATTCTGAATTCTTTTTCAGGAAGATTGTGTATTTCCATCCCATCAGACTCCCTCTCTAGTGTTGTCTGGGTCTGGGTAAGCTTTGTTTGTACCATATTCCTTTGTCTTTTCATGACGATAGAAGTGGTCGCTGATAGGTGCCATGTATGTCAGCTGGGCTCTTTAAGACTTAAAAAGAAAAAGAAAAAGAAAAGGAAAATAAGGAAAAAAGAAAAAAAAAGGAAAGAACGAAAAAAAAAAGAAAAAAGCCCACCGAGAGTAGATTCTTTGAGGATGCTGTAGGTGGCGCTGCTGCTCCACTATTCCATAGCCGCGGCTGCGCCGCTCCTCAGGGCCCTTTGTAGCTCTGGCTTGGGCGGGAACGAATGGGAGCTGCTGATCTCTGTGGGATGTCTCAGTATGGCTACTTTTTCCCAGTTGCCAGCCAAGGGGACCAAAATTCCCCAGGACTCCCAGCCTGCTGGGCTGAGTGTGCTGGGATGATCCTTCTCCTCCTTTGGGCCCCTGCCTCTTTAAGACCGCTAAAAAGGCACGCGCTTTTCTTTTGTCCCAGGGAGTGGCTGAGAGGACCTGGGCACATTCCCAGCTCAAAACCTACACCCTCTGTCTCTCCAATCTCTGATACACTGCGTGATGTGTGTCAGTGCTCCCGGCGCAGATCACCAGGGCTGGTTATTTCGTGGGCCTGTACTTCCACTCCCTCCCGGCTCTGAATCCTCTCCTCCCGCCGGTGCGCTGGGGTGGGGGAGTGCTCGGGTCCCGCCGGGTCGCTGTTCCGTATCTTACCCACTTCGCCGGGTGCCGGGTCCTCTCAGGTGTAGCTGCAGGCTGGGTGCTGTCCTATATCTTCTGGTCTTTCTTTTAGGAATAGTTGTATTTTTTGTATTTTCATAAATATATATGGTTTTGGGAGGAGATTTCTGCAGCCCTGCTCATGCCATCATCTTCCCAGAATTCCTTAAATAACTTTCTTGAGACTTGCTTTTCCCACAGCAGTACAACTCCTTTCGGGTTCCTGTACCCACGTCCAATGTGTGTGTGTCGGGGGTGGGGGGGTCTTCCCACGCACAGCACCAGCAGGGTGTCCGAGAACTCACCTCAGTTCTGATGCTATCTGCCCAGGGACAGCACCAGACTCCCCAGGTTAAGGGCTCCATCTTACAAAACTGTCCTCCACCGCCTATTCCAGATGCCAGTTGCAAGCCCCAGGCTGTTCCATGTACTTCTGACCAACTTGCTACAGATTGGAGGTTTCCACCATTACTCACTTAGGCTTGATTAATTTGCTAGAGCAGATAACAGAACTCAGGAAAACATGTTTACCAGTTTGATAAAGGATTCCATAAAGGATACAAATTAACAACCAGATGAAGAGATTTATAGGGCAAGGTCCCAAATAAAGGAGCTCCTATCCTCCTGGAGCCTGGGGCCTGGTTCTGTGGTTCACAGAAGCTTCTGGTTCCACAAGCACAGAAGTCCCTCCAAGAGGGAAGCAGGATGCAAGAGGCAGATTGGTTTTTCTCAGGGGGTTTTGTGAGGGCTTCACTGCATAGTCATGGTTGACTAAATCATTGGCCATTGGGTGATTGAACCTTCCGCCCCTCCCTTTTGGTGGGGACCAAAAGTCTCTCATCAACATGACAAGACACCCATTTCACCTTTAAGGCTCTGAAATGTTTTGAGGAACTGTGAATGGAGACCAGATACGCCTGGAAAACATATGTTTGGTCATCTGAATGACCAAATATGTATTCCTGATGACATTATATTGCAGGAGGCCTTATAAATGTGCCCTTTTCTTGAGTCTGGTGGACAAATTGTTTCTCTTAACTGGCCTTGCTGATGGAGAAGCAGAAACTTCCTGTCCCAGAACTCAGTCCTTATCTGGCTAGTGTCTGTAAAAGTCTCAAAAAATCCTTTTATTTCAGAGACCTCTCTGTCTCTTGAGTGTTTGATTTGTCAAAGGCCATAGTGCTTGAGCTGCCGTCACCATCTTGCACACATAAAGGGGGAAGCCGAGGTAAGCAGCTGGCATGTTGAGGGTGGCAGAGGAGAAAGGTTGGAAAAAGCATGGTTCTCTGAAGGCATCGTTAATCCACTGAGTTACCCAACCCTCCTCATATCCTTTCTTCACTCCCCAACACTTTCTTCCTTGCCTTTAAATTTTCCTTTCTCTCCTTCCTTTTGTCATATATTTAAAAACATCTTTCTGGGTTTTTTTAAAACAAGATACTGTTAAATCTCTAACTTAAACTGCAGGAAAGAGGTCTTTATGTAATATTTAGGCTTCCCATCCAGGAACATCTATTTTTCCATTCATTCACATCTTTTCAGACACATGGAAGGTTTTGTAGCTTCCTTTGTACAGAAATGTATGTATATATGTATGTATGTTTGCATACAGACTTAGAATCTTAGATTGGGTTCCATAGAAACAGCCTGTGAGATAGAAAGTTATTCTGTAACAAGCTGGCCTGCAATGCAGTTACCATGGGCCTTAAGTGAATCTAGGGGGGCTGGGGTGATGGGGACTGGGAGAGATGCTCTAAAGCTGGAATGGGACATTGAGGGTTAGCAATTTTCAAATAAAATACAATCCTTGAGTGAATCATATGCTTAACTCGCCTGACCATCACATTTCTCTCTGTAGATTAGCCTCAGGGACAGCTTGATTGTCAGGAAATACTTATATTGCCAAATTGCCTTTCTTTTTTTTTTAATAGTTTATTTTGGTATCATTAATCCACAATTACATGTGCAATATTATGGTGATTAAACTACCCCCTTCATGAGGTCCCCCCCACCAACCCCATTACAGTCACTGTCCATCAGCGTAGTGAGATGCTATAGAGTCACTACTTGTCTTCTCTGAGTTGTACAGCCCTCCCCGTGCCCCCTAACATTACATCTGCTAACCGTAATGCCCCTTTTTCCCCCTTGTCCCCCCCTTCCCACCCATCCTCCCCAGTACCTTTCCCTTTGGTAACTATTAGTCCCTTCTTGGGTTCTGTGAGTCTGCTGCTGTTTTGTTCCTTCAGTTTTTTCTTTGTTCTTATACTCCACATATGAGTGAAATCATATGATACTTGTCTTTTTCGGCTTGGCTTATTTCACTGAGCATAATATCCTCTAGCCCCATCCATGTTGTTGCAAATGGTAGGATTTGTTTTCTTCTTATGGCTGAATAATATTCCATTGTGTATATGTACCACCTCTTCTTTATCCATTCATCTACTGATGGACACTTAGGTTGCTTCCATTTCTTGGCTATTGTAAATAGTGCTGCGATAAACATAGGGGTGCATATGCCTTTTTCAAACTGGGCTGCTGCATTCTTAGGATAAATTCCTAGGAGTGGAATTCCTGGGTCAAATAGTGTTTCTATTTTGAATTTTTTGAGGAACCTCCATACTGCTTTCCACAATGGTTGAACTAATTTGCAGTCCCACCAGCAGTGTAGGAGGGTTCCCTTTTCTCCACATCCTCACCAACATTTGTTGTTGTTTGTGTTTTGGATGTTGGCCATACTCACCGGTGTGAGGTGATATCTCATTGTGGTTGTAATTTGCATTTCTCTGATAATTAGCGATGTGGAGCATCTTTTCATGTGCCTGTTGGCCATCTGAATTTCTTCTTTGGAGAAGTGTCTATTCATGTCCTCTGCCCATTTCTTAATTGGATTATTTTCTTTTTGTTTGTTAAGGTGCGTGAGTTCTTTATATATTTTGGATGTCAACCCCTTATTGGATATGTCATTTATGAATATATTCTCCCATACTGTAGTATGTCTTTTTGTTCTACTGATGGTGTCCTTTGCTGTACAGAAGCTTTTCAGCTTGATATAGTCCCACTTGTTCATTTTTTCTTTTGTTTCCCTTGCCCGGGGAGATATGTTCATGAAGAAGTTGCTCATGTTTATGTCCAAGAGATTTTTGCCTATGTTTTTTTCTAAGAGTTTTATGGTTTCATGACTTACATTCAGGTCTTTGATCCACCTTGAGTTTACCTTTGTGTATGGGGTTCAGTAGTCCAGTTTCATTCTCTTACATGTAGCTGTCCAGTTTTTCCAACACCAGCTGCTGAAGAGGCCGTCATCTCCCCAATGTATATCCAAGGCTCCCTTATCAAATATTAGCCAAATTGCATTTCATAGATTTACACTATTTATAATTCCATTAGCAACAAATGAGTATATTGATTTGCCTTGACGATATTAGATGTTATCAAGCTTTTTGATCTTTGTCATTATGGAGATGAAAAATGGCATCTCGTTATGGTTTTAAAGTGCATTTCTCTTTAAGAGTGAGGTTGATTTTTTTCATGTTGACCAGTCATTTTATCTCATTTTGAAGCTGAAGTTTGTAGCACTGTATGATCTGGCCTTTGCATCCCAATTCCTGCCTTACAGAACCAGAATGTGCCTTTTCTATCTTCACAGCTTTTCCTTCAATGTAGGTTCATTTTGACTGCAAGTAACATAAAATCCTGACTCAGCTGACTTTAACAATAAGGAAAACCTTTTATCTTACATGATTTCATGTCCTGAGATAGAGCAGCTCTAGGGTTGGTTAATTTAGCTACTCACCAAGGTCACTGAGGTTCCTGGTTTTTCTATCTTTCTGATTGCCACCCTCCAAGTAGATTACCTCATGGTCACAAGATGGCTGCATCACAGCCAGGCATCCTGTTGAGGCAATACAGCATCCAGTAGAAGAAGAAGGGCTATTTCTTACTATGTCTCTTTTTAAGAACAAATAAACTTTTCTTGAAATCCCCTACTAGAAGGTATGCCCTTGAATCTCATTAGCCAGACCCAAGGTTTATGTCCCTTCGTAAACCAGTAACTGTCAAGGGGCCTGGGACCATCATAACTGTTAATTAGGATTTCCCCAGGCATTATATAGAGTAGCAGTGAACACTCCCCCACTTCCCCCCACCTCCAAAGAACTGGGGCACTGCCAGCAAGAGACATGTGGATTGGATGTAGAAGGACAATAAACTATGACTGCCATGACTTTGCACATGTTATTCACTTTGCCTGATATTCATCCTCTATTCATCTTCCCATCTACCTAATATTGGTTTTTTAAGTACAGCCTTGGAGTGGATCCTAGGAAACCATCTTTGTCTTCTCTAGGGTAGATAGATAATACCCCTCCATTCCCATGGCAGCCTGTATCACATCATCACACTGAATTGTCATTGTTTTCTTCTCAGTCTCTCACCACAACCCAGCTCCTTGAGGGCAGGGACTGGGGCTGATTTGTGTCTGTATCTCTACCCATAGGACAGTGCACTTAAACTCGCCTAAGTGCAGAACAGATGCTTAATTCGTGTTTGTTAAATTAAAGCCATTTGGTAGTATTTTACTTCAGAATTTCAGGTCTAGATTCACAACAAAGATCACCTTATAATTTTGTGTTTGTGAATGATTTGTTTGTTGAGATCTGGAATTATATTTCTTCCACATAAAGCAAACTAGAGAGTTTCCGCAAAATGTTGTTTAACTTGTGGGTTATTTGTTCCTTTAAAGTCTAGTAGTTCAAAAAGTATTTCCTGAACACATACATGTGTTGGGCACTGGCCCAGTTGGCTATTATTACAAGAATAGTAGGAGAGCTTATCTCTGAATGTAGAGTTTATGCTTTAAGGAAGCATTTTTCAAACTACAGGTCAAGATCTGTTCATGGGTAATATAATCAATTTTGTGGGTCAATGCCATCATTAAAAGGAAAAAGAGAATAGAATAAAGTAGAACAAAATATATCAGAAATCATCACTCTTGATAAAACTTCTGGTCTAGATAAATATGCTTCCTTAAATAGAGATATAAAGATATAGATATTTGGATTTTTATTTATGTGATGTCCTGGGTCAAGATATTAAATGTGTTTTTGAGTATAGGAGATGGTCAAAAAGTTCAAAGCCTTTGATTTAAGGGCCAGTGTATTTTCTTTCTTTTCTCTCTTTAAACTATGTGTTTTTTATTCCTAATGTCTAGGCCCCCTAAAAAGAGGGAAAGACAAGGCTTTGAGATTCTGCTTTGTCACACAACACTCACACTCTGAGCCTGCCCCCAGCCTGAGCACCAATTTTAGAGGCAGAGGCAAACGTTCAACCCGAGGCTCTAGGACTTGGGATCCAAGCAGTGTGGGCAGGTCACAGGACCTTTCGGAACATCTGTTTCTCTCCGGTGAGAAGGAGGTAACAGCAATACCTGTCCCACAGGGCAATTAAGAGGGTCGAAGCAAACATGTGAAAATGCTCCGCTGTTTAGGAAACTCCCTTAAGTTCTTCAGAGAAGAAAAGCAAAGCTAGTGCCTGGGTTACGATTGTGTCCTGAGAAAAGAGGAAAGACCTCAGGGATGGCCCCGGAGAAGGGTGCGAGGGGACTCTGGCCTCCCGGGGCTGCAGCTATTCATGTCAAAATGAGGGTATATCACTGGGAAGAGGGCAGGGCTCTCCCATTTCTCCAGCTAGCAGTTGTTTGTTCATTTCTCTGCTGAGCGGAAGGTCGGTCGTCTGGAGGTGTTGACAGCTCACGCCACGGAGTCGGCGGGAGAGCTGCTGATGGCTTCCCTGCATAAGCTTGGGCGGAAGGTCTGGGCCCCGGACTCTGCCCCCACTTTACCTCTTGCCGGAAGTGGTGGGGGGGTTGAGGGCTACAGTAGGATGGGGCAGGGCGGGGCGGGGTGGACAGAGGGCTCAAAGGAGAGGAAACCAACCTGCGTGCTTGGTCTGTCTTGAGGGTCATTCCCCACACGTCCGAAATTCTCTCTTGTGTGACAGTCTCTCAGCAACAGTCACAGAGGACGCGCTGGGCACAGGCTGTCCTGCCTGCTCAGTTTCTCCAGCTATAAGCAGTCTGCTTCCCTGGAAACCTCCGCACTCTTCCTGGCCTGGGTTCTCCTGTTATGAGCTGTATTACCAGGAAGACATAGATGTGCTTCCTTCAATAAAGAGTTATTTTTAATTGTTTGCTGTTACCCCCGAATTGTTGAGACTCGGGATAAAGATTCTGTAGAGGATCCTCCTCCCCCCACCCCAAAACACATGCACATGCACACACACGCACATGCACGCACACACACGCACACCTTGAGACAAGATAAAGAAAATACGGAGTTGGTTTGCCGTGGCTGGCAGCTGGAGAAGTGGAGGCTGGTACCTGGTGGGGATTTGTCCTTGACTGTCCCAAGACAATGCAGAACAAGAGAAAGGGGTAATTCCAAGGGTTTTAGGCAAAGACTGTGGATCCCCACGAACCTTGTGGTTCTCTGCTTATTTGTTCAGTTGTTTTTTCCAGGGCCTCCATCCTTCAGGAGTCCCATCCAGGATCTTGGCACCTCGTTTCCTGTCTTGGCCCCGAGCATGCCAGTGTTCACCAGCATGCCCAGTGGAAGGAGGTGGGGAAACAGGCAGGTCAGACATACCCACTGTCAGTACTGGGCAAGGAGAAAGCCCCCAGCCATGGGTGGGCAGCTATAGCTGAGCAATACCCGCAGCACAGCTGGTGTGTCTACTTGCCACGATTTGTCTCTAGTTGTGCTTTCTTGAAGTTTACCAGGGACCTGTAAGTCACCAAGTCCAGTGGCCTGTTCCAGTCCTCATCTTCTGATAGCCTCTCTTTCTGAAATTCTCACCTGACTGAGCTAGTCTCACCTATTTCTGGATGTTCTTTCTCTGTTCCCAGCCCCCCTTTTTTCTGAATCCTACATTTATGACTTCCCTAAGCTTGTCTCTAGCCCTTGACTTTCTCTACTCTCCCTCTCTCTGGGCAAACTTTGGTTTCCTTTGGCACTGACTAAGCAGCATTTTGTTGAGACTTTTAAATTGTTTTTTCAAATAATAGAAACTAGCTTAGGCAAAGGGAGGACCTACATTATACTGTGTCTACAGAGCCCAGTGCAGAGGCAGAGGGGAGGCAGGGTCTCAGTGGGCGCTGACTCCAGGACCTTGTAGGCTCTCAGGAATCCAGGCAGTTTACTCAGGCACTGGTCTCTGTCCATCTGCTTATCTGCTCATGTTCTGCTTCCTGGATATGTCTTTATCTCTCCCTTCCTCTCCTTTCCTGGACCACCATCTTACCTGAGGCCTTCACGACCTGTTGAGGGATTCCCTTCCTGTTGGTTGTACCCTCCTTCTAAGCTATCCTCTTTCAACAGTACTCCTTCCGCCTTGGGCCCCATGTTTAAGGGGGACCCCAGTTTGGCCCACTTTGGCTGTACCTTCCCATGGTGTAAGGGACAATGTACCTACAGGGACAATGGGATGTTCCTGCCCAAAGCCCCTGCTCCCCTTCTGGAGCCTATTTCCTGGGTTTAGGCTAGGCTTTTCTCCAAGTACTTTCTGAGAATAGACCACACCACTATTCTACTTACTATTAAGACTCAAAGGTGCCTGAGGAGGAGTTGTTTATTGTAGAGGGGTATGGTGAGATGGGGGCAGGTATACGGATGGAGCTTAGACATGTCCATTGACATGTGCTCAAGGTCCCCTGTCATGTGAGACACAGCCTGAGCTTTGAAGAGAAGTGGGAGTAGGCTAGGGGCCAGGGACTGGCTTTCCCCTATTCCACCACATCACAGCATGGAACTCTGAGAAACTGAAGAATTACATATTTGAAATTGGCCTCCCACATTGTTAACAAAGTTTATGTGTCAGCATAGGGGATGGAACATATTTTGTGTAATAGTTTGTTAGTTTGATTTATAACTTTTAGATGTGTGCCATGTGGGCCTCCATTTGTGCTCATGCCCTGGGACCCACAGACCTTAGGGGGCAAGTCTGTATTTTACTATGGCCAATTTAAAATATATATGTATTCTGTAAGCAAAGCTCTGTTTATATCATCAGCTGCCTCAGAACTTTTGATGATGACTGAAGTGCTTACTAGGAAGAAAGTGGCTCTGGTTGTTCATTATTCTGGGTCAGATGAAGCTCACAGTCAAGTGGGACCTGCCTTTCATCAGAAATAGGGTCAGGCCAGGTTTGAGTCAGCAAGGGAGCTGCATGCTGCTTGCAGCTCACTGGGGAAGTGGAGAAGACAGAAGCCAGGGCAGCCCTACAGCTAGCAATTGGAGCCTCAAGCAGAGATGGTGTAAGTTCATACAGACGAGTGATGGAAAAGCAAAGGCGAGTCTAAGGTAGGCTGTCAAGGAATGAGTCTGAAGTTGTTGAGGAGGGTAGGGCACAAACCAAGGTAAGGAGACTTGATTCCTGAGGTCATCTTTTGTCTCTGTTCCAGATTTTTCTATAGTTGCCATTTCTATAGCTGCTGGAACTTGTACTAGCCTAATCTATGCAAGGCCCATCTAGGGAGTGGGAGTGGACAGCAGGAACTCAGAACAATAATGAGCATCTTATGTTTATAATCAATCTCCTTTTGAGTATCTTTTAGGAACTGAATTTGGGAAACAATCCATTGAGACCAGGGAAAGGATAAGCGGGTGGGACTGAAGCCAGGGGAGGTGGACTAGGGGAAGATGACATCCCATAACCTTCTCTATGCTTCTGAGGTTGAGTCAGGCGCTCATGCTAGGGAAGAAAATGCAGGACTGAATCCAGGCTCAGGCTTCCTTTGGGCACAGCTCCATCTGCCAAAACAGTGCCACTTGCAATATTCTCATTCCAGATGTACAAGGATCAAGAGCTTCACAGAGGAAGTGTTGTGGAGCTTGGGAGACAAATGGGTAATTTTAAAAATAGGGAAAATGGAGGAATGTGTATTTTAGGAAAAGCCTTGAGTTTAAGACTTAAAAAAAAAGGTATGCCCAGCTTTCTTGGACAGCAAAAATAGACATTAAGGACAACTCTCCAAAATCCATCTATCAGGCTGTTCTTCTACATAAAATTGTTTTATCTCAAACTCACTGATAAGACCCCTCATGGAGGGACATCCTAGTGCTTAGGAGGGGATGCTGATGTCCTGTGCCTTGTGAGATGCTTTAAGGCCCGACTTAACTCAATGCTTCTTAAACCAGCTTGTTCAAAAAGCAGTTTACAAGAATATTTTTTCTTATTTATCCAGAATTATCTCTTGAAAACAACTATAGTAAGGGTCTTACTTTTACCAAGCCAAAAATTATTTTCTATATTTAAATTGTTTTAAAGCTACTTTAGCTTTACTAAAGGAAAATTTTACTAAAAAAAAAAAACAGCCACTTGCAGAAGCTTAGGAAAGGGCAAGATTAAGTCAAAAATGTCTTCATATTAATTTAGAAATAGTAATAAAAGCAAAATGTTCTAAAGGTTACATCAGTCAGGGTGCTGGCCAAAAATAGCCTTATATTGAGTCACTTGAGAAGAGGGTAATAAAGGCTCTCTTTACAAAGCATGGGCTGGGCTTAGACAAAGAAAAAAGGATGGTACACCATTGTTAGGCTGGTGAAGTACAGGAGACATTGCCACCACTAGTCCTGAAGTGGCAAAGGGGGTGCAGAACCAGTTAAGGGAGCCTAGAAAGAATGCTGATGGAGAGGGAAGCCTGGCAGGAAGGGACCAGAGAAATAAATATGCCCACCTCATTGGCCAACCCTCCCAAAAGTTGGAGGGCAAAGGGAACCCGCCAATGTAGTCACTGTGGCTCAGTTTCTTGGGGCAAAGAGAAGGTGGAGAAGGGTGGAAAGTGGATCCCAAGGGGCAAATGGAGTAAAATCCAACAACCATCAGAGACAGTCAAAGGACTGGAGTGGCTGTTGTGTATTTTCACAAGCACTGAGGAAAACAGTAAAGTGATTTCTTTTTCTGTCACCTCGTTTATGTTCCCTGGCAGTATAAGAAATATTATTATCATTAAGTGTTATGGTCCTGTGTTGGGAAGGGGGCAGAATTCTACGCCTTATCCGTAGACCTACAGAGTTATGCCTCACTCCAGAAGGGGCCCAGAAATCTGAACTTTAAACAAGCATTCCAAATGATGCACATCCAACTTTCAGAACCACCGAACTACAAAATGAAAGGCTAAGCAGTAGTAGTTATCTTCTTAGGAAGGTGGAACAGTTACCTGTGCTGAGAAAACAACTCTACACCAAGTATATACACATGGACAAGACTGGGAGTGAGAACAATTGGTTAGTAAGCGTGTTCAGAGTTTAATTTTCTTTGCTATGATAATATTCATTTAAGAGCTTATTAAATGAAAAACGCTTCTAAGAGAACTTGGAGCAGGTGGAAACTTAGGTCACCACAAGGGTCTGACCCTCTACCCCTGAGGAGTCCCTGGAAATCAACAATGGTATCTGAGTTCTTTAGGTGCTTGTTAGGGCTGCTCAGAATCCCAGTCTCCCAAACTAGCTTTGTCCTGAACAAACATCTGGAGGGAACACGACTGGCCTGACAGAGGAAGGTTTAAATCCTAATCTGGCTTCGCAGGGCCCCCCAAGCCTTTTACGTGAGAATGGGCAGGCAGCCACCATTGGCGAGGCTCCACATTCCCCAGCTCCTGGGTGAGTGGCTAAGCTTAAGGTACTTGGGCTGGGGAGACCCCTTCTTTTGGTTTCCTTGCCAGCAGTTCTCAGATGATGAAAGTTACCTGCTTAAGGTAACCTTAACTGCAACAGAAACAACTCTTGCGGCTCGAGACAGCAAGCCTGTACTGGAGGTTTCCAAGGTTGCACGGCTCTTGGGGCTGTGTCCCTATGGGAGTCCTGGGCTGGCCCTTCTGCCTCTCCTTGAAGTGTTCTTTCTTTTTGTCTTCTGGCAACCTGTAAAGCTCAGGGCAGGGCACAGGAGGCCACAGGCAAAGCCTGGCTTCCCTGCAGAGGCCAATGCCTACAAAGAGGAAGTTCAGCTTGCAGACCTCAGGCAGGGAGAGAGGCCCTCTCTAACCCCAGCAGCCAGGAAATGCTCATTATATTCTATGTAAAGGGACCCTCAGTGTTTTCTGGGCTGACACAGAAAGGACTATTTATTTCTCAGCGATGCTTGTCTGAATTGGCAAGCTTGGGCAGGAGCAGGCAAAAGCAGATCCAAGACAATCATGTGATGGAATTATACCTGCTGAAATAAGGAATGGTGCAGCTCCCCAAGCAAACATGCTTGCACTGCAACTCCAGTTCAGGAGGCACGGGGCTAATGTGTCTTTTGCCAGCTAAAGGCAAATGAAGGCAGGCAGAGCCTGGCAGCTTCTTCAGCTGCCTGGTGATTTGAGGATCACTCTAACCACTCCCCTTTTCCACCACTGCCCTCTCACTGCTGCCTAAATAATAGCTATGAATTTGCTCCACTTCATCAAGGAGCAAAGGAATGCACGTATCTATTTTTCCAAATCAACAGAAATCAAGCTCTGAGACCTTGGCTTGGCTCAGTAGGTGGGTATGATCCTCAACATTAATTATTATTGAAATTCCATCTTCCTCACCACTGAGTGGTGCTAGAATCCGGGGACCTACTTGGTAACAGAAAAATGGGACAGGGGTCTGAGACAGTTAAAAAATAGCTACCATTATTCGTATTGCTTCCTTTGTTATTTGATGCAGCTATTGGACTAAAACGTTTCCAATCATAGTGTTTATTTTGCCTGCAAGTTCTGCCACAGAGCGGGCCCTTGCCAATGTTTTCAAGGTCATATAGAGATTGTCCCAGAGGCATTAATTATGTGCCACGTTGGGGAGAGTGGAAGGAGCTTGGTGGAAACTTCAGGCCTTCCCCCATAATCTGGGTCAGGGTCCCCCATTCTTCACTATAGATAATTAGTATTTTCTCATTTCCATGTATATAGCCACATAAACAGCTTGGAGCCTCCTGCATGTCTCTCCAGATTGCTGCCACCAAGACCTTCCTACACAGACGTTTTGAACCTGATGGCCAGGCACCAACTGCCTCCCCAGAACCCTGCACAGAAGAGGCCCAGGTTTCCACCACTGGAGGATGCACTCCTTGAATGTCCTCCCAGACTTGTAGAATTCAACTCTCTCTCTCATGTAGGAAGCCCCAGCTTCTGTCCATCCATTCCATCCCTTCCTCTGGAGCACCTTCAGCTTAATTCCTTCTTGGGCTTGACCCTTGAATTGTAGGAAAGCCATTGGCTAACTGCTGCCACCACCCAGTACCCCCTAAGACAAAACCAGGAGCCGAGACCCCTGAACACAAAGCCTTGGTTGATTTGTGGGGCTAGGAGGCTAGTGAAGAGGAGCAGAAATGGTTCTTTTTTCTTTCTTTTTTTTTCTATAGCAGGAAGGAAAGTAAGCTTCATTCAGTTATCATGCCTGAAATTCTGTCACCAGAGAGTCAGTCCTTTGAATGGGATATTGCTGGGATCTTCAGATGTTCCCTTGGAAGAGGTAACAAAGTATCACCAGCACTTTATTGTAAGGGGTTCGTTTGACACCATGGGACAGCGGCACGTGGGAGGGGGTGGGTGGGCATGTGGTGGAGGACCGGCTCTGCCCCACTTTACAACCAGGTCCAGCAGGTGGCTTTGTGGTCGGCTGTATCAGGTGACACTGACCAGGAACCTTCTCTTTCTGTTGAAGATCAGCCTGCAAGTTTCCCATGGTTTGTCAGGGCTGGGCTACCACATCCTATGCAGGTAGCCAGGTGGGGTGATTAGCTAAGGCAGCAAACCACCTGGGAGGTGTTCCTGTTTTGTAAGAAACAGAGACCCGCAAAGCCAAATTCCCAACAAGGAGGGAATCAGAACACAGTTTCACATATCTGGCAGAAGCCCAGAGGGCAGAGGCCTCCTTTAGTGCCCCCAGGGTGGGGGTCGGAGGTGACTTGATTGAACTCACATAGTCAGGGGCAAGCACTTAGACAAGGTTCTCCCCAGGACTGCCAAGAACTGCTAGACAGCTCTTGGGTCTCAGCTGAATTAACAGAAGCCAGGAGCAGGCTCAGCTGGAACCAGGTTCCTTCATTTCTGTCTGTGCCGCCTTGGGCCACTTACGTATGTTCTGTGCCTTGGTGTTTCAATCCCAAATATAGGGATAACGACATACCTACTCTATAGGGCTGTTGTAGGGGTTTGTTAGTATATTAAAAGCATTTAGAAGAGTGCTTGGTGCAGAGCAAGTGTTACAGACGTGTAGTTACTGTTGTTCCTGTCTAAAGTCAGGTGGATCACAGAGCCCAGAGCCTCAGGCAAACCTTTGGAGCTGCCTCTACAAACAGTTATTTAGACTTGCTCTCAGCCTGCCCAGGGCTACAGATGAGCACACAGCTATAGAATAAGCGGGGTTTTCCTGGGAGGGGCCAAACCCCCAGATTCATTACTAAAACCCAGGTAACAGAGGCTTTTACTTTTGAGCTTTGCAGTCTGACCCCACCCCTAGGTGACTGCACCACCCCCTTAATTGCCATGGCTTGAAGGGCTTTGAAAGGCTTCCTGGTCCCAGCGCATCTCCATCTGGGCTTGACTCAATGCCTAAAACTGTCTCCAGTGTTTCCAGGAGTTCTGAAGAGATAAACCAGCCAGACCCTGTGTGAATCCTGAGGCTTCTCACTAGCTGAGAATCTTGAAGTTACTTTATCTCTGCACCTCAGTTTGCTCATCTGTAAAAGTGAGACTAATGAGGAGTGAAATGAAATAGTGTGCATAAAAGGTTAGCAAGGTGCCTAGTGTATGTACCCTGAACACTCAGTATCTGATGGTGATGGTGGTTTTGACTAGAGGAGGCATAAATTAGTGATTTAATAGTTATTAATCCATGAATACTCAATTTTAAACACTTCATAATAAAATTATTAAATATGCAAAAGTGTTGAAAAAAAGTAATACAATGAACACCTTTATGCATATAATTTAAATTCAGTAATTGCTTTATCTATGACTGGTATTTTTGCTGTTAAATTTGTGCAGTTTTTAAATTCTATTTCATTGTCACTTATTTGTGTGTTTGTCTAGTCTCTCCACCTGGACTCTATATGCCCTCAGACTATCTGCATGAGAAATGACAAAAAAAGGATGGAAACTCACCATGAGCTGCAGCCAGTGCTGGCCATCCAGCCCACTGCATGCTCCGTGTGTACAGATTTTGCTATTGTGTATATATATATATATATTTTGCCTCCTCAGTTATTTGAAAGTAAGTTGCAAGCATCAGAACACTTCACCCTTAAATACTTCAGCATGTAGCTGCTCTAAATAAGGACATTCTCCTACATAACCACAATTATCATTACTATATCTAAAACAATTGACAGTGATTTTTAAATATTATCTAATATGGAGTCCACACTTTTTCTGTTGTCTTCGAAATGTCTTTTAGAGTTGTTTTTTTCCAACAAGGAACCAATCATAGTTCATGTGTGCATTGTCTTTGGTTAGATCCTTTTAAATCTAGAAGGACCTCCCCATCTTTTCTTTTTTAGGGGCACTTTTGTAGAGGTCAGGCCATCTGTCTTATGGAATGACTCCTGTTCTAGATTTGACTTATTGCTTACTTGCAGTGCTGTTTCCACTGAAAATTTTTAAAAAGGATGAAAAAAATATGGAGTTTGAACTGAAGACCCTGGGCTGTCCCAAGGCCATATAGCCTTCCAAAAAACAGCGGACACTCGTTTTTTAAACTTTTAAGCTTGTTAAACACTAACATCCCATTTGTCCCTCCCACCAGTCACCAGCAACCGCTGTTCATTCTACTTTCTGTCTCTATGAATTTCACTACTCTAAGACCCTCTTACAAGAAGAATCATGCAATGGTTGTTCTTCTGTGACTGACTTATTTCACTTAGCATGATGTGTTCACAGTTCATCCACATTGTAACATGTCAAAATTTCCTTCCTTTTAAAGGCTGCATATTATTCCATTGTCCATATATACCACATTTTCCTTGTTCATTCATCTGTTCATGGACATTTGGGTTGCTTCCACCTTTTGGCTCTTGTGAAAATGCTGCTATGAACATGGCTGTACAAGTATCTGTTCACATCCCTGCAAGGCACACTCATCTTTACCTTTTGTCTTGAGGCTTGCCATTATGTAGCCTCTAGTAACTGATAATTTTAGAAATCATGTTTTAAATCCAGTTTTCCTTTACATTATTCACTCCCTTCTACCAAAGTCTAACAAGAAACTACTCCTTCATTCTTGCCATTTCTGGAGCTTACAGCCATCTGCCCCAACAAGAGAAATCTGGATGCTACTTAAAGCAAATATTTCTATGCTGCTTACTGTGGCAAGCTATTGATTATAATACCAAGGCAAGAAAAGCCAAAAGCTCTCAGCTTCTAAAGCCACTACAGATATGCCGTTTTAAACCGTTTAATGAATTTTTACTCTATTAGGCTCCCATACTTCAGGGGACTGGCTTATTAAAGGTATTTATTACAAGTTTTCAAATTAACACGTGTGATTTATTTCTAGCTACCCACAAATTATGAGAGGAAGCAAGGCAAAGTAGAATGAACTCTGGACTGGATGATCAAGAGATGGGGATCCAGTATCTGAACTCTGTTATAACCATGTGACCTGGGGCAAAACCTCAACTTTAAGTGCCCCATTTTTCTCATTTGTCAAACGGGAGGTTGGCTTATAACCCTCAGATGGTATGATTGCCTATGGTACATTTTATTTCTTTGCAGAAATCAATAATAAGGAGGCAGATGTGGAAATGGGAAAGGCCTGAAGTTGAGTTACAACTTCTCTACAAATGAGCTGGGTGATCTTTGACAGATCCCTTAATTTTAGGAGCCTAAATTTTCTCACTTGTAACATGGGGATGATAAATATTACAGAGCAGTGATAAAGATTATACCTAAAGAAGTATGGTGAAAGGGCTTTGTAATTTTAAAGTGCTATAGGATCACATGAGAGTGATTCCATGCAGGATTTTAAGCCATCTGAGTCTGCAAATGTAAAGGATTACAGTAGCAGTAAGGACACTATTCTTTGTGACTCACTTACAAACTCACAGTATTTTACATAAACAATAAATTCTAAATCCTGCTCCCCTTTTCCCAAGAATCCATTCTGCATGGGCCCTGGTATTGCCTAAAATTGCTTTGGATGTTGTGGTAGAACCTCTCCCATCTCTACTTTGTAAACTTTCACCAGCTGTTTGAAAATGCTTGCTTTCTTTTGCTCCAGAACTTGTTGCAGCATATCTTGTTTCAGCAACCCTCCAGCCTGCCAATGGAGCTTTGGTTTTGCCAGTTGCGATGACTCTAAAGCTCTTAGTCAATTCTTTTTAGTCCTGGAGCAGTTGATCAGCTAGTTGGGTTGCATGTCTCTTCAACCACTGAAGAGCAGATTCCCAGGCTTTGCCATGTTTTACAATCTGCAATTTAATTATGATTGTTTTAACAAGTGTTCCACGCCAGAGCTTCAAATTGTCCTTATCAACAATTGTTCAATCTTCTCTTTACAACCATACAGCCCTCTTTTTGAAGGGACTTCCTGTGTTTCTAGTTCAAAGGAGAACTGAGAAAGACAATAGCAATAGATGAGCTCAGAATTGAGCTAATCCTCAATGGATTATAAATTGTTTTATTAGAGTTAAGGATGGTATCCCAGGCTAAATAATTAGTATGCTTAAGAATCACCTGGAATTCATAATAAAAGTGCAGATTTCTGGACCCTGACCCTAGAAGTTTTCTGATTGAGGATTTCTGGGGTGGGTCATTTTAAACACATTTCCCAGGTGACTCTGATGCAGGGGTTCCTGGTTTTTAGAAACCTGGTGGACTGAGCACTGGTTTTCCTACTGTTTTAAACAGTTGATTCCAGACAAGCCACAAACTTACTGTGCTCAGTCTCCATGTTCATAAATGGCCATGCAAACAGCAGTTGCCCTCCAAATCTCAGGTCTGAAATGGTGGAGTAAAATGACATAACAGACCCAAAAGCATTTTGAAAGGTAAAGAGCTCATGACAGTGCAAGGTGCATGCATCATCCTCAGTATTCTCTTGCCTCAGTGGAGTCCAGCTGTCAGTATCCTGCCCTGTCTTACAAGACCCCTAGGTTTATGCCCTTCCCAATAGAATGCTACAGGGCCACACACACTGCTGTCTGAAACCTGGCCAAAAGAGGATCTGGGATCACCCTCCTTAATAGGCCCAGGTCCTCACTGAAATTTAGGCACATCTGCATCATTACTGATCCCATCACTTTCATTTTCCACAATGCCGTATCACCCCAGGGCCACACATGTCTTCTCTTTGAGCCAGGGCTTACCCTGAGGCTTTGCTGTCCACACCCACCCCTCGTGCTTTGGCTGTGTTGCCAAGTACTATATATATCTTTTGAAGTTTAGAGTGATCAACTTCACATTAATCTTTTCTCCCTTCCTCTATTTGAATTCCTTTGGCAGAACCTTTTCATGGTATTCTGGCCTTTTTGGTCACATTCAGCTTGGAATAAAATAGTAAGAGAATCATTTCCAGTTAAAGCACACTGCCCTTCTCTTTTATATATATTGGGTGGCCTCCCTCAAGGCCCTCAACTGCTTGTGGCTTCATTAAATATTCTGCAATTTCTGATGATTATTTGAGCAATTGCAATTACCCTGGCCCCTAATGGAGCAAGGAGGGGGCATTGTTCCCATCCTAAAACCAGAAAAATTCTTCCCCTTGCTCACTCTCTTTCATTCCTTCACTTGTTTATTTAATAAATAATCAATGAACACATAGTATTTGCCAAGCATTAGAAAGACAGTATAAGATAGACAATGTTTCTACCCTATGGAGTTTATGTTTCAATGAGAAAGACAGTAATAAGTGAGCAAGAAAATTTAAGGTGGTGATAAACATGGAGAAACTGACACACTGTAGTGTTATGCAGAGTGAATGGGGCTGGGGAATTGCCCCTGGAGATTAGGCAGTCAGGAGAGGCCAGCTCTGAGGAGGTGACACTTGAGGAGAGACTTGAATGAACCAGCCTGGGAAAGACTTGGCCCAGGAAAACTGTTATGAAAGCTTTTCCTGTGATGGCTTCTGTATTATTTTGCAGAGGAAAGAAATCCTTACAAAGTCTTATGCTTTGGTCATGATGACATTATTATAATTGTTGCTAGTAAGTACACATCAGCCTGCCAGAATGAGTCCTTGGCCTACACCCAGCCACAGCTCTGTGCCCCTTTCAAAGCACCACTTTGGTCAGTAGTGGCAAATGAGCCAGAAGATCCCTCAGAATAGACTCCTGGAAAGGTCTCCTTCACCCAATTAAATAAAGCAGTTTACTAAAATGTTAAGCTTTTAGAACCCTGAGAAAGGGCTCCCACTCCTCAAAATATCCTGAACTTCCAACTGCATCCTGGAGATCAGAAGTTTGTCTAACCAGTTTTTCATTCTACAGCCAATTGAAATGCTTAAAATGCAATACTTTTAGGAAAAGTAGCAAACTGGCCCTGCATGCATGGTTCTAAAGAGGATACAGCCTCCTTCTGTAAGGGGAAGGGGAGAGGAGAGGCCTGTCCTGGAGGGAACTAGAAAAGGAAAGCTGGTAGAAAGGAAGAAATGAAGAAAAGGGAAATGAAATGGAGGAAGGGCTACGTGTCCTTGAGCAATTTATTTAATCCCTAAGGATGGCAACTGCTCTAGACTTCCCCAGAGCTTAAGGAAGTCAGGCAAGCTTGGAGTGGGTCAGAGGGGTTGGCTATGGCTGTTGCCCCTATGCTGTGTTGTCTGTCCCTTCTCCTGTCCCCATCCTGAAGACTTGCTCCTACATTTCAGAAGGCGGATTTCCCCATTGTGGGGAGCAATGTGTATTTGGGACCATTTGCCTCACAGAGAGTGTAAAGGCAAGGCCTAAATAATTAATGTATGAGGATAGTAGGAAAGTGGCATCTCACTAAGTAAGTGATTCTTCATCTTTAAGAAACAGCCTAGAGGGTAAGAAAGCCTTACCACTTTCAAAGTCAGTGGGATGAGATGTTCCTTTGTTATGTGGCCACTATGACCTGTCAGTCCTACAGGAAAGCTATGTGAGGTCTGACTGGGTAGGAGATAGGATGCGGTGGGTGGGGTGGGGCTGGGGATCCAGAGGGAGTCCTTTAAGCACTGAGCCACCTAACTCCCATTTTGTTATCCTGGGCCCTAGTTGGAAGGGTCTAAAAAAATGGGGAAAAGGTCTGGAAAGAAAAGTCTTAAAGAGCTTTGTGGACTAATTCAATGAATATTTAGAATAATAAAGTTACCTGAATAAATCTGGAGGCTCTCAGGAGGCTCAGTTTCCTAGATTCATAATCAAAGAAGGTAATCCAGGAGCCAGGAAGAAATTAAACCTGCATTCCAGTCTTTAGAGATACAAATCTCTAAAAGAACACTAAAAGGAATCTAATTCATAATTCTGAGGACAGTCCTTAAATTCCCTCCTCTCTCCTCCTAAATCTGTATCTGACAGAGTCTTTTACCCACCAAATCCCCCAAATTGTCCCCAATACCCAGGCCATGTTGTTTATTCCTTTTCTGCATCCACCCCTTCTCTTTCCTCCCATCTCTCCAATGCCATTTCCTTCTCCCAACTCTGCATAACAAAAGCTTGTAAACTGATTTGGAAAAGAAAGGACTGTCCTTAGAGCAGTGCTGCGCAGTGGACATAAAATGTGAGCTACATATGTGATTTTAAATTTTCTAGTAGCCCCATTTGAAAAGGTAAAAAGAAACAGGTGAAACTAATATTAATAATATATTATGTTTAACCCAATATGTCCAAAATACTGTTATTTCAACATGTAGACAATATAAAAATTATTGAGATATTTTACATTTTTTCATACTATGTTTTTGAAGTCCATTGTATATTTTGCATTTAACAGCATATTTAGAAATGGATTAACTGCATTTCAAGTTCTTAATACCCACATGTGGCCAGTGGCCTTACTGGACAGTGCAGCCTTATAGCTGGGTGAATGGTCAGGGGAAGGAAAAGATTTGGCCCTAGTTACAGGGACATGGCCTCGTTCATGAATATGTTTTCACAAGTTGGTACAATAGCAAAATAACAAGACTAAGGACAGTGTGCTGAGTTTTACTTAGAGGCAAATGCATTCAATTTTTAAGTTTTGAGGTTGTGTCCCTATCAAAGTGAGATGCTCCTCACAGAAATAATCATTAATGAAATGATAGTAATAATTGATGGCTGTCTTATTCTTCTTCATGTCATCCTGTGCTAAACAAAAAGATGGTAACCATGATGCTGACCCCATTAAAAAGTGTTTTACTGGTCCTTGAAATCCAAGGAAACCACTGTTATATAGCACACATGGTCTTTGATAACATTAGCCCATTGAATCATCCCAAAAAGTATATGATCTGTTTATTTTTTTGTTTTGAAATAATCCTATAGTTCCAGAAAAGTTGCAAGTACAGTGGACAGAACTTTTTCTCCCTGAACAATTGTAAGTAAATTGTTGATTTTTATCTATCAAATTTTATCTATCAAATAATTGTTGATTTTTACCCTGTTATCCCCGAAAGTTTAGTGTGTATTTCCTACAAGCATGGACATAACCTACAAAGCCACAATACAGTTATGAAAATTAAGAAGTTAACATGGATACATTACTATCACCCAATACTTAGATCCCATTAGAGTTTTAACAATTGTCTCAATAATGTTGTTAGTCTCCTTCAATCTAGAAGAGTTCCTTACTGTCTTTGATTTACATGATTTTGACACATTTGAAAATTACAGGCCAGTTATTCCATAATTAATAAGTATTTAGTGGGGAGGTAATATAAAACTATGCCAATATCCCATTTCTCATCTAATTTTTAACTTATTCATTGTGTATTTTGATGCTTAGATTGTCCCCAGTTTAGTCAGTAGGAGTTCCTTCAACTTGTCTTCCATGTCCTTTTGCCACATCCCCATCATTCTGTAAGGCACTGTCTTGCTTTCCAGCACAGCACACTTTCCAGGTTCATCTTGTACTTTTCCTGCCTTGTGCTGGGTACTCCCCTATGGACATCTTTCTTGCCTTCCCTGGGCTCCAACACTGGACCAGGACTCCTCTATTTATCTTCTAGCCATTATAGTAAATTAGTAATTCAATAATAATATTTTCAATTTCCAAGAGAGCTCTCATTTTCTGAACTTTGTTCTTTTCCTCTCTCTCTTCTTTCCCTTTTTTTCAATAGAATGATATTCTTGTTTCATGGAAGCAATTTTCCTCTTATCTTTCTGATGACAGTCATTCTAGTTTGTTGAGTTCTATTGTGGTTTCTTCATTGTTTCTGTTTCTTCTGAGTTCCTTTGTACCATTAGTTGTTTTTGGCTTCTTGTCTTTCTTGTCGGTGACGTTTTTCTCATGTCTGATGGTTCTTAGCCTTTGTTCCTATAATAAGACGGAGGCATTAAGAATTGGGGGTGAGAGAGAGAGATGCCAGGTAAAATACAGGGTGCCCATTTCAATTTGAATTTCAGAAAAACAATAAATAACTTTTTAATACATAGCTTAAATACTGCATGGTACATATTTATACCAAGAAATTATCTGTTGTTTATCTGAAATTCAAACTGAATTGGGAATCCTGTATTTTTATTTGCTAAATCTGGCCACCTTAGATGGGATCTGAGTCAGCAAGTGAGATTCCAGTTTTTCTTGAGCCTCTAGTCTCAGAGAAAACCTTTCAGTTTGCCCTTTGGGACTATAAGCCTAGCTGCTAAAGTGCCACCAACCAATTGTGGGAAAGGAGCAGTGCTCAGACTGTCTTCAATGGCACCATCCACCTCTCTTCAAACCACCTGGTGTCTCTCTCCTGAACATAGTCCTAGAAGAGACGGGGAGGGGCAGTTGCTTAGCAGAGAAGGCTGGGGTGGGTGGAGGGGATCTAAATGGGTTTGATTTTATACACACTTTCAACCAATCCTCCTGTTTTCAGGCCTGCCCAGCACTCTGACTTTGGGAGGTACCCAATGCCCCCAGTGCTGAGACTTTCAAGGGTTTTTAGACTTTGATTTGTTTCTCCTGTAGGTTTAGGTTTCAGCTTTCTCTGAATATTGTTTATTTTTCCCACTAGCTGTGACTTTGTCTAATGTTCTTTTAGTCTTTGTGGGTTTATGTCACTTAAAAATTCCTTTGCTGTGAAAATATAGATAAATATGCATGTTCATGCCGCCTTATTTAATTGGACAACCATGATTTTCCATTTATTTTACTGGTAAATATACCTGGAGGAGAAATTGTCTCTACTGTGTTGCATACTCAAATGTCCTGGGGAAAAGGTGTTTGGATAAACCTGGGATTTTTTCTTCTTCCTTTTCTCTCCTGCCCCCGGTGAAAGATCAAAGGTGACCCTGATATAGGTTGTTTGGCCTTCCAGACTTGGTACTTGGCACTGCTGTCTCCCCAAGGAGAACTAGACTAGAATGCCTATAAATCTTCAATCTTAACCAAGTGTGAGTTTTAAATCTAACCATTCTCTGCAGGTCTGTGGCTTAGAGCAATGAATTTAGATAAGGGCAAGGTTTATTGTTGTTTATTGCTTTACAATAAGTGCTGTTTGCTCATGGTAATTGGTTTACAAAAGCTCTTCAGTCACTAATAAATAAAGACGCAGGGTCACTTGTTAAGTTGGAAGGTGAGGGTCCCAAGGCTCAGTGAGGACTGAGAACCCTGGTCTTTGCCTAGTTCCTCAGACACACCCTCTGAAGGGAGCCTAGGGAATTTCAGAAGTACTCTGATCACTTCCAAAAAGTTATTTTCTACCAACTCATAGTGTCACAATTAAACTAGTTGCTACCAGTGGCAAATACTGTAGGCAGTAAAATTCAGGCAGATAATCACCATATCAAGGAATGGAAGTGAATAGCTAGAGTGTGGCAGGAGTACCAAGAGCTCTCACTAGACTTGGCTCCATTTTAGAGATGACAAAATAGTCTCAGAGAGCCCTGTAGTAACTTAACATTGCTACTGGTATTTAAATTCACTTTTGTCAGACACTAACTCTTAGATTTAAGAGGATTTAGACCCTCTTTGAATTTAGGAATCTAAAAGGCCTGTATTCATCCTGGAATGCAAAGGGTAAAACCAAAGAACTTTCTGCAGAGGGAAATTTCCTATTCTATTTGCCAAACATCATTTTCCGCAATGAATTATTTCTCTAGCAGATATTGCAGGGCAGTGGGTTTGGGAGGACAGTTGTCAAGGAGGCTTCTGTTTTGGTGGTGGTATCAGCCAAACAAAATCAGTAAGAATATATGGTAGCAAGAGGCAAGAACTGGAAGTCTCTCTTGGTTCAATTCACAGTTAAAGAACACTGATTTTCTTTTACAGCAGGCAAGCTCATCTTCAAGAAAACCAAGAGGCCTTTTCCCTTGTCAAAAAAAAACGAACAAATTCCAAACTTGCTGGGACTCAGACCTGGGAACTTCTGTCACCTCCAGTTAGGGAAGTATTGGAGGGAGAGGTGAGTTCCTATAAAGAGTTTCTCGTGAGGGGTAGAAAGATGGATATGTCAGTTATTCTCAGGTAGTCTAGAAGAGTCTGGCAATATTAGATTTTTATGTTCAGTTTAATTGTTTTGATGTCTTAACCTAGTAATAAATTGTCATTTAATCACTCTTATGCAGTAATGGCAAGTGCATATTCTGCTCAGGCCTCCTCCACAGCATGGAGTGTTATTGAGATACATTTCATTCAGGTAAGTTGGCAATTGTATCAGAGTATAGAGGACACTGACAATTACCTCTCATGCTGCAGCAGACAATATAAAGAGCCTCCAAGTCCTAATTCCCTCTGGCCCCAAGAAAGAGCAGCTGGGTGGACCTGGAGAGTCTGGTCAACAGGCTACATTATTTTGATTGTAAAGAAAGCCATATTCCTGCTTCATAACTTAGAGGCTAGGGTCAGTTGGTTAGGATAAGTGATTAATAAATGTGATAAAATGGTCATTCTGTGTTAAGTCTAAGCTTCATGGTTTTTGGATCAGGTTTATATAAGAACATTCTTGAATTCCTTCCAACAACCAATGAGTGCAGAGTGCCCATGGAAAGCCACCATGCACAGACACTGGAAAAATAGTCATTTCTGGTTGCTGCCAATGACCACAGGATGTCCTTGTTGATGTCTGACTTTTTAGTCCCTTGGTTTAAGTGGAGAGGAGAACCCTTTTTACAAGGTTACCATGTAGAGCAGTCATTGCCAACCTTGATTTTGCAAAATGCAAGCACCCTTCTGAGGTCATTGCAAATTCTCAAGAGATTTCAGTCTGTCCTATTGCACTCCTCCCACCAAGTGCATGACACCAGGAGCAGCTGTGAAATTAAACAATAATGGGGTGATGCAACTCCAAAGGCTTTGGAAATTCTTGGTAGAATAAGGTCGTAAAGCTACAGAGTAAAGGAAGGAGTGACGTGACTTTGGGATGACTAATAGGACAATCTCAGCACTTCACTGGGTTGCTGTTGCCCAAGGAGTGGGGGCAAGAAGAAAAGGGAGATGAGGGGCAGAGGGAGCACTGCCTCAGTTGTGACAGTTCTACTAGACCATAAATTAGACTAATTATTAGTATCAGCTGTTACTTGTGATTTAATTCAGTAGCACCACTCTGTAATTCTACAGCTCTTAAACTGGCAAAGCATTCTGTAATGGAGCTATATGAGAGATTCTACATAAAATTAAGCTTACTATTCTTGTTGTTATAGTTTAGGAGTCACCCTACCACGCTGGTATGGTCATGAATTAAGAAGGTTTGCTAAGGAAGAGGTTGAGAGAGAGCTGAAGTTTGTTTCAAGCCGGTTGTCTATAATCCTAGCCGCCAGGAACACGGGCCAGTGGGTAAAGGTTAAGTAGGATGAAGTCTGTGATAAAGCCAAAAGCTGCGGGTTCTATTTCTGATTTTGTCATCATTTTGACCTTTTAGAATGGAGATGAAATGAAAATGTTTGTCTTGTATCTACCCATTCAGGATGTAATAGAGAGGAACAGACTCTAAGAGAGAAATGGAGACTCCCCTAAAGAAAGGCATTAAGAAAATGTCAGGTGATATTACCCTTGACGGCATTCTAGCCACAACACTTTCACTTGAAAAGTTATTTATTTAGGAAACAGGATACAAAATTCTGGAGTTTCAGATTAATATGCCCTCACTGTACCTATGTTAGAACACTTCCAGAACTATTGGCAAAGTAAGTCCATGGGAGGACTAGTGTGGATAAAATGAAAGTTCCTGTGACCAGGATTCTCACCTGGCCCTGGTTGGCTAGCTCACTACACAGGTGTGGGCAATATGTTGTTTTTGACTCTATATAAAGAGCTCCACCCAGTGCCCTGGGCGACACGGTGGCATGGCTGCAAGTCTGCAGGAGAGCAGAGCAGAGGCTGGAGTGGTGGCAGTGCTGAGGACAGAGGCCCAGAGGAGGACTGTGCGGATGGAGAGGCCCAGAAGACAGCTGTGCAGGCAGAGAGGCGCAGAGGCAGAGACTGGCTTGCTGCATGCAGTCTTGCTTTGAGTGAATGGGATTTTAGTGATTGACCTGCTGCCGTTGAAATAAAGGTGGGTATAACCCTTTCACCCCAAGAACGTTTTACTGTCATTTTCTTTGGTCACACTGAATCCAAAGCAAACTTGCTGGGGGCTGAAACCCATTGGAAGACAACTAGGCAAACATCTTCATGCCTGCATAGTGACTCTTACAGCATCAATGTTTCTTTGATGATTCCATGTAAATAATTATGAAAAAGTATAGTAGCATTTTACAATACACTTTTCAAGGAAGATTTAAAATAAAAATAATATGTGGAAACATGAGAAAGCAGGATCGTATGAGCAAAGTTCAAAGCTACAATAATTATCCAGTGAGTACCAACTACCTTATATGCCAGGCACTGTGCTTGGAGCTGAGATCATAGTGGTGAGTGATGTAAACTAGGGTCCAATTACCATAAAATTGAAAAGCCACATACTGTTCTGGGTTTAAGAGAGGGAGGACTAATTATCTGAAATCTGTTTTTTTAATGTAGGCTAGACATAAATAATTAATGGATAGGGATGAAATAAGGTAGTCTTCTGAGGCAGAGCCCAGAAACCTATGGCAAAGGGTCCAAGAGCAGCTTTGCAAAAAATTTATAGTGGTTAAGTATTCAAGCTATGGAGAGGCATGTAGGAGTGCCACTCTGTGTTCATCCCAGCCCTCTGCAACTTTATCCCTACCTCCACTCCAATTGGATTTCTGGCAGCTGAAAGATCATCCATCTGGGGCCCCCCTCCTGCACCAAGGCTCATTCAGGCAGGTTGGTCAAGTTCCCTGCCTTTCCTTGAAGTACACTCATTCTCCAACTTGGTTTTCTGGGATGTCAATGATGGAAGCCTTTAGCAGCTACTTCTGAATTTACTGATTCCAATTTTGGAAAGTGTTTGCAAGAGAAAAGGACAGCCAAAGTCACAAGGTTCCCATCTAGAGGCTCCATTTGCATCTGGAAAATTGGAAGCCATCTACCTTGCTGCCTGCTTGCATGTTCCACATGGCATGGGCAATAATAGGAGGGCCTGGCAATGTAGGGTGGCTTGGGCCTCAGTTAATAAGTCATGAGCCCACACAATTAGAAAGGGTGGCATGGTGCTAGCCCTTGATGGATTTGTTTTACATTTAAAAGAAGAACTTAAAAATATGCCTGTAAATTCCACTTCCTAAATATTTATTGATTGCCATTAACTGGGACCATTAAACACTTATCTTTTGAAACCCCATCTCTCTTTACCCTAACTAATGGAGTGTTCCCAATAATAGGCTTTTTCTCTTTCTTAAATGTTTGTCTACAGCTCTTTCCTGTATACTAAACTAAGGAGATATTATCATAACTGAAACTTTTTCCTGTTCAGCTAGAAATGAACATTTAACTTAAAACAAATTGCAGGTCAAGCTTTAAAGCACCATTAATCAGTGATGGTACCAGAGGAGCAAAGTGACTAGATGGCTGAAACTGGGCAGAACAGACCTAATTTTTGTATCTTACCCCAACGGACACTTGTCCTTCAAAAGCACATTTAATTACTGAATAAGGTAGTAGCTAGGTAGAATTTCAGCATGGTGCTTGGCACATGGAAAGCTCTCAGTAACTGTTCTCTGTCCCCTTTCCTTCTCCCTTCTCCCTTCTTTGCTCTCATAGTGACCCATGCCTACCATCTTGTTATGAAAATAATGGCTTGAACTCCCTCAACTTTAAGCTTGTCTCTTTGGTATTCCTTTCCTGCTCTGCCCCCTTTGAGATCTTAATGCCACCCCTGCATTTTCTTCTGTAGCCCTGCTCTTCCAGTAAGATAATAGGCATCTTCATTCTCTCCCCCTGTTAAGGTTTCCTCGCTTCAGGCAACTTACATGCTCTAAAAGTCCAACATGACTTTCTCTCAATCCTTTTTCTTCTTAAGTTACTGGTGTTTTCTCCTACTTATTGCACCAAACTTCTTGAAAGAGCAGTCTACACTCCCTCCAGTTTCTCATCTAAAATCTGCTCCTTGCCTATAGCAATCTGGCTTCTGGAGCTACTAAAACTGCTTTAAGCCAGAGATCAGTAATGGCCTTCTATTTACCAAATCTAGTGGCCTCTTCTCAGTCCTCTTCCACATGCCATATGCTTATCTACTCTCTCCCCATCTAGGATAGAATTTTTGCTATCTTTGTCTGTATCTGCTACTCTTTATCACCTATGCTCTTTATTATCTGCATGTTCCCATGTTAGTACCTAAGTGTAGTGTCCTCAAGTGTCCATTCTAAGGGGCTTCTTCCTTAGTTTTGCTCTGGATCAGGGCTTCTCAATTGGATGCATATGTGAATTACCTGGGAAGCTCTTTACATATACAAACCCAGCTTAAGTGCAATGAAATCTGATTAAATGCATACCAATTAAATCTGATTTCTGATCCCATCCACAAACTGGATTTAAATGATCTGGAGTTGGATCCTGGCATTTATTTTTTAAATCCTCCTTAGGTGAATCTCAATTACAGTCAGCACTGAGGACCATAGCTCTAGAGTATCTATTTTTATCTTCAGTTCTTATCTTACTCCTGATACATCAACCCAAATTTCCAGCGTTTTGCTGAGCGTCTCAGCCTAAATACTCCACAGTACTTCATTTTCTCAGTGGTCCAAATCAAACTTATGTTCCCAATTCTGTGAACCTCTTCCTCTATGTTGATAGGGATACTGTTCTCCCATTCTCCCAAGCTGGAGACCTGGAAGTCATCTTTAAAAATTCCTTTTGCTTTGCCTCCTCCATTCACTTATTTGCTGTGCCCTGTGTATTTTATTGCTACCAATTTCAAATCCATTCTCCTACCACCATCTAATGCCCCATTTTAGGACTTTAATGCAATAACTTACCAACTGGTCTCCCTGTTTTCAGTCAGCCCTCTTCATTCTACCCCCTACATGCTAGTAGAAAGATCTTTCTGGAACACAGATTTGACTCTATCCACTCAGTAATCACTGCTGGATTTCTCCTACCTAAGAATAAAGTCCAAATTCCTTAGTGAGTTCCTCATAATCTGGCCCCAATTCTCTAAAACCACTCTCCTCTGTCCTAGTTTTCCCACCCCGTAATGCTCCCCAGAATGTAGCTGTGGTCCTCCAGTCATGACATGTGTTCCTTTTTGTCTTTGCTTATGCTGTTCTCCCTATCTAGGACTGGATTGAACCATCACTTAGATGGCTCAAGTGAAGAGACTGTTTATAGAGATACAGTCAAGGGTAATGGGAAGCCACAAGAATAAGACACCCAGACACTAGCTCTTACCTTCTGTAGGCCCAAAGGCCCAAGTGGATGAAATTGTTTCCACAGCTCAATGAGAGCTGGAGCCACAGGAAAGGGGGCCATCAGTGGAGCTGTGGGCCCTGGGAGGGGAAGAGGCAGGAGTGGGGATTGCAGCCACTTCAAACCACAGTGTTGAAGCAGAGAGGGCATAGTGAATAAACACCTCAACTTCTCTCTCCTCCTGCCCTCTAATCTCTAGTTGGTGTCTTTGACTGGCCAAACTGAACTAGAACCCAGCCAACCAACAAGGATGGCCAGATGACGTAGTCTATAGATTACAAAGCAGAGAGAAGCAGAGAATGAATGGTGGTGTGAGGAATGGGGAAATTAAACGGAGAATAACTACATATTCCCCTTTTATATATAGTGAAATCCCTTGTATCTTATAGGACATAGTTCAGATGTCATTTTTTATGTGAAATCTTCCCTCCTTTTCTTATCCCAGGATCCAGTTATTTTACTCCCGTATGCTTCCTTAGCTGTTGTTCTGTCTTTGTGGGTGCACCTATCAGTCTCACTTATGATACAATTATTTATGTATCTGAATCCATCTCTTACACTGTATTTTGTGCTTCTGGAAGAAAAGGCTAGTAGTTCATTTGGTAGTGTCTTGCAGGTAACAGGCACTCAATGACTGTTGGTTTAATTTAATTGCATTTTCATGTTATTTCCTTCTCAGCCTCTGTCAGGGAGATTCATATATATATATACTATGTAACCATAGTCCTCACATTTTTTATTTCCCACTTTTCTTAAGAGCTCCTTTTGGTCTTCCACTTCTTCCTGGATGTTCTCCTTCTTATCTACATTTCCTAGGTTAGATATTTCAAACTGCATCTCACCAACAAATTGTTGGAAATACTGCCATCAATGATGCTGGGAAGAGTCTAAAAATCTCTAGCTTTAATCCAGATCCTAAGTGGTGCATAAAAATTTTTTTCTTTAATTTATGCATGTGCCAGGCTTAAAAATGAAGTCACAGAACCCAATTTTTCATTCTTCATTGGACTTAAAACTCTTCTGAATAGAAGTTATGCTTGGCTTAACATGTTTTGCATATAGAAAAGCCATGTACTTCTCCTATTCTTTATAAATACCAATAGCAAGTACAGCTAACATATTTTTACTATGCAAACATTCTATGTTGATGGTTTTGATGCACATTGGTATGTGACTTTTTATATGAAAAAGGGTATTTTTAGACCCTTTTTCATTATTTTACATTTGTGGTGTTAATAATGGAAATAATGGCAAACATTATAATTAAGTTCCTTGCAAACAGTTTGATCCTTTTGAGGCTTTCATTTAAACTCTGATAGGCAGGGGGGCAGGGCTGTCTTTAGTTTAGGGCTAATTTGACCTGCTAATGATGCAATACTTCTGTGATTTTCAATCCAATGCCTGATGTGTTAGAAAGTTTCTCCATGCAGGCTGTTGGGAATGTGAACTATATCCAGTTCTGTGTGAAAGCCAGTAATTTCTCCTTCCTAATGTTTGCTGCCTGGCCTCAGCTAGTCTCCTCACACATGTATGTTGATCAGTCTGCAGCTGATGACTGAAGGGGAGGCCCCTGCAGATCTCTAGGACTGTCTATCTGTGCAGTGTAATCTCCACTACAAATTCTAGCTGCCTTAGCCAAGCTGAATTCGCAACTCCATGTCTTCAACTCAGCGAAACTGCCAGGCTTTGTTGGGGTTCCCTTTCTTGTGCTGTGGTCTGGAATCTCTTCAGGCCATAAGCTGGGAGGTTGTAGGTTCACTTATCTGTTTCTCTTCTTTTAGAGATCACTGTCCAGTGCTGCATGTTGTACAATATCAGGAAAGTGTTTACATATTTTGTCTGTTTTTCATTTAAGATAAAGGGTAAATCAAGTCCCTGTTATTCCATCATAGCCACAAGTGAAAGTCATAGCTCTAATTTTTAAATGGGCGATGTATAGGTATATTGAACCAATTTTGTATCAGAAACATAAGATAGAGTAAGACCATGGCCCAGTCCTTTATCTTCTTCTTAGCTTTACTTTCTTCATCTATAAAATGAAGAGGTTGGTCTATATGATCATTATGTTCTTCTCTGGCCCTTAAATTCTGTAATACCATAATTAAGCACAGGTGTATCTTTGCATAGAGACTTGATATGTAGTCTTCAAAGTGATAGTTTGAAGATTCAGAACTACCAGACTCCCGTTTTTCCATAGTAAAGTAAATTTAGAAGAGAAGATTTGTGTTCAAATAGATTGAAAAGGAGTCCTTAGTTACAAACTTGGGAATGACAGTACAAATCCGACAGCATGCACATGTAAAATGACCAAATAATTTGAAGAGGGGGAAATGTATAGGAATATTTTTAGTTTCATTATTGTTTACAGTGCCTATCTGAAATTCAGTATAGTAGGTATTCAGTAAATATCTTTTGAATATCTCAGTGGTACTCAAAGCCATTTCCTAACAGAAAAAAGTAATTGAAAAAGCTTCCACTATAACAAAAGTTGGAAACAAACTAAAAATCCATCATTATTGGGATTGGTTGTGGTTATGTCCATATAATGGAATATTATACAACAACCAAAAATACTGAAGCAGAGTAGAATGCTTTCAAAGATATATTGTTAAACAAAAAAACCAAGATCACTGTATATATTTTTATATTCCTTTTTATGTATTTCATAATTAAAAAAATTTAAAAGGAATAGAAAAGGCAACGTATATAATAGTATATTATATATGATATATATTTCATATATAAAATATACATAAATAAAATCTGTTTTAAGGCAATATATACATTCATGCTTGTATAGTCAAAGAATACATCTAGAAAAATATATAAACTGGTGACACTGGTGCTTCAGGTGAGGAGGACTAGGGGAAAGTGTGGATGAGAGACTCACTTCCCATTATGCCTTTTCATATACCTTTAAAATTTTTCATCATGTATATAGTTTTTGGTTTCTTTTTTTCAGAAAAGTAACTGAAATTCACCAAAAGGGTTAGATTTCCATAAAACAGTCTGGGAAATTTGCTCTATCTGTAGATTATGTGTTTAAAGGAGCCAGACCATACCCATTCTTTGTCTTTTCACTCCAGGAAACTACAGGGTATCTCCATGGTTATGATTAAGTTTTTATTCCTTATGAAGGGAATCATCATGCTAGATACCTAAGTGATTGCCATCTGGAGCATAATGCTTGCTTGAATATGGCTGCTTGAGAGAGGGAACAAGGCCAGTTGTTTCTAATGGTCCCATATACAATTTATGACATTTAATTAAGCTTTATAATCTAACTAACTCATCTTTCTGGCTTCCAGAGGAATTACCAAGAAAGCACAGAGTGCAGAAGCTGGACAATGAGGCTGTGTAATTCACAAGATGTTAACTTGTGGCCAGTTTGCTACTTTCAGTGCTCCAGGTAACATGTAAATGTATTTGGAGGAGATTGAAATAACACCCACCAGGTGGGGATGCTACCTTCTATGTTTTAGGGAGAGAGTTACACCTCTGGCAAGCTATCATAAAAGAATGACTTCTACCTATAACCTGTGTTCCTATGAGTGTCTGATGCACTTCAGGTAAAACCCAACCATATATTTCTGGGAAGACATGGGGAGATATTTAGAAACCTATGTGCAAGTCCAAAATTAAAAATCCATGGCTCATTATGCAAGTCATAAAAAGCACTAGGATTTGCTATTACACATGTCCAAAGAATTGTCTTCTGCCTCTGCTATTTGCTTTAACACTTCTGGCACTATTGCTGAAATGCCAATGTAGCAAATAGATAATCAGTGCCAGAAAGATGCCTCCAATATCCAGCCAGCCAATGAAAGAATCTGAAGAATAATATCCCAGACCTCAAGAAGCTTATTTTTGTCACATGGGAGGTATTACTGTGTACAGATTGCTATAACACATGAATGATAGGAAGGCAAACATTGCTGTTGGGAGGGAAAATGTTCTAAAAAATGGCCGTGTTTTGGTGATTATGCATTGGCAGGAAGACCCCTGATTTCCCCACCAATCTGAGCCAAAGATCAAGAATTTAACAAAAGGGAGGCCACTGCTAGATTTAACAAATAAAAAATGCAAGATGCCCAATTAAATTTGAGTTCCAGATAAATGACAAAAATTTTTTGCATATATCTTATGCAATATTTGGCACATACTTACATGAAAAAGTGATTTGCTGTTTATCTGAAAGTCAAATTTAATTGGATATCCTGTATTTTATCAGTAGTCCTAGCCCCTACACACAGAGTAGGGGTAGGAACAGATGCATATATGTTGTCTTTCCATCACTTCTTGGTTTCCTCATGGTAAGACAAGTTGCTATTCACACTGTCCACACAAGTAGGGTCAAATCTGGGGGTGAGAACACAACTGAATTCTTGTTATGCTGCAGAGCCAGAATGGAGGAGCAGGCTATAGAGTGAATTAGCTCCAGAACAACTGTGAGACAAGCCCCCTTCTCCCCTGAAAATAAATCAGATGGCGGTACCCTTGTAATATATAGGATGAAAATTGAGCCTTTTAATTTGGATATTAAAGGAAAAGGTGACTCCAGAAGGCTAGAGGACTTGAAGAATTCCATAATATGGAAATTCTTGGAATGAGTGAAGGTGGAGGTCCCATAAGCTAAGTCAATGAATGCTGGATAGGAGATGGGAGGCACTTGCTATGTGGAATCAGGCTGGCGGAGCTCTTGCCTTCATGCCTTGCTAGCTTCCAGAGCTGGAGAAAACAGGGGGGTGAAAATGCACAGGTAGTGATTGGATTCACAGGTGGATTTATTCAACAAATTTTGAAGGGTCTTGGAGACCACGTACATGCTTAATCCATGAAGCAATGGCGCCCCTCTGGGAGTTTCTGAGCAAGAAATGGCACAGTCAGAGTTGTGTAATATGGAAACTCTTTACAGAAGAATTGTGTAGTGGGGGAAGAGTGGAGATAGAGTGATCAATTGAGAGGGAGTACAGTCAGCAGTACTGTTAGTCCATATGGCATCTGTATACGAAATACAAAAGGCAGTTCCCTGGGGGATGTCGACCAGCATACTTATTTTGGCAAATGACTGTGCCAAGGCACATGGTTTGGTGATTAAATCGGGCTAGCTTTCCAGCCTCCTATTATCCTTTCAGGAAGCATAGTAGTTGTTAATGAACACTAGTAGCTTAATACAATAAGGTTTATGTTTGCTCATGTCACATTCCAATACACGTAGGGTGGCTTTCCTCCTAGTGGGCACTTAAGGATCCAGGCCACCTACTTCTATCTTATAGTGAGACCATCTGGAATATGTTGCCTTCCAGATCACCAAGGCAGGGGAAGAAAGAGCTGGAGGTTCTCACAGGGACACTTACGACCAGATTAAGAAGTGACTCACATCACTTCTGTCCATATCGCATTGATTAGAACATGACTCCAGCCTGACTACCAAGGAGTCTGGGAAATAAAAAGGAGGATAGTACCTTGTGCTGCTCTGAGTCTAGAAAACACTGGGATATAATTCTAGAAGTTGGAGAATACTGTAGGGATACTAGGGGAAATCTGATGCTCTTTATTCAATTTTCATTTTGACTGTAATAAGAAGAGTAATATCCTTTCTCTTGTGTGAAGCAATTTAATGAGCATCCATATCTAGCAGTTTGGTTTTTCTACAACTGTGTATGTGGAAAATTATGAGTCATAAGTATGGGAGGAACACCCAGACATTATATGATCCATGTTACTATCTCAGAGCATGACTGATGTAAGCCTAAAACCATTAAAAAATATATACACCCAAGTTAGTGTCTACCTATAAAAATTTATCTTCATCTGTGTGTGATAGTTGAGTTCTAGATTTGATGTGATGAAAGTAAAATTTATCCCAGGTCCTTTGGTGAGCAAAAGGGTAAATGGTAATTGGGAGATAGTGAAGGAAAGATAAAATTCTATCATAAAATCAAAATTATCTCTGTGCAACCCTGTTTACCAGAGCTTCAGTTAGTCCCTCTGTTACTGAGTTCCTAGAGGACAAAGATATTCTCTGAATATTCAAGGCAGAGCCTAAATATTTCAGACCCATCCCTATGGGGTCCATGTTTCTTAGACATTCCAGGAAAATTGAGATTTTTTAAGTACCAGATTTAGTTGTTAGATTTATTTTCACTCCATTTGGTGAGAAAAATATGATCACCACAGCTATATCTATCTGGGAGGAGCTGGGAAATGCATTCCTTGTAAGTTGTAGAGGAGAACTAATCAAGCACATTTTGTCTTAGAGGCACACAGAATATTAAAAGTGAAAGGGCTGCATAGATTATTTTATTAGGTCCTTATTTTAAAAATGAAGAATACTCCTATAAAAGGGAAGACAAAGTTAATTGGATTTCTTCTATTATTTAAGAATTTGGACATTAAGTATGTACATATAAGATTCCTATGATACTTAAAAAATATCTACTAAAGGGTTTTGGAACTTTTTTGGAAACCATTTTCAGGATCTAACAACATGTAAAGACAAAACTTCTTTTTTTCAGTCAAATCCTTTCTGTTGAATTAAAGTCCACATTCTTCATTTATTCATTAATCCATTCATTCAGTAACTAACTATTCATTGAGAATCTCCCACAGGCAGTATGCTAGGTACTGGGGATACAATGGTGAATCCATCTGACTCAATAATCCTTTGTTAGGATTTTGCTTTATTGTAAAATGAAATATTGAGCATGACAGAATGAGCAGAATGTTGGGTTTGGGATTAGAAGACCTGAATTCTAAATGTAATCACTAGAAGGAACCACAAATTATATTAATGGTATCAAATAAGTAGTTACCCAAGCCCCAAATCTCATTCATCTTTAGTCACTTTTTCACCTAAACAGTTACCATGTCCTTCACAGTTTGTGAAGCTATCCTACTATCCATTTTATCTCTTGGTTATTTGTTGCTTAAATTTTTGCATCCAGAGCTATGCCACATATGATTGTTGTAGGTCATATTACCGCATGTGGCAGAGACATTAGTGTCCATCAAACATCCATGTGCTCCTCTGTATTTACCAGTCTCCCTTGTTAAATCAGAGCTGTAAGACTTCTCTTACTGCTATTTACATATTTGACACTCATAAACTCTGTTTCTACACATGATGGCATTATCTTTTAATAAAACTTGCTTGGAGATTAGGTTTTGAAATATGTGTCTTTCATAAGCAAAGGCAGCTTTGTCCCATTTTCATAGAGTTTTTATCTTTTACTGATCTGAAAAGGAGTCATGAGTGTTCTATTTACATAACCTATGATTTCTCCTGGGCTCACCTTGAGACCAGACCAATGAAAAGGGAGGCTGAGTTATTTAGTTGGTGAGAAGTTAGATGGTCCATGTGCAGATGAACTCCAATACAATCCACCTGACTTCATGAACAAAACTAAGACCAACATTTACTGGAAACAATGAATTAGAGAATTTGCAAAGGTATATGA
The DNA here is from genome assembly GCA_032199065.1 of Smutsia gigantea. NCBI lineage: Eukaryota > Metazoa > Chordata > Mammalia > Pholidota > Manidae > Smutsia > Smutsia gigantea. The sequence goes on from JAVSCE010004246.1 coordinate 210,965, forward strand.
AGGCTGAGATTGAGTTGAATTGCTAAGTACTAAGGATGGAAGGAGAGAGTGGTAAAGATATCATGTGAATATTAGAGGGATTAGCAGAGTTGTAGAGAATCAAAGGAAAAGAAAGGGAAAGGAGTATAGCAGGGTATCAGCAACGTCAATTCTTGTGTGTGCACACCTACCACCTTCTATGAAAGGGTCCCATATGCTCACACCCACAGCCCCTGCTGAAAGGGCAGCCACATCCCCTTGACACACTAGTTTGGACCAGAATTAATACCTGACTGAAGGCCAGAAGACCTCTAAGATGATTTAACAGAGAAACATATGAAGACCCAACAAGATTTCCTTCTCTGGAGAGTGTGAACAAAGAAACTGAGAATGTGAAGTTAAGATAGTGTCTTCTGCCATGAAAAAGATGAAATTATCAGGGAATAAAAATTAGGAGCAAACAGAAGCTAAAAGTAGTATAAAGAATGGAAGTCAACTGGTACTGAGAGAAGAGCAGGAAAGCGGAAACAACACGGGGAACCTGAGAGAGATGGGGACCTGGAGAGGCAGGCCTCCAGCTGCTTCCTTAGCTGAGGGCAGGTTAGCCCCAGGGTAAGTTTTAGTTCAAGAACAGAAAACAGTTCTCAGTCTCTTCTTCCTTGAAGTACCTGAGTTACTTGGTTCCTTGCACCTTAAAGAGCTCAATGAAGTTGGATGGAGTTAGTTGTTTGACATAAGAGCCAAGAAGACGGAATGTATTTCAAACTAAATGATCAGCCTTGAAATAAATATGTTAGCTCCACTTGACCCTATCTATGTGAGTTTACAAGTCTGCTTGTAAACTGTGCCAGCACGATTTATAGGGAGTTGTTTTTAGAACCTTTATTCTTTGTTTTAAATACCAACAGTTGTGTTGTACCATGTACTGTAGAACTGAAGTGACATTTGGGCTTTGGTCCAGGAGATCTTGTCAATCGCCTACTTCTTTTCCTTTTTGAGATTATGTTTTCATGTTATCTTGACTTTGGATTTATATCAGATAATAACAATAGTATCCACAAAGGTTTGCTTTAGCTTAAGGTTTTTGTAGAGCTATAAATGACTAACCTTTATTGTGTACTTACCTGTGCCTGGCACTGTTCTTCAGAGCCTTACACATAAAAAGTCACTTTACAGTCATGACAACCCAATGAAATAGATATTATCATCATTCCCATTTTCTATGAAAGACAGAGATTTAAAAAGTTTCCGAAGGTCTCATCACTATTAAGTGGAAGAGCCTAGATTCAAATATTGTTAGAATCTATGTTCCAAGCCACATCTCTAAACTGTCTTGTTCCCAGGGAAACTGTACATCTTGACTACTCAGAAGTTATGAGTTTCTTGATCCCCCTAGCAGTTATATTGCAAGGAAAATTAATTAACTCATTCAACAAATATGATACATAGTGGTCAAGACCGACAGGTAGGGTCTCTGCCCTCAAGGGGTCTTTTGGTGTTTCAGACTTTTTTCAGTTTGATTGGTTAGTTTTTCCCCTCAGAATCTAATTTTCTGTCTGGTGAACTCATAGAATAGAGTTTTTGCCCATGCAAAGTAGAATATTGGAACTCTGGTGACTTCAGCAGGGCTCATTCTTATTGGAGCAAGTATTTGCAACGTATTGACAGTGGTAAACTTTTATTTTTTGGCTGGAATTTTTCTGTCTGTATTTTTTTTTCTTGTACCTGTCATATCCTTCCCCAGTCTGTATCTTTATTTTTGTTTAAAAAAATTTAAGTATAGTAACATATACTTGTCTTTGTTTCATTTCCTTCAAATCTTTTCATCATTTTGGATGTTTCTCTTTTTGTAGAGCATTAACAATCCAACTTAACTCAGTATCATTTAGCAAACTACTGTGGCATTGCATCAAGATTAGGTTCAGTGGCATGTAACAGAAAATCCTAAAGGATAGTGGCTTGAATAAGATAGAAGTTTGCTTGTTTCTTTTTCACATAAAAGAAATTTTGGAGGTAAGTGGCTTAGGATTGACATGAAGGTTCTGCAAAGTTGACAGGGAGCCAGTCTCTTCCTCACTATTATACTGTCCTCAAAGTATGGCTATTCTCTTCATGGTCCAAGATGGCTGAAAGGGTTCCAGTCATCACATCATGTCCCAGGTAATATGACAGAGAGAAGGAATAAAAAGAGTATATCCTCTTCCTTTTTATGACTTAAAAAAAAATAGAAGTCCTATACAACATTTCTCCTTAGATTTCAACAGCCAGAATTTAGTTATGTAGTCATACCCATGCAAAGGAGACTAGGAAATGTTATATTTTAGCTGAGTGGCCATAAGACCATCTAAAAATTGGGGGTTAGTTATTATAGAAGAATGAAAGAATAGACATAGGAAGGTAATTTGAAGCCTCTGCCACAGGTACTTTACATAAAGTTTGCACTCGATAAAAATTTATTGAATCATTTTTATAAACTTCATGATAATATTGTTAGAGGTATCTCTAAAATTGTTAATAAAGAGACTGAATCTACCCATAGATCAGTGGAAGAGAATAGACAGCCCAGATATAAACCCATGTATATATGGTCAGTTAATATACGATAAAGGAGCCATGAATATACAATGTGGGAAATACAGCCTCTTCAATAATTGATATTGGGAAAACTGGGCAGCTATATACAAGAGAATGAAATGGATTACTGTCTAACTCCATACACTAAAGTAAAATCAAAATGGATTAAAGACCAAATTTAAGACATGAAACCATAAAACTCTTAGAAGAAAACATAGGCAAAAATTTATTATTTTCAAATTGAAGTACCATTGATACACAAAAATCTCTTGAACATAAGCATGAGCCATTTTTTCCTGGACAATTTTTTCCTTGGGCAAGGGAAACAAAATAAAAAATGAACAAGTGGGATTACCTCAAACTAAAAAGCTTCTGAATAGCAAAGGGCACCATCAAAAGAACAAAAAGGCAAACCACAGTATGGGAGAATTTGTAAATGATTTATCTGAGAAAGGGTTAACATCCAAAGTATATAAAGAATCCACATGACTCAACCCCAAAGAAACAAATACCCTGATAAAAAATGGGTGGAGGACCTGAACAGATGTTTTTCCAAAGAAGAAATACAGATGGCCAACAGCCACATGAAAAGATGCTCCATATTGCTAATCTTCAAGGAAATGCAAATCAAAACCACAATAAGATATCACCTCACACTAGTTAGAATGGCCATTATCCAAAAGACAAGAAATAAAAGGTGCTCATGAGGATGTGAAGAAAAGGAACCCTCCTACACTGCTGGTGGGAATGCAAACTGGTGCAGCATGGAGGTTCCTCAAAAAACTAAAAATAGAAATACTCTGTGACCCAGGAATTCCACTTGTAGGAATTTACCTGAAGAAAACAAAATCCCTAATTAAAAAACATATATGCACCCCTATGTTTATCACAACATTACTTAAAATAGCCAAGATATGGAAGCAACCAAAGTGTCCATCAATAGATGAATGGATAAAGATGTGATACATATACACAATGGAATATTATTCAGCCATAAAAAAGAAAGAAATCCTGACATTTGCAACAACATGGATGGACTTAGAGGATATTATGCTAAGTGAAATAAGCTAGGCAGAGAAAGACAAATACCATATCATTTCACTTATTTGTGGAATATAAAAACAAAATAAAATGAACAAAACAGCAGTAGACTCATAGAAACTGAGAAGTGACTAGTGGTCACCATGGGGAAAGGGTTGGAATGGATGGGTAGGAAGGGTGAGGGGGATAAAGGGACACAAAATTCTCAACCATAATATAAGTTGGTCTTGGGGATGATAGTACAGCATGGAGAATATAGTCAATGATTTTGTAGCATCTTCCTATGTTGACAGATAGTAACTGCACTAGTGGGGGTGAGGATTTAATAATATGGGTAACTGTTGAACCACTGTGTTGTACATTCAAAACCAATATAAGATTGTGTATCAACTATAGTTCAATTAAAAAAAAATCTAAGATTTTCCTTTTTTTAAACTTTATAACAAAATGTAGCATATCATGACTTTAATTGTATCTGAAAATAAACCCTCTGTAATTAGCTTATGCAAAATGGGGAATATAGTGTAAGGATATGGGGGAAACCCTTGAAAGAGGCAAGCCTAAGTAGATGGAAGGTAGAGATTCTGCCAATGGTCAAGAAACCTTAACTGAGAACTCCAGTATAACAAAGACAACTTCTTCATCCTGCTTCCCTCTTCCATTGACTTTATTCTTTCAATGCAGAATGTGTTTCTCCACTTGGCAATAAACATGTCCAATAACATCTACCAGATTTTACAACTCGCTGAGCTTGAGATGACCTCTATTCCAAAGTTTAAAATGCCTTAATTGGCCCATCTGGAGTTAGGTGTCTACCTTTCGACCAATTGGAGTCAAGTAACGGTCAGCAGTAACATACTATTCTTGCTGTGATCATAATGATACAAGTGTGGGAATGGGAGGAAAGGTGGGTGCTGGCTACTCAATTGTATAGGGTACACTATAATTATACATGATGGAAAAACACAGATCAGTGGTCTGAATTAAATGAGTGATAAAGGAGAACAGGATCTATCCTAATACAAAAAAATGATGTAGTTATGAATAAAAATCATCTAATAGGGCTGAAATATACAGAATGTTTACTTTGTGTTAGGCCTTGTGCTAAGTGTTTTTTATATGTTCTGTAACTTATTCCTCACAAGTCTATGAGCTTGAGATTATTATCCCCTTTTACAGATGGAAAAACCAGACCTCAAGTAGATGAGGTAACTTGTCCAAGATTATATAGCTAGAAAGTAAGCTATGTTTATCTTAACTTCAAGTTCTTAATTGTAAGGGTAATATACTGTGTGGATGCTTCTCTTGAGTTGGAAACTATAGTCATTTTTGATGAAGCAGTTATTAGTTTTATTTTTCCCCCTTGGTTCTGCCATAACAAAGCTATGTAAACTTGATAAATCTTATAGTGTCTGGGTCTTAATCTCTTCCTTTGTAAAAAGACTGGGTTGAATCAAATTATTTTCCCCTTGTTAATGCAGTTAATATTTTATTTCTGAAGGCAAGAATGTGACCTATTATTTTTTAATATTTAATTCATCCCATATTTTTGAGTGCTTCTTTAGCTACATCTGTGTGAGAAACAGTGATGAAATTAAAGATATACAAAATGTAGTTTCTGCTTACAGTGTTCTGGAAAAACAAACAGAATTATTTTTTTGCAGAATTAGAAGTCCAGAGAAGAGTAGCTTTCAGGATTTCAGGAGCAATACAGCCATCAGCTCAGTCCTATCTTCAAGGGTTTTTCTCTTTGTTTGCCATCCTCAGTGTGCCGACTTCGTTTTCCTATTAGTTCCTCTCATGGTTGTTAAGATTGCTGCCAGTGGCAATCTGGGTTACAGGCTGACTGTTTCATACCTAGTAAGAAAGAGAATCCTTTCCCCTAAGCATGGACTAAAATTCCTTCCCTCAGTCTGACTGGGCCAGTTTTCCCCAGGACTATAATGGTTTTCAGGTATATTAGTAAGCGCCTGAATTAGAATTGGAATTAGAATAGTCTAGGACCTAGCATAACCTAGATTCTAGGTCATACTGTAAAGTAAACAAACAAAAAACAAAAATCCCAAATCTCAGAGGCTTAAACAACAAAGGTATACTTTTTACTCAAACTGTATACCCATCCTGACTTGATGAGTGTGGAGGTAGGCTGTTCTACATTGTCTTTTTTTTGGGACCTAGGCTGACAAAGGCTTTATCATCTTCAATGATACTGGTCTTGAGAATGGGATAAAATAAACACTATAGGACTTATACTTTCAATTAAATGTTTAACCTGGAAGTGATGCACATCACTTCTACCCACAACCTACTATAGACTAGTGGCTCTAGTTAGTAACATGGCTCAGTCCAACTGCAACAGTGGGGTTGGGTGGTCAGGATGTTAGTGTGTGAACATCTCTATATGACTGGAAAGGAAGGGTAAGCATTACAAGCCTATACGATCATACAGGGAATTAATTTACTGATTGACTCAGGCTAATTGAGTTGTCTTTCTGTAGCTGAGAATTGGCTGGTTACCTAAAAAACAAACAAATAGAAACAAACAAACAAAAAAAGGAACTTTATTAATAAGGATGGGATAGTAGATGTTGAATAAGAAATCAACAGTGGGAATTACATACTTTATCCTGATGGAGAAGACAAATTTCAGCCATGGAGGCAAGTAATAAGAAGGGGGAGTTTAATTTCATCAGCCTTTAAATCAATCACTTTATTTACTATTCTGAATGGAAAGACTGGCCCTGGCTCTTTAGTGAATGGGTAGAATATCTATTTAAGGAGTTTGCTCAAAAGTGACTTAAAACATTAGATTTGAAACTAGACTATTTTTGTATATTTCATTGTTGTGATTACTGTCAATGGTGTGTCACCTTGACTAGATTTATAGTTTTAGAACTGACACACAACTAAAGCTTATCTAGACCAATCCCTTTATTTTACAGATATGTAAACTAAGGGCCAAGTGGATAAAGTGATTATCTCAAGATCATACTGTCTTGCATGTAGCAGTAACAGCTGTCCTTTGGATGATTTCCTGGAAAATGGAATCCTCTAAGTAAAATGTAGGTAAAACAATAATTAGAAAACAAGAACAATAAAAAATTATTAAGACTTTCCAGGTTGACATTCAGTCAGTCCACATTGGCAGAGATGGAAAAATTTCTAAATTATTTGGTAAGCAGCTGCTGCTCAACTTTCTGAGAGCCTCCTCAACCCTTCTCTGTGTCCTCATAGATCTCCCCACTGTAATAAGAGGAACTACCTCAAAGGACTGATTTGAGAATTAAATGATGGAGGATAGAGTTTATCATGGCTCCTGGCACTCAGTAATATTACACCTTGGCTGTTATTTTTATTATAGTCATTAATAAAATGGTAGTAAACTCCAAACTAGTTCCTACATGAATGTTCACAATTTTGGAAATGTGATAGTATTCAAGTTCGTTAACTTTGATCTAGCTAATTTTTCAGTAAAGTGACTACTGGTGTACTCACTTTAACTTTCACTTTCATCTTTTCCATTGTCTAATGGTTGACTCCTTGCCCCACCTCCAAGACCCTGTAGCTCTAGTTGATGACTAAGAATTTGACCTAGACTGTGTAAAAGAATATAACATATTGACAAGGTTCTATAGCTTTCAGTACAATATCACATGAAGAATGTACTGTACAATGTTTTTTTTAGCAGAAAAGTTTTTGGATGAGCAAAGATAAGCCTAAAGCCTAGTTGTTGAGGGAGGGGTGGAGGAAGTGGTAGAGTCCTTCTATTTGCTTAGAAGACACAGTATCAGAAACTAGGAGTGATGAGAGGCAGAGTCAGGCGGCTGGGGTGAGAAGACAGAGAGCACACCAGAGAGTTCAGCAGCAGTGGTGGACAATGGGCTGGGACTTGTGGAGAAAACATGCCTTGATAGAGCTGTCTTCTGGTGGCTAGTGATGTTTAGAAGCCTTTGGGGATACCTTCTCTTTCAGAAATTTAATCTGGCAAGAGAAAGGCAGAGTTTTAGTAATATTTCTCTTTGGAGAGAGTAAAAGAAATGCATTTTTAAAAAGCTGGGACTGTTGTGAATTCTCTGGAACTTCATTACTGGCCTGGAACCAATAAAGATGGTTTATTGTAAAGACTGTTCTAAAAAGTCAGATGTTTTACTGATACTTCCAGTACGGGGGCAGCTTAATCCTGCACATGTTCTGGAAAGGACTTTGATAACAGTGTTCTGTCCCAGGCTGAGAAGCACATTGATTCAACAGAGCACAAATAGAATCACTAAATAACTCTTTTCTGAGTGTATTCTAGAGAAACCAAAGTTGTATGGTATTTGATATAATTATACTGTCCTATAAAAATGTGCTAAATCTTGGACAGTTTTTAATTTTTTTGGGCATTAGGAAGTAGAGAAAATAAGTTTTAATTCCAAGGCTTTTGGAAAGGAAAAATGAAGGCTAGATAATAAACTGAACGGTTCCAGGCAAATGCAGAGTGAAGCTTTGATGTGTAGATCTTTAAGTATTATACAAGGTAACCTTTAAAGTTAAGTATGCTTGCTAAAATATTTTCTAAAATGTTTAACTAAAAATAAATATCCACCTCACTTCTGACTTCTAAAAATTATCAAAAGTATGACTAAGACTTTGGCCTTTAATCCATCTATGTCATAAACCTAAAATTTATGTTCATTTCCAACAACCAAAGCATGTGGCTCTTAACAGCACAATTTTGTTGTTTGCAAGCTTAGTGAAGATACCTTTTTAGTGGAGAGCAACCATGCATTCAATAAATGATTGTTCAATGATGACATCCATGTCCTCTGAGCTAGAACATAATTCTGGCAAAGAGTATTTTTTGTGTGACCTTAGATAAATCACTTTGCTTTTCTCTCAATTTTCTCTTCTTACAGGGAGATACCAATCATAAAAAAGACTGTGGACTACTTTGTGGAGAGCTTTTTTTTTAGAGGGTTGACAAATACCAGAGTCACAAGGTCCAGCAAACTTCCCTTAAAAGCATCTGAGCTTCTTGAAGACAGAGAACTATTTTTTTCTTTGAATCTTATTTGTATTTGTAATGCAATTCCTAGCCTATACAATGTAGTCTCAATAAATACTGTAAATTTATGAATGTTATTAGGCAGATTGCAGTCTTGGCGGGCCCTTGTCTCTTAAATCTCTTTTCTGTGATCCTTTTCATACTCCGCATCTACAAGCCCGCCGCTATTTGCTCTGGGATAAGTACCCAAGGCATTTACTTAAAAAACACCAAGTCTAGAGAAATAATTGTTCTGTCTTTAGGGCACCATTTCGCTTTTCCGCGGCACTAAGCTCCAGGTTCGGGATCTGGGTCTGGAGGCTACAAGGAAGAGTTGGGGACGGGAAGCTCATCCTCCGGCCGTCTGATTGGCCGGCTAGCACTCCACTCACGCTGTTTGCAGCCCTGATTGGCCATTGTGGTACCCCCCCCCCCCCCCCCCCCCCCTCGGCTCGCGACTACTTTGTGTGCTTCGGCGGCGCGCTCAGGTCCCGGCTCAGCTGTACGAACTGGTCTGAGCTAGCCCTTCGGCCTACGGCTCTGCATCACGGCGCCAGGAGTTTCCCGAGTCCGAGCGGGTAGGAAGCATCCTAGGGAGCCCCCACCCTCCAATGTTCTCTTCCTCGTACTGAATGAACTTCCGCTTCAGAGGGGCTGTCCAGCCGCGGGTCGGGGAAGAGGCCAGGCATCAAACTCAGGCCCTCGTGAGGGAGTCCTTCTGTCGGGCGAATGTGGAAACAGCTCTCACAAGATACAATAGGGCTTCGCTTCTTGCATGTGGGTGCGATACCATTCTATGATCGCGCCGCGAGTTGCAAGCCGAGCGGCCAGTCCTAGGTTGCAGGGGCTGAGCAGCAGCGATCACCCCAAAAAGTAGCAAGGAGCCTACTCCAGATCAACAATACCTTTCTTATTAGGGCCGCGGGCTGAACTTGCACGGGCCGGCTCTTCCCCAGCGGCCGAGAAATACGGCATTCCCTGGAGGTGGCGCTCCTGGCAGTGGGGAGTCTGGCTCGATTCGCACCTTCCTCAGCTTCCGGCCTTCAGGCGGTAGAGGGCGGCCTACGCTCGCGTTGGAGCCGGCACCGGAGCGCAGCTGCTGCCCTGCTGGAAGTCTCCCGGTCCCACTGTGGCCGTCGGCTCTGCCGGGCGGTGGATGCTGCGACTACGCTATCCACCCGCGTAGAGAGGAGGCGGGCACCAGCCCTG